>JAAXCT010000673.1:0-375708 GCA_012490785.1 Eragrostis nindensis | reverse complement strand
GGCGGCGGCGGGGTGAGTCCCTGCGCGGAGCAGTCGAGCCGAAGGCACCTGCACGTACGGAGCGGTGGAAACAAACTAAGCTAGCGTTCGGATGAGGGCTCTAAAGAGCCCTCTAAAGTTCTACCCTCTAAGTAAAAGGAATCTTACTATTTAGGGGTACTAAATAAAATTTAATTGCAAAACCTTTCTGCAGACGGGCGTTATTTTTCGAGACGAATCTAACGAGCCTAATTAATCAATGTTTTGACACAGTGATGCTACAGTAACCATCGTCTAATCGCGGCTTAATTACCCTCATTGCGTTCGTCTCGCGAAATAGAGGGGGGGTCCTGGACTTAGTTTTGTAATTTGACTTTGTTTAGTACACATAAATCGTGCCGGAAGTATTGATGTGACAAGTTACAGTGCATAATAGGCCTATTATTCCCATCCGAACGCTACCTAAAGTGATGCTAGTACTAATTAACTGACACACATGCGATCGAGTTGAAAAAGCATGCAGGGCAGGGCGCGTTGGGCTCACAGTCCTTGACGCAGGGGAATGTGGTGATGTTGAGCACGTGGTTGTAGCCCGGCTGGCACTCGCACGTGTAGCTGAACAAGGCGCTGCCCTTCTTGCACGTGCCTCCCGGCCCGCAGTACACGGCGACGCAGACTGCAATGCAACAGATCATGCATCACCGATCATAAGCAAGCATGCAAGGTCATGGACACAATCATGCACGGCGAAACTGGTGGGCAAGCTTGGCATGCAGAAGCAGAGTGAGTGACGCACTGTCCTTGACGGGTATGCCCGGAGGCAGCAGCCCCGGCCGGGTGATGTTGAAGCACGCGCTATCCAAAGTGCCTGCAGTCGCACCGGCCGGCCGTTAGTATACTCTCCCTCTAATCTGAAACTAAGCTTTCTTTTCCTTAATAACAACAAGAACACAAAAACGAAGGGAGTATATGCGATGATATAAAGAGGAGGACAATGATAGATTACGCACAGTTGGGGACGATGCAGGGCGATATGGGGATGAAGTCGAACACCTGGGACCACCCGGGGTCGCACTCGCACTTGTACGTCGGGATGATCCCCGGCACCTCCACGCAGTGGCCCTTGCCGCAATTGCCGTTGTCGCAGACCGAGAACCCTGTGCCACGGCGGCGGAGACACCAACAACGTCGATCAACAATGTCAATGTGCATCTCGGAAGCGTCCTCTCCTGATCACCGTTGTGGAAAAAAGGAACTCACCGGTGGCGGCGGTGGCGCAGGCGAGCAGAGCCGTCAAGAGGAGCAGCAGTGTCAGCGGAGACTCCACCGGCCCGCTTCTCGCCGCCGACGCCATCTTCCCGGCTCCGCTCCCTCCCCGTCGCAGAAACAAACAGAGCCGCCGCGTTCGCCCGCCGCCTGCTCGCGTTGCGTTTGCAAGCAGAAGCAAAGCGAGGCGGCCGCGGAGAGAGATGTACATATACGCAGAGGTTCGAGTACCGTCGCCTCGGATGGAACGACCATCGACAAGCGCAGTCGATTCGAGCCCGGCCACGGAGCTGGCAACGCAGCGTGACGGCGACGTGTGCCTGTGTTTGTTTCCCCTTGCTCCTAAGTTTTGTCACCAGAAACCCGTTTTGTTCACCAGCAACGAATTGCTTTGCACACCTCGCTTGTCTGGCTTCGGAACGTTCTGTTTCGGACGCAGCGGGGGAACTGGTCAGCACCAAACGTGGCATCAGCTTGGTCCTAGTCTAACATGCAGCAAACACGACGGAGATAGTATATCACCTATATTAAATCCTGTTACGATAGGACTGCGTGCGTGCGTGCATTACGAGACTTGTTCGTGTTGTTCTTGGTTGATGTTTTTCTTTGCACAACGGTGCTATCCAATGGGCACGCCCAGAAAACCGTCTCTACTCTGTGATCTACCTCTGCCTCTGCCGCGCCTCTTCTTGCTGTTTTGCTTACTCCTTTATGTTTGTGAATTTTTCGCAACCCCTCCTGTTTCATTAAAAAAAAAACTTGAGTAGCACTTCCACCATAAATGGAAAATCGTCAAAGCTTTTGTTTTTTAAGAAACAAAACAAGAATAAGACTATCCTCTCCATTGATACACAACCTTGCAGATTCCTGATGTCTCCCAATCCTAAGCTCTGATACAGGCTCATGTCATGTGGGATGCGCGCAAGCGGTAAGAAAAAGCATTCATTCAGTCTACAATACAGCTTTAATTTGGAAGCACCTGCTATCTCTGTCGGACCTAGCTTTCTCGATCGGTTGTGCAAAGCAACTTAATTTGCCTGAATTGTCCCTTTTCTTGTAACAAGGCACTAAATTTTTTTATTCATATTTAGGACACGATGTGTCTTAAGAAAAAGAGCGTCCTACAGACCCAAAAAAAAAAAAAAACTGTCCTAACTCAAAGCGGATAAGATTTCCCACCAACCTGCTGCTTGGCATAACTGCAGTGAAGAAGCAGATGATCGGCCGTATCAGCTTCTTGGTCGCATGGTTCAGTTGTGAATGTGGTCTTGGAAGCCATGGCGTTGCTGTCATTATTCTTTCCAGATGCTGCTGTGCAGCGCAAGCCACTGGAAGGACACAATCCTCGGCGAACACCATGGTTTCAAGGATGCATTGTATTAGGAAAGACCCCTGAAGAAGCACCAATGGTAGCATTGACGACCATCACGGTGCATACTCAGTTCCTGGTGCCTCCCAAGCCCCCTTCCCTATGATTGCTCCAAGGTGTGTATGTAAAACGAGACAGAACAAAGCCAAGCCTTCCATGGCAACAACATTGTGATACTATTATATATTCCTACATGTTTGGACATATATATTGGTCTCCCTATATTTATAGTCACTTATTTTGTTTCTGATTCTTAACAATGAATGTTTTGAGCAAAATATAACGCATTCATCAGTGCTGCTGCTCGCAGAAGCAGTAAAACTCACATGTGCAATATAGTACTGCCAAAAAGCCACATACGCTACTTGTAATGACATTTGGAGGTCAGTGTACTGTGGTCCTGCTACCGCTTGTGTTATACTCCGATAAAGTACTAGTACTCAATTGCTTTGGGCGAACATCCTCTACAACTAGCATGTTGAGCAATTAATACTGAAGCTGTGTACCCAATTGCATTGTCGATAGTCGTTGCTTCAGCTAGGAGAAACCAAATCTTTAGCTAATTAATTTTGTAGACCTAAGGTTTTTGTGTAGTTTGTTCTATATAGCATCAAGAATTAATGGAACCAAGTTATTCTGTGCTTTAGTTTTGTAGACCTAGGGTTTTATGGGTTTGCTCGTCTTTGGTGATTGCCAAGATGCATGTCCCTTGGGCTACGGATTTATTATCTTGCTTGTTTCATGCACAAACCATATGTGTTCAAAATCCATTATTCGCACCGTGATGATATGGCTGCAAGCGTGCTTGTTTTACATCAGTTTACTTCAAACCTGAATGTGTCAATCGGAAACGAAAAAGTGTAGTCTTAACAGTACTCACTGCACAAACAAGGCATCATTTCTCCAGCGTGTATTATTCAATAGCAAGAAGATTAGTACATCAGCAACCCCATGCATCAGCAGTCCGGAGTCCAGGCATCATCTTAGTACTCTTTTTCCTCCACGCGGCTGCTTCTCCTCAACAGCTGCTTCTGAGCAATCTCCAGCTCCACCAAACACATGCCATGTGATTCTAAATTCTAATGATTGCCATGACTCTTTGGAGACGAACTGCTGGTTGTGCTAGTGTGCGATACAAGCTGAGGCTCAATACTTGTTCTCCACAAAGTCCCCGTGACTCCCATGCCTAGGCTCAGATGTAGAGAGCAGGAGAATGAGCTGAGCGCTGAGACGGAACTAAAATATGCAAGCCAGGAATTTTTTTCATTCCTGTGTAAGCATCTCTTATTTATAGCAAACATGTCATATTTTACTTCATACAATTATTTAGCATGTGAAACCTGAACCATGGCAAGTACTCCCACGGCATGTGCGCTCTCCTGCGTGACAATTCTCTCTGCATTAAGCTCTCGTATTGATGTAGGTATCAAAAGGGCACCAACCTACCATGAGAATGCCATACTCGGTGCCACTCATACTCATCAATCGAGCAAAATATCAATTATCATTTCTGAGGAACCATGTTGAGATGTGCCATGGTTCATAAGGTGATGAGTAATTGACAACGAACGAGTTTTGAGTTGAATTTGAGGTTCGGGTTTGAATTGCGGGATTTTGAGGTTTGCATGAGCATGTATATTGATTATGTTTATGGCTAACCGGAGTTGGTGAAGGTGATGGGAAATATGGAGGAGATGGAGAAATGTGTTTACTTGTCTAATGATGTGTAGGTCAATGGAGTCAACTTGATGGTCAACGGCGAGAGGATCGGGAGGAACAAGCGGGAGGCTTGGGTCCGGGCGATCGAGAGGCCGGGTGAGGTCATGGGTGATCCACACCGTACACGTGGCGGACAAGAAGCACGGAGGGTTTCGCGGTTTGGCCTCAAAACCGTGGAGGTGATGAAGACGGCGGGTTGACCAAGTCAAGAGGCGAACGAGAGGCCGAGTCAAGTGAAGGGTCCCGACGGGCTGGGACGAGAAGACTTGACGGCAAGGTTCGCGGGACGAGGTGACACGCGTCGACATCGAGGTGGTTTCCCGGTTTATGCCTCAAAACCGGCGGGCGGACGGTTTCCCGGTTTGGACCTCAAAACCGGCGGCGGCGCATGGTGGTGTACGTGACACCATCGCGAAGGTTGCGTCGAGGCGAAGCGAAGTCGTGAAGGGCCCGATGGCGTTCGGGCGAAGGAAAAAGAGTTGGACGATTTTGCCCCTAGTGGTAGGTGGGAGTATGTAATACCTTAGGGGTATGTTGGGAAAGAGAAAATGCCCATATAGGGAGGTGGAGTTGGCTGGCCACCTTGAGCCTCTTGGGACCAAGTCATTTGCATCTAGGGATAGGACTAGCTAGGGGAGAGCTAGAGAGAGATGAGAGGAGAGGGAACAAGGTGAGAGCTTGTATCTTCAACTTTCAACAAGAGAGGGAGGAAGAGGGCGGCGCCCTAGCTTTGTACCTATGGATTTCGTGATTGAATCAATGGAATGAAGTTTGTTTGAATCAATCTCGTGCTCTTGTTCTTCCTCCCCATCTAATTCCCGAATTTATCTTTTTCCTCATTTTCGGAGCTATTTTCGGGTGATTTTTCGATCTCCTTTTTAGCTGCGATTTGGGATGGTTTTCTTGGATGGATTCGGTGCTAGGATGTGTGGGAACATGCCTTGATTGATCTCGTTCAAGATCTCCCCACGAGTACCTCGAATTTGTGGATTTCGTCCAAGTTTGACCAAACCCTTGTTCTTGCACGTGATCTGAAATTCGAGGGGTTTTGGTTGGGTTTTTGGTATGGATCCACTTGGATGAGGTTCCCAATCTTGTCACGCACCTAGGGTTCAAGTTTGGTGATTTTTGGAGGTCGTTTGATTGGGTTTCGGATTTTGGAGCTCCCGGTCGTGCGCTTGTGTTCTTGCTGTTCATCACCTACCGGAGTATCCGGACCTGGTACCCGACCGGACTATCCGACACATTACCGGAGTATCCGGGCCTGATACTCACCGGATTATCCGACAGCTTACTGTTGGCAGTCCTAAGGCCTAACAGAAATTAATCCGCAAGTGTACGGATACCGATGTAGCTTTCACCACAAGGAGTATTCCTAGGGTATCGAATCCACAGGGAACGTATAGTGTACTAAAGCCTAAACACTAGAGGTATTGATCCGTAAAGGTGGCACACAAGAGCGGGGTTTGTAGCAGTAAATAAAAAGGTCTTCTGGCCAGGCAATCTAATGATAAGAAGCTATGTAGCTGGGCAATTTGGTAAGGTCCTTACGCTATTATTAGTTTCGGGGAACACTCACGGGGCACACGCACGCCAAGCAGCAACCCGAGAATTAGGTTCAACTAACTTGGGGAACCACGTGCTATTGACCTCCCTACTAAAAACAATAACCCGGACGTGGTGGATTACAGAGACCGGTATGCCTGTCACACATACTCGCGGCTACCATCCTCCGTGGGGTTACGAGCAAATCAGGGATAACTCCAGGTCTAAACACCACGTTTACACCTATCGCCACTGCTAGCGACCAAGGATAAGCTAGCTTATGCAATAAATAAATAAATTCTCATTGCATACCTGAAACCCACAAATAAATAAAGCAGAATACCTTACTTTATTGCCCGACCAATAATCTTCTTACATGTTGCCCGGCCTGGAAGACTAAGACGACTACTCCCAGGCGAGGAGCATACCGGAGGCGACGAAGAAGTAGAGTCCCGACATGCCGGGGTGTAAGATCAATGAACCTAGAGCATGGTTCATAGGTTTTGGTGATTGATGTCAACATGATCAATGAGACTAACAAGGTTTGCTAGTGTGCAAGATGTTTAGTCTCATGGATGTAGTGATATACTATTGGAGTGCCAACACCTCAAAGGTTGCAAGGAAGTTGATAAAGAGAAGAAGTGAACATGAGGACTACTCTACGAGGTGACTACTACGCACATGAGGTAAGAGACAAGGTGAGTATGTCATGTGTTCCTCTATGCATCTTATACCTTGACATACTCTTGATCATCATGTTGGTCTTGCCTTATATCGTATGCCATGATGATCTTGTCTATTATGTGATGATGTTCTTGTCTATGCACATTATATGATGCTTCGGTCGGGTTGTCCTTTGTGACAACTAGATCATTGTGACTAACATCTTTGGATGTAGGAAAGGTGTTCATGCATATTCTTTAGGTCACAATGAAGAAGCTTCGTCGTTAAAGGAGTGCGCCAACCTATTCTCTATATCCCGGTGATTGGTTTCCTCGACGATGGATGACGACAAGGATCAAGGACTTGATGGAGGTCGCGGTTGAGGAGATGGATCAAGGCTAAGGACATACTAGATCCAAGCGAGTGTTGCTTGGTTAGATGTTAGCTTGAGTCCATAGGAAAAACCGGACTATCAAGGGGGATCGAGTCGTTTCTCTTAGGTCACACTAGTGGTAGAGGTATGTGGATGCTCAAAGAGTCTCTCAGGCACTAGGGTGACAGCAGAGGAGAAGAGGAGCCAAATGGATGAAGTTTGGAAGAAGAAGATCAAGAAGAAGATCGAAGCTGCGAAGGCAGAAGAGACCGGACAGTACGGTCAAGGAGACCGTACAATACGGTCTACAGAGGAAATCCAGACAGAGAAGCTCAAGTTTCTGGAAGTTGAAGAATAGAGACCGGACAGTGGACCGGACAGTACGGTCCTAGGGACCGGACAGTACGGTCTCTATTGGAGTGTTCCAGACAGAGAAGCTGAAGTTTCTGGAAGTTGAAGAAATGAAGACCGGACAACCGACCGGACGGTACGGTCCTAGGGACCGGACAGTACGGTCTTCATTGGAGATGAAGAAGAAGAATGGAGATGCGCCTGGAAATAGAGACCGGACAATACGGTCTGGAAGAGACCGGACAGTACGGTCCTTTGTACGGTCTCTAGTTTCGCAGGGCACTTTTGGGCAACGGCTAGTTTTGGGTTGGTGGCCTATATATAGCCGGTTGCTTGGCCCTTTGGGGTGCCTTTGGCCATTGTTATCAGTGGGGAAACACAGTGGGAGCCAAGAGGATGCAAGAGAAGCACATGGAGAGGCTTTAGAGAGAAATCTTGGTGCTTGAGAGAGAGGAGAAGCACATGGAGAAGATTTGGAGAAGAAAGCTTAGTGCTTGAGAGGGTTGAGAGCATCCATCCACCTCTAGGACTAGTGTGGTCATAGGGAGGCGGTCTTGGTTTGTTACCCTGGTCTATGGCAAGGCCTAGACCGGTTAGGCGTCGGTGTTGAGCTTGCCAAAGAGAGTGTGGAAGCCAACACAAGTTTGTACACGGTCTTGGAGCTTCCCGTGCGAAAGAAGCATCACTAGTGGAGCGCCCTTTGGCACGCATCAAGTGCGGAGCCTTACCTTCGGAGGAGTACCCGGGAGAAGCCCGGCGGGACGTGCCCGCGACTT
This sequence comes from Eragrostis nindensis, assembly GCA_012490785.1. NCBI lineage: Eukaryota > Viridiplantae > Streptophyta > Magnoliopsida > Poales > Poaceae > Eragrostis > Eragrostis nindensis. The sequence goes on along the minus strand of JAAXCT010000673.1, from coordinate 367,667 downwards.
CACTCAAGAGCGGTGGATGGTCCCAAGGAGGAGAGCATCGCCGGTGTGCGGCGGGGGGTGAAGCCCGTGACTTCACTCGAGGAGTGAAGCGTGCTCTTGGGGGACATCACCGGCTTAAAGGGTGGAGTGTGCTCTAGAGGGGATCGCCATCGAGCGGAGGGACGGGGTCGAGACTCCGGCGGGAGTGACCCAACGTGGAGTAGGGGAAGGCGCCATCCTTCCGAGACCACGAGAAAAATCGATGAGCAATCTCTTACTCTTACTCTCTACTACTTGCACTTACTATCTTGTTTATCTTATATGCATGTAGTAGATCTTGTGCTTATCATATGATTGCTTGATGATTGTTTACGTGTGCTAGCTCTATGTTATCTCTAGTGATATGCGCTTTTCTTATGTGTACTTACTTGCTCATAGCTCATACACTTGCTTGATATCATCTAGTGATCTTGTTATGTTTTATGTTGTATCTATCTTGTTATCATGATTACTAGCTTGAGCTTCCCCATGTGTTACTTATATGCATGCTAGTTCGTTTGTCTATCTATCTTATATACTAGCATGTGTAGGACCTACTTGAGCTTCCGTATGTGTTACCCATATGCATGCTAGAATGCTTGAGTGCCTTTACCTTATACACTAGCATGTGTAGGACTTGTTGAGCTTATCTTGTATATCGACATATGCTAGGTTGTTCTATATGCTCTTGTATACCTTGCTCCTAGCATGTACAAGTCCTAGCACATGGTTATCCTTGCTTGATCACTATCACATAGTGCACATGTACTCTCTAGTTATGTATCCTTTACTTGTGCAAATAGAAAGAGTAGCTAGAAGTGCAAAAAGTTTTAGTTCATGGTGTGCCCGATTCACCCCCCCCCCTCTCGGTCACACGATCCTTACACGGGGGCCTCTAGCTCTCCTTCCCTCTCACTCGCTCACTCCTAGCAACACTATCTTGCTACCAAAAGACTAAAATGAAGTATCAAATGAGGTGCGTCTTGCTTCTGGAGCCGAAGGGTAGCATTTATAGGCTGCTGGAGTCGGTGCGCGTCCACTGGCCGAAGCTGGGAAGTCGGCGGGGCAAAGGTCGGCCGGCCGGCCTGGTAGGGTGGCTGGCCGGCCAGTGATTCTGTCGGTTGGCCACCGACTTCCTCCTGGACGGCTCTGATCGGCTCCTGATGGCGGTAAGATGGTCGGTTTCCTCATGGGGTCGGCAGAAAGTGATTGGCCCTCAAGTTTAGGCCCAAAAGCCCATGTTCTAGAATGTCGGTTGTTTGATATTGGGCTGGGCCTTGAATTCCACGTGGGAAGGCTATAGAAGGCCTCTGGAGAGGAGCTGGACTTGGGCTGGAGCCTGAGCTGGCCGGCCGGCCTATGATTGGGCCTGCCGGTGGGCTTTGGCCCCCGTTTTCTGTGAATTTTGTCCAAATTGCTCCCTGCATTCAAATACTCCAACAAAACTCGTGCAGAGCCATTAATATAAAAGAATGTTCATTTTATTCTTGTATGATGGCTTTTATTGAATGGTGTTGGCGGTAAAATATTCGTTATAAACACCGCCAACACTTACCGAGTATCCGGCCCTGTATCCGATCGGAGTACCCGACCGGAGTCTCCGACATATTGCCGGACTATCCGGTGGGGGGTTTCTGTACCCGGTACGGTATCCGACCGGAGTATCCGATAGTCTACCGGAGTATCCGGCGCCGGAGTATCCGACTTGATACCGGACTGTCCGATAGGTGGTTTCTGGACTTGAACGTCCAGATCGTCTCATCGAGTTCGTTTTCGCTTGATTTGCTTCCGCAAGAGTTCCTACACCATCCTTGATCATTCCTAGGTCAGCACAACACTCCTCATGTGTGTGTGATCTTGGTGATCAATCTTGAGGCGGGTCGGGACATAGGCCGAATTCTTTGCAAGAATTTTTATCGGCTCCCATTCACCCCCCCTCTGGTCGCCTTCTCAGTCCTTCAATTGGTATCAGAGCCGGTTTGATCACGTGTTGAGCTTAACCGGCTTTGTGATCCGAAGGCGACATGGAGAAAGGTGCGATCAAGCTCTTGGTCTTCGATGGGGAAGATTTTCCCTTTTGGAAGTCTCGCACTCAAGCCTATCTCATGAGTCAGGGCATTGGGATATGGAGCATTGTGCAAACCAACTACGAGATCCCGGTGAACATGGAGACGGCGCAACAAGGTGCGATCACTCAATTCGATAATAACTCTAAGGCTGTTAACATCTTGCTTTCCGCCATCGGTAGAAAGGAGTACGATCGCATTGCACACCTTAAGACCGCGCATGCCATATGGGAGACGCTTTGCTCCTATCATGAAGGCACTAACCAAGTTAAGACCATGCGTAGAGATTCGTACAACAGGCAGTACCAGACCTTTGCACAGCTGCCTGGCGAGTCACTAGATGCGACGTTTGCTAGATTCGAGTCCATAGTGTGTCATCTCAGAGCTTGTGGTAATCTTGTTTACACTGACAATGAGCGTGCTAAGCAATTGCTTTACTCACTAGATGAGAACACTTGTTTACACAGGTAGCCTTAACTCTATCTCGTTGCTCCACCAAATGTATACTACAGTTTTCTTTTATTACCTTGGATTTGAGGATGTGTGTGCCACTCATATTTATCATGCCTATCTTACCCCCCTCTCAAGTATAGTTTGATACATTATTCTTTCTCCAAATTGTCCAATGCCTTGCTACTATTCAGCTCCCTTTCGCTCTGCTTCCCTGCGGAAATATAAATACGATAACCCTGCAATACTCCAAGGTGAAATGCTACAATGGTGATCCGTGCGCTTGCGGAATTAATGAATTTAATTTTATCGCATAAGAACCGCCAACAAGCATTTCTGGCGTCGTTGCCGAGGAAATAGCAGCTAGGAAACTGAATAAATGCATTGAAATTTGTGAGAAGAGTAATTATCACTTACTTTTGCGGGCTTACCCTTGTCCTGTCTTTCTTCGTTGTGGAAATTTGAAACAGGACTGTGCATGACTGGTTTCGACCTACCAGAAAACTTCCACTCAGATCCAGAGCAGTTCTTGAGGAAAGTTCGAGCGAAACTCACCAAACAGATCCGCAAGAACGCTCTGGCTCTTGAATCGTCTCCTCCACCGGTTGTCGGGGCCTCCTCATCGAACAACATGGCCGACCCCGTTGTCAAGAAGACGATCAATGACTTCTCCGCGCGAACAACGGAGAACATACGCGTGGGACCCAACCCGCGCATCACCAACAAGGACTACGAGCTCAAGCTAGCCTTGATCAACATGATCTTGGCTAGTCCTTTCTGTGGGAAGCTGTCGGAGGATGCAAATGCTCACCTCCAAAGGTTCCTGATGACGTGCAACACTTTCGCCATGAAGGATGCACCTCAGGACACCATCCGACTGCAGCTCTTCCCATTCTCTCTGTTGGGGAAGGCTCTCCAGTGGTTCTACGCGAACCAAGAGTCCCTCGACACATGGACGGCATGCTCCAATGCCTTCCTCGTCAAGTTCTTCCCGCCGGGCAAGACGACTGCCCTGCGGAACAAGATATCGGGCTTCCAACAGCTCGTAGACGAGTCGACCGCGGAAGCCTGGGATAGGATGCAGGAGTATGTTCTCTCATGCCCACACCATGGCATGGAAGAATGGCTCCTCATACAGAGTTTCTACCACGGTTTGAGGCCGTCCGCTCGAGAGCACCTCGACGCCGCAGCAGGCGGCTCCTTCTTCTCTCTTAGCGTGAAGAACGCTAAGAAGCTGATTGAGAAGGTGGCGGCCAACCAGACTCATGGTGAACGCCGAGCGGCGAGCACCAAGTCCCGTGGAGTGCACCAAGTGGAGACGATGGACAAGCTCGCCATCAAGCTCGATCAGCTACTCCGCAAGGTGGAGTCTCCACAGGACCCGCAAGTTGCGGACTCCCGCATGACATGTGAGGAATGCGGCAACGTTGGGCATATGGGCATCAATTGCCCGAATGTGAGAGAGGAATGCAATTTCCTCAACAATGCCAATGGGTACCGCTCCCAGAACAACTACGGCTGGAACTCCAGGCCCGACCTCTCCTTCAACAAGAATCAGGGAGGTAACAATGGTAATCTTTCCCGATTTGAGCCCTCTATCAAGGATCTAGTTCTTGGCCAGGTCAAGATTAATGACAGCATTAGTAAGAAGTTTCTTACTACCGACAAGGCTTTAGAGAGCATAGATGCTAAGCTAGAGTCGTTCAGCACTGCTCTGCAAAATGCTAAGCCACAACAAAATGCTGGAAACGCAAATTGCGCAAATAGCTTCAGCTGTGCAGACTCCTCGTGCGGGTAAACTTCCTAGGCAACCAGAAGTTAACCCCAAAGAGAGTGTGAATGCAATAACCATCAGGTGTGAAGAGAACGACTTGGAGACCGCGCTTCCCAAGGATGTGATCAGAAAAGATCCCGGATCGGCAACCATTCCATGTTTGGTCAACGACCGGTGTTTCGCTCGGGCACTATGTGACTTAGGGGCAAGCGTGACCATCATGCCGAAGGCGATGTCTGATGGGTTGAACCACCCATTGTCCCCGACGACCATGAAGCTCCAGCTTGCAGACGGGTCACTACGCCTGCCCTTGGGGATTATCGAAGAAGTTCCCGTGCAGATCAAAAATCTCTTCGTCCCCGTTGACTTCGTTGTGCTTGATATGGAAGTGGATGTCAAGACCCCTCTCATCCTTGGGAGGCCGTTCTTGAGCACCACCAATGCCAACATCGACGTAGGGGCAGGAGAAATTCACTTGGACTTCAACGGCAGGGAAGAGACGTTCAGCTTCAAGCCTAAGGTTGAACAATGCAAGCAAGTGAGGGTCATATATGGAAAGGACCCAAGGGAAGTGGAGAAGATTGAGATTACTCCACCCATGCCGCAGCCAGACAAGCTCATTGCATACATGAGAAACTATCTGGCAAGAGAGAATGCAAGAAGGCTAGCTAATTACTGGAGGAATCCTAGGAGAATGCCTCAGCCGCCAAACGCACCGCAAGCCCCTCTTGCTCCTCCACCACAAGAAGGAGTAGGCGAGTCACAATCGCCTAAGAAGAGGAGGGCAAGGCGATCAAGAAAGAAGAAGGCAGCTACGGTATCGACCGATGAGAGTACAACAAAGGCGCCTAGTAAAGAAAAGGTCGCCGCCACAAACACAAAGAAGACAACCAAAGTGTGGCGGAAGAAAGAAGGAACCTCAACCCCGCCAAATTCTCCAGCGAGCAAGGTCCAAGTAAGTTAAAGCGATTTGGAGAACGTCTAGCTCAAGATGTAAAAATGAGAGCCCTCCGATCGGGGAGGCCATCCCAATCGTTATCCTAGCTAGGCCTAGCACTTGTTTTTCTTTTCATAAACTATAAAAACAAAATAAAAATTTGAAATTTTTTTTAAAACAACAAAAATAATAGGATTTCCGGCGATGCTCATTAGGGGCTAGCCACTTGTATCATCCTCACTCTTTTTTGCAGGTCAAGAAGGAGGAGGAAGAGCCTGAATCAAGCTTAAGTCTTGCAAAGACTCAAGCTTGGGGAGGGCACTCAGGTAAGAAGGAGTTCAACACTAGCTCGAGTCTTGCAAAGACTCAAGCTTGGGGAGGACCCCCAGGTAAGTATTCCAAACTTTCTTAATAAATAAATAAACTCCCTGTTTCGAATAAATGCTAGAATCTTGGTGTTATGCTACACTTAAGGGAAAAGATGATTGAGTTACAAATTAGCTTCCCATGTGTCGCATAGATGCAACCTCTACTCCTGACATATGTGTTATTTTTATTTAAGCATGATCACATCATGAGTCTTGCTTGTTTCCGTGGGTTGCATTTGTTACACCAAGTCTAAGCATTGTGGATCGTGATATGGCATGATTAGGACTTGTTGCAATTTCTTAGTATGGTTTCATCCAGAGATGTTTTTCTTGAATTGCTGCAAGTACCTAAAACCCGTCTGTTTTGACACACTTCTCTTAGTGTGAGGATTTATTTACCTACCAGAGCCATATCATAATATTCGAAACAGCCCCACTTATAGCCATCTCTTTATGTATTGAGTTTTGTTAAGGTTTGATGTGCTCTTGAAACTAAGCACTCCTAATTTTGGTTATACCTCCTTCGCGTGTGTTTTCGAAAATTTCTTTCCACCAAATAAAAAAGGGAATGTTTGGATAAATCAACCAAACATTTTTCAGAGTTTGCAAAACTTTTGGTCCATCCAAAAAGCTCAAGAATATTTCAAAATGTTTCTTTGAACCATGCAAAAGTTATAGCCCTTGCACCATGGAGTAGTCAAAAAAAAAAAAAACTCCATGGTTGCATGACAAAAGTCAATGGCTATATGGTTCTTATCATAAACATCTTGAGCAAAATAAAGGACCAAAGTTTTCAAAACCCACTTCCACAAGTGTGAGTTCATTTTCTCCCCCTCCATCACATCAATTCTTATGACCAAAATAAATGGAGTTGCTATGTTGATTGAGACTCATTCTTTAGCCTTACAATATATACATGACATTTGTGCATTTCTTACCAAGCTCCACATACAAAGCCTCATTTGGTAGAAGGTAGGATGAGTGAAGCTTGTAGGAATAAGACACACATTAGTAGGTAAGAGAAGTGCCTACCAAAACGAAGGAGAATTTTTGCATCTTACCTTGCAGCAAATAAAAACTCTAGATGCATACCTGCTAGGATTGTTTACTTGTCCAAAAGTGCCGTTCTAGTCTTCAATGCTGCATGACAAGGTGTAACATATAAGCCCTACGATTTTTGCAACACTCATGAATATTTTGTGCTCTCGTAAACTTACCACTGTTTAGGGAGTATGTTGTTGCATCTTTATTACCCATGGGGCGCTTCTTTGTAACTCCTGATCCGCCGGTACCCTGAGTTGAGTTTGCTCGGGACGAGCAAAGTTTATGCTTGGGGAGGTTGTTGGCGGTCGTTAAACCATGATTTGACCGCCACCCTACCGGTAAATAAAAGCATAACACCAAGATTTTGTGCATAGTAGATAGGATTAATGCTACTCCACAAGTTTTGGTGGATATTTGGATGCAGGAGTGAATAATGGAGAAAAGTGGGCCCAGTCAGGGAATCTCCCTGGCCGGCCGGCCCCACCTGGTGGCCGCAGGCCCCAATCTTCCTCCAGTGGGCTGGAAACTAGTCCACAACGCATAATTCAAGGCCCAACCCAGCGGATTTGCGCCGACTTACCAGAGGTGGGCCATTTAGGCCTTAACTTGGCCCTTACTGCAATTCTGCCGCCCCCACGAAGTAGCCGACCTTCAGACCGCCTTTAGGAGTGCATCAGGAGCGTTGAGGCAGAAGGCGGTGGCCAACCGCCACAGGGGACGGCCGGCCGGCCCCCCTACATGGCCGGCCGGCCGACCTTGGCGCCACCGCCTCTCCAGCTTCGGTCATTTAATCCCCTGGGTCCTGGAGAGGCTATAAATACCCCTGGCCGGCTGCAGAAACAAGGCGCACCATCACACTTCATCCAAGTGTTCATTAGTTTAGTTTAGTAGTAGCTTTGGGAGTTAGAGTAGAGTAGAGTAGAGTGAGAGCTCTCTCGGGCTTCCGGAGTCTTCTCGGAGTTCGGTATAGTTCTTTGTATCCTTACTCTTTAGAGATATTATTTTTAATATATAATTAGTTTATTCTTTATTTATTTTGTTTTAGTAGTTCTTTTCTATTTAGTTTATTTATTCGTTAAGTAAGTGCTCGTAGAAGTCTTGTTGTGGGATTCGTGATTGTTGGAATAGCAAGTACGAGAGAGTGCCTTCGTCGGAGATGACGTCGTGTGAAATCTGTGCTTGTTCATGCTTAGATAGGACTGCTCCGTTGATCAAGAGTAGTTCCTCTAGGCGAGTTGTAAGCATGGTGCTTAGAGCTTGGCCTATGCACGTTTGGCACCCAACCCCACGGAGGATGGTAGCCGCGAGTGTATGTGACAGCTGCACCGGTCTCTGTAATCCACCACGTCCGGGTTGGACTCAGCAGGGTCTTAATTATAGCATACGGTTCCCTAAGTTTGAACTAGCATCATCGGTTAACCTAGCACGTGTGTGCCCCGAAACGACATGACTTGTATGTGTATGAACTTAGCTAGAGTAGATAACCTTTGTAGACATGACTGCTAGGAAGAGTAAATAGTAGATAAACATACAGGTAGCCTTAACTCTATCTCGTTGCTCTCCCAAATGTATACAACAGTTTTCTTTTATTACCTTGGATTTGAGGATGTGTGTGCCACTCATATTTATCATGCCTATCTTACCCCCGTCTCAAGTATAGTTTGATACATTATTCTTTCTCCAAATTGTCCAATGCATTGCTACTATTTAGCTCCCTTTCGCTCTGCTTCCCTGTGGAAATAAAACTACGATAACCCTGGAATACTCCAAGGTGAAATGCTACAATAGTGATCCGTGCGCTTGCGGAACTAATGAATTTAATTTTATCGCATAAGAACCGCCAACAGCAGCCTGGGCAATTGCTTCACATGGACACTGTTGGTCCTGCTCGGGTTCGTTCAGCTGGTGGGAAGTGGTATGTTCTTGTGGTCGTTGACGACTTATCTCGCTACTCTTGGGTCTTCTTTCTTGCGAGCAAGGATGAAGTGTTTCATCACTTTCGGAGCTTGGCTTTGAGGTTGTTCAAGGAACTCCCTGGTGCATTACGCGCTAACCGCAGTGATAATGGCACCGAGTTCAAGAACTCCTCGTTCAGTGCTTTCTGTCTTGAGAATGGTCTTAAGCACAAATTCTCTGCACCTCGTGTTCCTCAGCAAAATGGCATAGTTGAAAGAAAGAACAAAACCCTTGTTGAGATGGTCCGGACGATGCTTGATGAGCATACGACTCCGAGGCGGTTCTGGGCTGAAGCCATTAGCACCGCTTGCTATGTTTCTAATCGGGTTTTCTTGCGCTCAATTCTTAATGTGATTTCTTATGAGCCACGTTTTCGGAGGAAGCCAAGTGTTTCTCATTTGCGTGCTTTTGGTTGCAAGTGCTTTATTCTCAAGCGTGGCAATTTGGATAAGTTTGAGTTAAGATCTTCCGATGGCATTTTTCCTGGTTACACCCCACATGGTCATGCTTATAGGGTTTTGAACTTGGAAACTAACACCATCGTGGAGTCCTGTGATGTAACCTTTGATGAATCTATGCCTTGTACAAGTGGTGTTGTTGAGTGTGCAGGTGACAGGGAAATGGAAGAGAGCATTTTTGTAGATGGTGATCTACCGGCTCCTGGTGAAGATGAGGATGAACCACTACTTCCTACTACTTCGCCTGCTCCTGAGCCGGTCCCTGCTTCCACAGTTCAAGCAGAGGGTCCGGTATGAAGTCGGATACTCCGGCGCCGGATACTCCGGTAGACTGTTGGATACTCCGGTCGGATACTGTACCGGGTACAGAAACCCCCCACCGGATAGTCCGGCAATGTGTCAGAGACTCCGGTCGGGTACTCCGATCGGATACAGGACCGGATACTCCGGTAAGCTGTCGGATAATCCGGTGAGTATCAGGCCCGGATACTCCGGTAATGTGTCGGATAGTCCGGTCGGGTACCAGGTCCGGATACTCCGGTACTCGGTCGGATACTCCGGTAGGTGATGATTAGCAAGAACACAAGCGCACGACCGGGAGCTCCAAAATCCGAAACCCAATCAAACGACCTCCAAAAATCACCAAACTTGAACCCTAGGTGCATGACAAGATTGGGAACCTCATCCAAGTGGATCCATACCAAAAACCCAACCAAAACCCCTCGAATTTCAGATCACGTGCAAGAACAAGGGTTTGGTCAAACTTGGACGAAATCCACAAATTCGAGGTACTCGTGGGGAGATCTTGAACGAGATCAATCAAGGCATGTTCCCACACATCCTAGCACCGAATCCATCCAAGAAAACCATCCCAAATCGCAGCCAAAAAGGAGATCGAAAAATCACCCGAAAATAGCTCCGAAAATGAGGAAAAAGATAAATTCGGGTCATGGTCCCTGATTTCAGCCCAAAACAGGCCAAAACTATGGTGTTTCAGCAAGAAACGTGGCCACGGAGCATGACCCGTGGCTACGGGTGAAAACGGGAAATTTCCGGGTCGGGGTCCCGGGAGGCCGTTTACACGGAATGATGATTTCAGGTCAAAACAGGCCAAAACCATGGTGTTTCAGCAAGAAACGTGGCCACAGAGCATGACCCGTGCCTACCGGTGAAAACGGGAAATTTTCGGGTCGGGGTCCAGGGAGGCCGTTTACACGGAGTCATGATTTCAGCCAAAACAGGCCAAAACCATGGTGTTTCAGCAAGAAACGTGGCCACGGAGCATGACCCGTGGCTACGGGTGAAAACGGGAAATTTTCGGGAAAGGGGTCCCGGGAGGCCGTTTACACGGAGTCATGATTTCAGGCCAAAACAGGCCAAAACCATGGTGTTTCAGCAAGAAACGTGGCCACGGAGCATGACCCGTGGCTACGGGTGAAAACGGGAAATTTCCGGAAAAGGGGTCCCGGGATGCCGTTTACACGGAGTCATGATTTCAGGCCAAAACAGGCCAAAATCATGGTGTTTCAGCAAGAAACGTGGCCACAGAGCATGACCCGTGGCTACGGGTGAAAACGGGAAATTTCCGGGAAAGGGGTCCCGGGAGGCCGTTTACACGGAGTCATGATTTCAGGCCAAAACAGGCCAAAACCATGGTGTTTCAGCAAGAAACGTGGTACTCCGAGTACCGGAATATCCGGACCTGGTATCCGACCGGACTATCCGACACATTACCGGAGTATCCGGGCCTGATACTCACCGGATTATCCGACAGCTTACCGGAGTATCCGGTCCTGTATCCGATCGGAGTACCCGACCGGAGTCTCCGACACATTGCCGGACTATCCGGTGGGGGGTTTCTGTACCCGGTATGGTATCCGACCGGAGTATCCGACAGTCTACCGGAGTATCCGACTTGATACCGGACCCTCTGCTTGAACTGTGGAAGCAGGGACCGGCTCAGGAGCAGGCGAAGTAGTAGGAAGTAGTGGTTCATCCTCATCTTCACCAGGAGCCGGTAGATCACCATCTACAAAAATGCTCTCTTCCATTTCCCTGTCACCTGCACACTCAACAACACCACTTGTACAAGGCCTAGATTCATCAAAGGTTACATCACAGGACTCCACGATGGTGTGGCTTGGGTCCGGGTGATCGAGAGGCCGGGTGAGGTCAAGGGTGATCCACAGCGTACACGTGGCGGACAAGAAGCACGGAGGGTTTCGCGGTTTGGCCTCAAACCGTGGAGGTGATGAAGACGGCGGGTTGACCAAGTCAAGAGGCGAACGAGAGGCCGAGTCAAGTGAAGGGTCCCGACGGGCTAGGACGAGAAGACTTGATGGCAAGGTTCGCGGGACGAGGTGACACGCGTCGACATCGAGGTGGTTTCCCGGTTTATGCCTCAAAACCGGCGGGCGGACGGTTTCCCGGTTTGGGCCTCAAAACCGGCGGCGGCGCATGGTGGTGTACGTGACACCATCGCGATGGTTGCGTCGAGGCGAAGCGAAGTCGTGAAGGGCCCGATGGCGTTCGGGCGAAGGAAAAAGAGTTGTACGATTTTGCCCCTAGTGGTAGGTGGGAGTATGTAATACCTTAGGGGTATGTTGGGAAAGAGAAAATGCCCATATAGGGAGGTGGAGTTGGCTGGCCACCTTGAGCCTCTTGGGACCAAGTCATTTGCATCTAGGGATAGGACTAGCTAGGGGAGAGCTAGAGAGAGATGAGAGGAGAGGGAACAAGGTGAGAGCTTGTATCTTCAACTTTCAACAAGAGAGGGAGGAAGAGGGCGGCGCCCTAGCTTTGTACCTATGGATTTCGTGATTGAATCAATGGAATGAAGTTTGTTTGAATCAATCTCGTGCTCTTGTTCTTCCTCCCCATCTAATTCCCGAATTTATCTTTTTCCTCATTTTCGGAGTTATTTTCGGGTGATTTTTCGATCTCCTTTTTGGCTGCGATTTGGGATGGTTTTCTTGGATGGATTCGGTGCTAGGATGTGTGGGAACATGCCTTGATTGATCTCGTTCAAGATCTCCCCACGAGTACCTCGAATTTGTGGATTTCGTCCAAGTTTGACCAAACCCTTGTTCTTGCACGTGATCTGAAATTCGAGGGGTTTTGGTTGGGTTTTTGGTATGGATCCACTTGGATGAGGTTCCCAATCTTGTCACGCACCTAGGGTTCAAGTTTGGTGCTTTTTGGAGGTCGTTTGATTGGGTTTCGGATTTTGGAGCTCCCGGTCGTGCGCTTATGTTCTTGCTGTTCATCACCTACCGGAGTATCCGACCGAGTACCGGAGTATCCGGACCTGGTACCCGACCGGACTATCCGACACATTACCGGAGTATCCGGGCCTGATACTCACCGGATTATCCGACAGCTTACTGTTGGCAGTCCTAAGGCCTAACAGAAATTAATCCGCAAGTGTACGGATACCGATGTAGCTTTCACCACAAGGAGTATTCCTAGGGTATCGAATCCATAGGGAACGTATAGTGTACTAAAGCCTAAACACTAGAGGTATTGATCCGTAAAGGTGGCACACAAGAGGGGGGTTTGTAGCAGTAAATAAAAAGGTCTTCTGGCCAGGCAATCTAATGATAAGAAGCTATGTAGCTGGGCAATTTGGTAAGGTCCTTACTCTATTATTTGTTTCGGGGCACACGCACGCCAAGGCAGCAACCCGAGAATTAGGTTCAACTAACTTGGGGAACTACGTGCTATTGACCTCCCTACTAAAAACAATAACCCGGACGTGGTGGATTACAGAGACCGGTATGCCTGTCACACATACTCGCGGCTACCATCCTCCGTGGGGTTACGAGCAAATCAGGGATAACTCCAGGTCTAAACACCACGTTTACACCTATCGTCACTGCTAGCGACCAAGGATAAGCTAGCCTATGCAATAAATAAATAAATACTCATTGCATACCTGAAACTCACAAATAAATAAAGCAGAATACCTTACTTTATTGCCCGATCAATTATCTTCTTACATGTTGCCCGGCCTGGAAGACTAAGACGACTACTCCCAGGCGAGGAGCATACCGGAGGCGACGAAGAAGTAGAGTCCCGACATGCTGGGGACCTCTAGCTCTCCTTCCCTCTCACTCACTCACTCCTAGCAACACTATCTTACTACCAAAAGACTAAAATGAAGTATCAAATGAGGTGCGTCTTGCTTCTGGAGCCGAAGGGTAGCATTTATAGGCTGCTGGAGTCGGTGCGCTTCCACTGGCCGAAGCTGGGAAGTCGGCGGGGCAAAGGTCGGCCGGCCGGCCGGCCTGGTAGGGTGGCCGGCTGGCCAGTGATTCTGTCGGTTGGCCACCGACTTCCTCCTGGACGGCTCTGATCGGCTCCTAATGGCGGTAAGATGGTCGGTTTCCTCATGGGGTCGGCAGAAATTGATTGGCCCTCAAGTTTAGGTCCAAAAGCCATGTTAGGTGTTTGTTTGTCTAGGCTTAATTTTAGGCTGTTTAGAATCTTGTCATTTAAAGGTATTAAATAAAGTCTAATTAAAAAAATTAACTACAGAACTTTGTACTAATTCATGAGACGAATCTAATTAGGGTAGTCAAGCCGTGATTAGATGATAGTTACTGCAGCATCACTGTAGCAAAACATAGCTTAATTAGGCTCATTAGATTCGTCTGCAAATTAGCACACATCTGTAAAAAGGTTTTGCAATTAGACTTATTTAATACGCCTAAAGGGCGTGTTCGTGTTTTTAGGCCTAGAGGTCACATCAAAATTAATCTTGCTATTTAGGCGTATTAAAATAAGTCTAATTACAAAACTTTTTTACAGATGTGTGCTAATTTACGAGACGAATCTAATAAGCCTAATTAAGCTATGTTTTACTACAGTGATGCTATAGTAACTATCGTCTAATCATGGCTCAATTACCCTCATTAGATTCGTCTCGTGAATTAGTACAAGGTTCTGTAGTTAGTTTTTAATTAAATTTTATTTAATATCCTTAAATGACAAGATTTTAGACGGCTTAAAATTAGGCCTAGAGAAACGAACACCCCATAAGGGCCACGCACTCAAGCAGATTGGGGAGGGCGTCAACCAAGAAGTAAGTAATAATGTCTCCAGGGACTCGGCCCCACAAATTCTTGATGTCTCCTAAGTTTATGATTTTACACAGATACATGAGGAAATGAGTCGGAACCCAAAACTGAAAGCAGAGCAAGCAAAAGAAAGTAATGTTCGTTCATTGTAGCATGCAGCCTTGGAAGCAACAGCCAGCTCCTTTTTATGCCTGGCCTGGCCTTTCGACATCAAAGCAACTTAAACTCATTTTTAATGATGGAAATATAATTTAATTGTAGCATCATTTTTTCTAGTACCAAAATAAGTGGGAGAAAAATCAGCTTCCTGCAGTTATTGAGCACAAGAAACTTAGGTTGCGCATGTCAAGCATATGCAAAATAACGTAACGTGACGTGCCGCGTAGTTCTGCTTGTTGTAAAACTCTTATTGGGCCAGGCCCACCTTCTAGAAGGAGGAGTCCTGGCCCATATGGGCGACTTTATCGTATCCGGGCCCAACACGAAGTTAAGGTTTCCCCCCTATAAATAGTTGAGGAGACCCTCCTGTGTACTCTGACACCAGAATTTCGCAATAAAGAATTTCGTTTCCTCTATTCCAGTTTTTACTTTTTGTTATTTGTCGTGATCTACGTGCCGTTGTCCCTCTAATAACTTAACACGTTATCAGCACGCTATAATCGAGGGATTCGTTCTGTATATCGGTGAGCTACGGTACGTTTTTGTTTTTCGTTTGATTCTTGTTTATCTTGACTCGTTGCAGCCAAGATCTGTTCAGTGGGTGAGCCTCGTGCCGCCCGGATAGATCCATCAAGAAAACAAGAAGATGAAAACCCGAGCCAAGATCTATCCAAAAGGGCTGCTGCCCGGATAGATCTATCACGAAGAAATTGAAAAACAGAGCAAAATCTATCCAAAAGGGCCGCTGCCCGGATAGATCTATCAAGGAGAAAAACACAGAATAGATCGGGTGCAACGTCGCCGGGACAAAGCCTCCGGTGCAACGTCGCCGGAGTGCCAAGTTCTTCAGATCTAAAAGGGAGTGTGGTTCACGCAGAACCCTAACCCTACCCGGCACGAAGTCCGGTACAGCATTCAATACGGCGCATCGTCGCCAAGTTACTCAGATCCGCATCGCAAAGAAAAAAGGGAAACGGGGTACTAACCCTAACCCTAGATCTACAACGCAGTCGCACAGATCGAGATCCACAAAAAGGGGAACCCTAGATCTCGAACAAGAACAAGCAAAAGAAAACAAAGACAGCGCCGGGCCGACCCGCGCCGGGCCGAACCGAGCCATCGCGCCGCCCCCGCGGGCCGCCGAACGCGCACCGTGTCATCGCCGGGCTGGGCCCCCACCACGCCTCCGCGAGCAGCCACAGGCCGGGCCGCCTCCGCGCCGGGCCCGGACCAGGCAGCTGCCACCGTGCACCGCGCGCTGGGATGGCGGCGATGCGCCGCAGGGGCAGCACCGCGCCGCCGGGTTCGGCGGGGGGCCGCGCGGGCCGACGCACCGCGAGGTGCAGCCGCGTCGGCCAAAGCGCCGCCAGGGGACGTCGTGGGGGCCGCCGTACCAGGCTCCCCCCTTTCCCCACTCACCCTGATCCAATCTGAGGAAAAACAAGAAAGAAGGAAGAAGAGGAGGGGGAGGTGGCGGCCGTCCGGTTGGAGGAGAGAAGTGAGGAGAGAGTGAGAGATTAGGGTTTCACCCCACATATATACTCTCACTCGTCTTTTTACGAAAAGGACCTCCAAAGATTCAAAATTTATGATGAAGTCCTCGCGCAGTAATGAGGATTACGCGAAAATCCTCGAGAAGTTCTGAAAATTGCGAAGAAGTCCTTGAGTGATTTAGAAAATTACAAAAAGCCCTCAGGATGCCTGAAAATTATGAAAATATCCTCTGGACCTCTGGAATTACCAGAATATCATCAGAATATCAGAAAATTACGAGAAAAACCCTGTTACTTACGAAAATTGACAAGGATACTCTGAAAATTGCCCCAAAAATAGAAAATTCGCTGGATTGTGTTTTTACATATAAAACCCCAGATTTTGGTGATTTTACGCAGAAACACCAATAATATAACTTAAACACGCAGTTTTTGTTATGTTTATGCTCCCTATTACTTGGGTACATGAAATAATCCTTACACATTGATATCTTGCAGATGTCTGACCTCGTGAAGAGAGAATTTGAAGTGTTGACTCCCCATGGAAGCAACTATTTGTCATGGGCACTCGATGCTGAGATTCTCCTAAGTGGCAAGGGCCTCTTGAAGACGGTCCTACCCAAAAAAGGAGATACTGCTGCAACAGATGTGGAGATGGCTCAGGCTTTGCACATCCTGCGCCACCACTTAATTGCTACTTTGAAGAATAAATACGTGACGGAACGTGATCCGAAAGTCTTGTGGGACTCATTGCGTGTACGCTTTGAGCAGATTGAAACTGTCTTACTCCCCAAGGTTGAGCGTGAATAGCAAAACCTACGCTACCAAGACTACAAGACCATGGAGGATTACAATACCGCACTCTATGGGATTGTCACACGCATGAAGCTATGTGGCAAAGTGCTTGAGCAAAAGGATCTTATTAACAAGAGCCTCTCCACCTTTCACCCTAAGTTCACTCACGTGAGCCGCCAGTGCAAGAAGGAGAATTATGAAACCTATGCCGCCCTGAGTAATGCATTGCAGCAAGATCAGGGGGAGGACGAATTGGTCGTGGAGAATCATAAGAATCGTCCTACTGGCTCATTGGCACCGGATGAAGCAAATGCCATATCCTTCAAGAAGAAGAAGAAGAATAAGGGTAAAGGTGCTCCCAAAGCGTCTCCAACCGCACCCCCGAAGGTTCAAAACAACCCTAATACTTTCAAGAAGAACAAGAAAGGGAAGTCAAAGAAGAAACCTTCTGGGGGAGAGTACGGTGAACAGGATCAGGATTGCTACAAGTGTGGTATGCATGGCCACTGGTCCAAAATATGTCGCACACCACAAAAGTATGTCGACATGTACCAAGACCTCGAAAAGGAGTCAGCTCAGTATGAGGCTAACTTTGTTGAAGGCATGAAGTCAACAACAAAAGCACCAATGGGCCAAGCATCACTAAGCAAATCCGCTGATCTGGAGTTGGACAATGACCTCATGAATGAGGACATTGATGATGAGGAAGATGTGCATGGAGATTCTGTGTAGTCAAGCAGACTATTATGAATCATTTAGTTATCTATTTGTAATAGGAGTGTAATAAGTTTAAATTCCTCGAAGGAATTAGTTCGTTTATGTAATCTCTCGAAGAGAAGACATTTGCTTTGAATAAATCAGTTTGTGGAATTATTTGTCATTTATTACTCTCTCGTTTATACGTTTCTTATGTATGAATTACAGAATTGTGGAGTAAAATGGCTATGGATGAGGACCTCTGTCTCGTAGACAGTTGCACCAACGCCACAATTCTAAGGGACACTTGCTATTTCCAGATGCTTCGAAAGTACACTGGAGATATTCTTACTATAATTGGCGATAATAATAAGATTGTTGGCACAGGAAGGGCCACATTTATCCTACCGAATGGTACGCAGTTAACAATCCAAGAGGCATTACTTTATCCGGATTCAACCCGGACATTGTTAAGCTTTAAGGACATCCGTAAAAATAGGTTTCACGTATAAACCAATAACGATGAAGGTGAAGAACGTCTTATCATGACCAAGAAAGAAGGCAAAAGGAAGACTATTATTGAAAGTTTCCCGTCGATCAAAGAAGAATTGTACTACACGTACATTAAGCCGAACAAAGAATTTGCTTCGTTCAAGACCATCTTTACCAATCAAGAAGAATATAGACTATGGCATGACTGTCTTGGTCATCCTGGCCTTAACAGGATGCAGAGAATTACGAAGAATGCAACAGGGCATAACTTGAAAACAAAAGATTTCCCAAATCAAGCAGATTTCTTGTGCATTGCATGCGCAAAGGAAAGCTTATTACTCGGCCCTCGCAGCTTAAGATTCAAGCAGAATCTATGCCATTCCTTGAACGAATTCAAGGCGATATATGCAGACCAATTAGTCCCATTTCAGGACCTTTCCGCTGTTTCGTGGTATTAATAGACGCTTCCTCAAAGTGGAGCCATGTATGTCTATTATCTATTAGAAACCATGCATTTGCACGGTTGACTGCCCAGATCATACAATTGAAGACACACTTTTCGGACCATAGAATTAAATCCATCAGAATGGACAATGCCAGAGATTTACCTCGAAGTTATTTGATGATTACTGTATGAATATGGGCATCAAAGTAGAACACTCTATACCACACGTGCATACACAAAATGGTCTCGTTAATCAAGAGAATCAAATTGATTGCTCGACCGTTGTTACAAAATTGCTTATTGCCTACCTCTTGTTGGGAGCATGCAGTGTTGCATACAGCAGCACTTATCCAATTACGACCATCTGCTACACATGAAGAATCACCATTAGCATTGGTGTGTGGTAGAATACCAAATGTTTCCCATCTACGGAGATTTGGATGTGATGTATACATTCCAATCCCTCCACCTCAGCGAACTGCAATGGGCGCACAACGGAAACTCGCAGTTTACGTTGGTTATGAAAGTCTGTCCATAATCAAGTACTTAAAGCCCTCCACTGGAGATTTGCATACAGCCCTGCATTAGGGGGAGGAAAGTATCTCTCTAGGGATGAATGCCGGCAAATAGATTGGGATGCTAAAGGAATCCTAGGAATGGATCCTCGCACTAGAGAAGCTGAACTCGAAGTTCAGAATATACTCCACTAGCGAAAGTTGCTAATGAATTGCCTGAAGCTTTCACCAATACAAGAGACATTGTGAAGTCTTATATACCGGCTGCAAATGCTCTGAAAGAACAGAAATCCCATTTGAAGGGAATGAATATATGAAATTTCAACCTTCTTCCATAAAAGCAACGAATGCTAGGAAGAGGGGGAGTGAGCCGGTTACAAAGGCATCCAAGAAGCCTAGAGTACAAGCTCCAGCTAAGACTCCTAGGAGACGTCCTGTGGAGAAGAAGCCAAAGCAAAACACTCAAAAGAAAACCAAAGAAGGTGAAAGTGATCCACACGAAGTGGTGAGACTTGAAGAATCAAACCCAAGTGAGATTGTGCATGAGAAATTCCTGACCTTAATATATCTATCGATAATGAGGATCAAGGAAATGAAAACTCAACGAACTATGTTGAGACGGGAGTAGTATACAATAGAAAGACAACTGAAGTCGATACATACTTTGCTGAAATGATTGCAACACAAATTGATTTGGAATCTGAACCAAAATCAATGAAGGAATGCAAAAAGCATCCTGATTGGCCAAAGTGGAAAGAAGCAAGCTGTGCAGAGTTAAACTCGCTAAAGAAAAGAGAAGTGTTTGGTAATGTAAACCTTACACCAACTGGCATTAAACCAGTAGGTCACAAATGGGTGTTTGTCCAAAAGAGAAACGCTCAAAATGAAGTGACCAGATACAAGGCGAGACTTGTAGCTCAAAGTTTCACGCAGAGACCTGGCATTGACTACGAAGAAACCTACTCTCCTGTAATTGATGGAATTACTTTCAGGTATTTGATCTCAATGGCGGTGAATATGAATTTGCAGATGCGACTTATGGATGTAGTTACAGCATATCTATATGGAACATTAGATACATAAATCTATATGAAAGTTCCAGAAGGCATTAAAGTCCCGAATGAAGATGAACGTAAATTATATAGTGTCAAATTACAGAAGTCACTATATGGTTTGAAACAATCAGGAAGAATGTGGTACAACAAGCTGAGTACATTCCTATTGGAGAAGGGATTTTTGAAGAATGAAGATTGTCCTTGTGTATTCATAAAGAAATCAGAGAAAGGCTTTTGCATAATCTCTGTTTATGTTGATGACTTGAACATCATTGGTACTACAAATGAAATTGAAGAAACTTGCTCATACTTGAAGACTGAATTTGAAATGAAAGATCTGGGCAAGACTACATATTGTTTAGGTTTGCAACTTGAACATACACCCGAAGGTGGACTCTTGCATCAATCGAACTATACCAAGAAGGTATTAAAGAGATTTAATATGCACGAAGCATATTCACTCAGATCACCTATGGTGGTGAGATCACTTGATATAGATGATGATCCCTTTGGACCAAAGCAGGAAAGTGAAGAATTATTGGGACCTCAATCCATACCTCAGTGCCATTGGTGCCTTGATGTACCTTGCAAATGGTACGAGACCCGATATAGCTTTTGCTGTTAATCTACTTGCAAGATATAGCTCAGCACCGACTCGAAGGCATTGGAATGGCATCAAGCAAATCCTTCGATATTTGAGAGGAACTGAAGATCTTGGATTATTTTTCACGAAGAATGGAGAATTAACCCTTGTGGGTTATGTTGATGCTGGATATTTATCTGATCCACATAAATCAATATCTCAAACGGGATATGTGTTTTTATTTGGTGGAACTGCAATTTCTTGGAAGTCACGAAGCAAACATTAGTTGCTACATCGACAAATAATTCGGAGATCATCGCATTGTTTGAAGCTGCAAAGGAGTGCGCCTGGCTCAGGAGAATGACAAGTCATATAATATACTTGTGGAGTGACGTATACTCCATCCCCTACAATTATCTATTATGATAATAAAGCTTGTATTGCACAAATACAATCGGGATACATAAAGTCAAATAGGACAAAGCATATGTTACCTAAATTCTTCCACACGCATGAAATGCAAGAGAAGAGAGAGCTTTGGTAACACATGTCCGGTCTTGTGATAATCTTGCAGATATGTTCACAAAGGCGTTACCTGCTCGCACTCTCGAAAAATGTCGGCGTGGTATTGGCATGAGAAGACTTAGAGAAGTGCTTGGAACAGAGGGAGTCCCTAAGTACATCACATTCCCGAATTAAATGAGTTATCTCGAAGATAATTCATATCAGTCATACAGATTGATAAGCATTGATCAAGAAGATTAAAACATTGTACTCTTTTTCCCTTATGAGTTTTTCACATGTTGTTTTTCATTATGGTTTTTAACGAGGCAATGCGTGCAATATGAGTGGTGGTGATATGTGCTCTTTTCTCCATTTTTCCCACTGGGTTTTTAAGAGTTTTTATAAGGCATACTTATCACGATAAAGAGCTCAAAGGGGAGTGTTGTAAAACTCTTATTGGGCCAGGCCCACCTTCTAGAAGAAGGAGTCCTGACCCATGTGGGCGACTTTATCGTATCTGGGCCCAACACGAAGTTAGTGTTTCCCTCCTATAAATAGTTGAGGAGACCCTCTGTGTACTCTGACACCAGAATTTCACAATAAAGAATTTCGTCTTCTCTATTTCAGTTTTAATTTTTTGTTATTCGTCGTGATCTACGTGCCGTCCCTCCGATAACTAACACTGCTTACCTCGAATGACATGCTTTGCTTGGCATTAGCACTGCCCATAGCCGACATCGTGTTATATTACAGCGGCAAAAACGTACCATGCCCACAACCCACTCTATCTGTCAGGGGAGAAACAGCGGCACGCACAGAAAAGCACACAATAATTGATCAAATTACAAATTTTATTTTCTTCATAAAAACAAAATTACTCATGGGAGATGTGCTGCAGGTTGTGCTAGTGTGCGGTACAAGATGAGGTACAATACTTGTTCGCCACAAATATTCCGGTGACTCCGATGCCTAGGCTCAAGCGTAGAGAGCAGCAGACTGAGCTGAGCGCTGAGACGGAAGCAAAACAAGCAAGCCAGGTCGGAAGACACGGTTTGTCGTTCAAGGGTCAGCATCTCCTGTTTATTGCCAAACATGTCAAATTTTACTTCATGCAATTATTAAGCACATGAAACCTGAACCATGCCAAGTACTCCCTCGGCATGACAATACTGTGCATTCAGCGCGTATTGATGTACCATCAAAAGGGCACCGACCTACCATGAGATAATGCCATATACTGGCCTACCATGTGCTTTTTCAGTGCAATATGGAAGGATCTTTTTTTTTAATCCTCTTAGAAGTTGAACATACCACTTAAATTAGGTCATTGCTCCAAGCTTTGATAAGGCTTTACGGCTGTGCTTTTCTGCTTGATTTGTAAGTTTTATTTTTGCAGAATTCTGCAATTTTCAGCTGGTCATGCTCTTGCCAACCGTCTCGAACTCCAACATCTTTATGCCTGGAAGCTTCCTGTTGCATAGGAATCTTTGAGGAAACAAACACGGGGCTACTTCATGTTATTGTTCATGACCTACTTCCTCCAGCAGAGGCAGACTGAAACATGGCACTTGCACCTACAGTAGCAGTAAACGAAAGGACAGCTTAGAGCAAGCTCAATAGCTTGTCTTACCGACCATATATGTCAGATTCTTCTTACGTGTCGGAGAGAGAAAAGAGGAGAGAGAGGCTGCTTGTCGCGGCTGCCGGCACCGAGCTCCAACTGACAAAACGAGGCGCTGTCGACCGACTGGAGCCGAGCTTGTCGCAAATCAACGCGGTTTGTGGGCTCCTTCACCATTCTCCCCATCCGCTGTGCACACGGGCACACAGCTCATCTCCTTCCCTAGCGATTTGCTCAGCACAGCGCGCCAAATCCTCGCTCGATGGCGCCAAATCCTCGCTCCATTCGCGCCAATTCCACATTCCCCACCAAAAACGGCCTCCTCGTATATCAGATCGGCATCTCCTCACATCAATTCCCATCTCCCCATTCCACCTCGCCAAGAACCCTAGCCTCGAGGAATCGAGAAAATCAGATGACTGGTACATCGAAACGCGCCGTTGCGTCACCGCCTTAGTCCATCCGAGGCTCCTCTCGGTCAATGTAAAACAATACAGCACAGGCTACTATCTTGCTGATGGGATATACCCGGAGTGGGCTGCCTTCATGAAGACGATATCAGCTCCCCAATCAGAAAAACACAAGGTGTATGCATCAACTCAAGAAGGGTGCAGGAAAGATGTGGAGCGTGCATTTGGAGTTTTGCAGTCCCGTTTCAACATAGTGCGTCGTCCAGCGCGATTGTGGAAGCGGAAGTGTATAGGGAACATCATGACTGCTTGTATCATAATCCACAATATGATAGTCGAAGATGAGAAAGAGATGGTCAACTTTCCTATTGACTTGAATGAGGATGGGGGGACATCAATTGCTCTACCTCCTGAAGCAAGAATGGGCGGCGGCATCTCATTCCCTGATGTGCTACGTAGAAAAGCCACTCTCCGTCATCGTCCGACACATATTGAACTAAAAAAAGACTTGGTAGAGCACATTTGGCGGCTATTTGGCAGTAAACAGAACAAAAGATCAAGGCTGTAGTAACCTTCTACTCATGTAAAATACTAAATCAGATTTGTTTTACAGTTATAAATATATTGATCAGGTGCACTTACATGTTTATTCATTTCTTTTCAGGTCCATCCCTTGTTGATTTCTTTTTGCGGCATCATGTGGTCTTTTGGTTCACTTGATGGAACAAGGACGTTGCTGATTTCTTTTAAGTGTCATGATGCTTTAGTGTTAATCTGGAATTGAAGGAGTTGAACAATGATAACCTAGCAGTATGTAATTAGCAGTAAGCAAGTCCTTTTAAGTGTATTTTGTTGTTGCAATTGTAACAGCACCAGGACGAGCCACAGAGATAGCATTAGTATGGATCATTGGCTCAGCCGCTCAGGTGTGCTTGCATGAATTGAATATTTATTAGTGTCTTTTTATAGAGCCAAGCTAAGAGCTCAATTGTTGTATGGCTTGTCTGTTTGCTTGTCTCAAGATAGCTTGTACTTGTCGGTAAGACAAGCTTATTGGGCTTGCTCTTACTATGATCTCGAGGGACTCGGCCCGACAAATTCCTGATGTCTCCTAAGTCTATGCTTTGACACAGACACATCACACATGAGGAAATGAGTCGGAACTTGGGACTGAAAGCAGAAGCAAGAAAAAGTAAGGAAGGAAGTAATTTTCGTTCATTGTAGCATGCGGCCTTGGAAGCATCATCCAGCTGCTTATGAAAAATAACGTGCCCTGCCCAGCTCACCTGGAATGACATGTTTTGCTTGGCATTAATACTGCCCACAACCAACATCGTGTTCAATATTTCACAGCGGCAAATACGTAGCATGCCCACAACCCACTCTTTCTGTCAGGTGCGAAACAGCTAGCCGCACGCACAGAAAAGCACAGTGCGGGACATCTTATTGGCTCGTGCTGCT
Organism: Eragrostis nindensis; assembly: GCA_012490785.1. Lineage (NCBI taxonomy): Eukaryota > Viridiplantae > Streptophyta > Magnoliopsida > Poales > Poaceae > Eragrostis > Eragrostis nindensis. Next base: position 343,289 of record JAAXCT010000673.1, on the reverse strand, counting down.
ACGGTGAACAGGCACGGTCAAGCACAAGGCTGTCGATCGACCCCTTATTTCTACTCCCTCCGTTTTTTAATGACGCCGTTGACTTTTCTCGTTACGTTTGACTGTTCGTCTTATTCAAAATATTTGTGTAAATAGTTAAGTATATAGGTTAATTTTAAAGTGCTTTTGATGATGAATCCAACGATATTCATTTCACATTAAAAAAGTAATTATTTAAATCTATATTGTTGGTTAAAGTTCAACGAAAAAGTCAACGGCGTCATATAATTAAAAACGGAGGAAGTATGTTACATTGCTCGATTTCTTGATGCCCTTTTCAATCTCCTCCTCCTCCTGTTCAAAATGAAGGGTCCAATTCTTGATGACTGTACTCATACAAATCGCTAATTCGGTGCACGAGTTTTTTTTTCCCATTAGCATGTTTATTACAGACGTGTCATCGATCGATGAACTTGAACGCCTGTGACCAGCCGGGGTCGCACTCGCACTTGTACGTGGGGAGGATCCCTGGCACCTCGCTGCAGTTGCCCTTGCCGCAGATGGCGTTGTCGCAGACCGAATATGCCGCCGCCGCGGTGACTACCACGGTGAGCAGCGCCAGGAGCAGTGCCGTTGCTGGCACAACACCTCTGGCCATGGCAGCCGCAGTCTCTCTCTTTCTTGTTGCCACTGCTGCCCCTGCGAGAGCAGAGCGTGTGTAGGAGAAATAGCAGCGTGTGAATCGAGAGAGACAAATGCGATGCCTTGAAAACAACGGTAGTGTGCTAGATTGATCTGTCCGCCGGCCGGCAGAGTCAGTGTAGTCGACTCGGAGTGTGCAAGGCAGCATGTCACGGCACACATCACATGCTAGTTCTTTTTCGAATTTTTTTTCAAAATAATATTATTTTATTTGGAATTTACAAAAATAATATCGAAATCGAAAAAATTACAGAAATAATACCATGTCGTACGTTGAACGCATGAAAACTCAATTTTCTTGCGTTGAACGCACGAAAACACGATTTTCGTACGTTGAACACACGAAAATACGAATTTTCGTACTTTGAACGTACGACAATATAAAATATGCTATAGAATCCTATTTTCGTGTGTTGGTTGCACGAAAATTAAGTTTTCGTGTATCCAATGTGCGACAATAGGTCCAGATACAATAAATAATGAAAAAAATGATGAAAATACATATTTAATAATTTTCGTTCATTGAACGCACGAAAATAGGAAATTAATTTTTTTTTCAACATGCAAAATCGATTTTGGCTATTTTATGATGCAAGCCTTTACTTTGTTAAGTTACACAAGTTTATCTAACGATAGGAAGGGGGATTCTTGCGCTACGGAACAAGGAAAAGTGTTGTGTATTTTTGCATGACATAAGCTGCCTATTTTTTATTTTTTAACACAAATCCGATTGTTCATGCTAGTTTGTCAAAGAGAAGATGTGTTTACATTATTTTAATACCTGATCCAAAAAATTATACAGCTTATTGCTTGAAAACTTATTGCTTGAAAAAACACAAAATATTTTGTGATATATAATGTAAACACATCTTCTCTTTGACAAACTAGCATGAACCACCGAATTTGTGTTAAAAAATAAAAAATATGCAGCTTATCTCATGCAAAAATACACAACACTTTTCCTTGTTCCGTTGCGCAAAAATCCCCCTTCCTAACGTTAGAAACTTATGTAACTTAACAAAGTAAAAGCTTGCATCATAAAATAGCTAAAATCGATTTTGCATGTTGGAAAAAAATTAATTTCCTATTTTCGTGCGTTCAACGCACGAAAATTATTAAATATGTATTTTCATCATTTTTTTCATTTTTTATTGTATCTGGACCTATTGTCGCACATTGGATACACGAAAACTTAATTTTCGTGCAACCAACACACGAAAATAGGATTCTATAGCATATTTTATATTGTCGTACGTTCAAAATATGAAAATACGTATTTTCGTGTGTTCAATGCACGAAAACCGAGTTTTCGTGCGTTCAACGTGCGAAAATTGTGTTTTCGTGTGTTCAACGTACGACATGGTATTATTCCTGTAATTTTATCGATTTTGATATTATTTTTGTAAATTCTAAATAAAATAATATTATTTTGAAAAAAAATTCGTTCTTTTTCAGTGTATGGACTTTCCATGAACTTTCAATATCAACTTTCGGATGTCATTTTACATTTTTACACCCTACTATATATACTTTAGTGCGTAGCAACCACCATCTCCTGCCAGTTCCTTCCGTTTGTGCAGAACATTGGTCACAAGATTACCACAGCCTCACCTTAAACTGTCTAACAGTGTCTCATTGTGGCCCTGTCACAGTTACTACAACCAATTTACATGGCCAAAACTCCAAACACCCTAATTGGAGTTTCTAGAATTTAAATAGCTTCTTGTGAACTTTCAGGACCAGCCGACACGTCAACGAGACTCTTGTGGCGGTCCTGCGGAATGTCCCGCTTTTCTCATCTACAATCCCTTGGTTACAGTCAGAATTCAGATGCATCAGTTCTGGACACTGGGACATATTTGCCACCTGTAGAGAATAATAAGTGGTAATTTGTTAACAACTATAATAACAACTTCAAATGCCCACCGAGTAACTGCATGTCAAGTAAATATGAGTTATGTACCTTGTCTAGATTATGTAGATCATTATCTTGTATACCGTGCAGGTAGTCTGTCAATATCACTAGAAATCAAAAACTTCATCTGAAGAAAGATGCCCGACCTATTAGAAAATATAAATGCACAGTACTAACCTGTATAAGCCTGATCTTTGAATATCAGCAGGCTGCGAGGCATCAGAAGAAGTGAAGAGGATGTTGTATCAGATTCACATGTGCCTTCAAGCTCATGCGATCCATTGCTTTCCAGCTTAGCTGGTGTCTGCAACTCACTGGATTGTAAGCTCTGTGGATCCGTATGCTCATGCCCTTTAAATCTTTGATGTGGGGTGAAATCAATCACAACAGGTGAAGCAAGAGATATGATAGCAACAACAGGGTAGTAGGCAGGACCATCTTCGTGTGGCTGAAAGGCAAAACATTAGAAGCAATTTAGCTAAGGGCAATGTGCTATATGTAACCAGTCGGAATGAACAATAAGGAGCTCTTGATCACAAACCATAATCCCTTGGTTAGAATGATATTCATTAATGAGAACATGATTGATTGCTGAAGGAAATAAACCAGTCCACTGGCAGATTCTGTCGGTTATCTTTGTTAGCCATGGAGGCACTGCAGCAGGAAAGGATTAAACAGTTTCAGTGATAAGAACTGATTGGTACATGAAAAAAGAACAAGTATTTGAGAATCCACGAAACTTGAATTCAATGATAAAAACTGATTGTTACATGACAAAAGAACAAGTATTTGAGTCCACAACTTGGAATTCAATGATAAAAACTGATTGTTACACTGGCTGATTCGGTAGGTTATCTTTGTTTGCCAAATAAATGCATTACTGTTGTGTTTGTGCAAACATCAATTCAGATAAAAAGAATACACAAAAACTTGGAAGTCAATGATAAAAACTGATTGTCACACTGGCAGATTCAGTCGGTTATCTTTGTTTGCCAAATAAATGCATTACTGTTGTCTTTGCGCAAACACCAATTCACATATAAAAAGAATACACAAAAATCCAAGCATGGTACGCATGCAACAGCAGGGACAATGTCCAATCTGCCAGAGGGAAAACAAAACTGAATATATGGGATAACACAAAGGCCAAGCATGCAAGTAATCCTGTTCTGATGGGTCACAATTAGCTAATGGAACCATCAGAATAATCCAAAAAAAAGGATGGTACAAATACTATCATGTCCCTGACTAATAATCAAACCAACTTCCAGCCGGGTTGGCTTTCTGACTATTATGAAACCAATAGAGCTGCTTGGAGCGCTCGAGCTTATGTGCCTCTTAAAGCTTATCTTAGCCTTATTTGTACTTGAAGCCCCATAACAAATAAGCTGAAACGTAGAAGGGAGCTTCCCGGGTATATGTTGAAGCATTTGCTAAGCATAGTTGTTGGAGCTTAAGCTTAACCAGTTAGCTGTTAGCCAAATAAACCATTAGGTGACCAGTTGACTGTGATCAGTATTTTACCACCTGTAATCTGCATACCGAACAATGGGGTACGCTAATTTTTGTTTTTCAAGCATAGCAACTAGTACATCGCTGTATTGAGGAACTACAAATCATAGAAATGACTAAAAGTACAGTTCATAATGGCCACTTGAGTTGAACTATGCAATCCAATGCCAAATCTAAACTGTTCGGTTCACAAAACAAAGCTAAAATTTTGCAAGCTTCAGTGAGTACTCACAGGATTGTGGAAGGAGCCCTTTCTCGTGCACCACTCCCCCTGCAAAAATCAAACACTGTGTTTAAAACCTTGCAGGTCGCAAGGGTAAGGAATCGAATAATCCCCAACCAAGATGATAGCGTACCCCAGTTCTGCAGCCGCCGGTTTTTGAGGGATTTCCACTTGGGGGCCGGCGCCTGGTAAATCTGCGCCCACCACCAGCGCGTCAAAGCCACACGTTGGAAAATTGAGCAAAATAAATGAAACGACGGGAATTGGGGGATGCGTGGAAGGGGCAGGAATCAGTACGTGGTGGAGGAGCTGCGATTGCTCGTCCTGGGAGATGAACCCAGGAACGTAGAAGAGGGTGGAGATGGTGCTGACTGTGTACTCTCCGAGGCTCTTCAAGCTCAACGCCGTGGATGGCCTCTCCGCCGCCGCCGCTGCCACCTCTTGCGTCGTTGTGTTCTCCATTGCTGCTGCTTCCATGCTTCGGGTGGAGGATGGCGCTCGTGGGCCTAGACTGAAGTAAGACCTGATGTGGGATGGGAGGAAATTGGGCTTGAATTCTAGGCCTCCAGCCTGGTAACGCTCGGTGCATTCTTTCAGCCCAACTTAAAAGCACGGCCTTCCCCTCCGCCGCCGCCCCGACTGGCCGCCGGCCATGACCTCCTTCTCCTCCCTTCCCGATTGGGCGTTCCTAGATCGCTGCATCTTCGACGAGTCCTTCCCCGCCGATGAACCCACCGAGGCAACCTGCGCCAACTCCAGGGGAGATGAGATCCGCATCTGCTTCCAGCTCCACGAGCCGCCGCGTCCGTCCAGCATCTACCTGTCGTGGCCGGCCGGCAAGGGGAACATGGACCGCTTCTCCGTCGTGGCCGCCCACCGCGATGCCGTGCTCTTCCAGATGATGTACCCCATTCCCGTGCACGGCCGCGAATTTCCCGTCGACATGTACGACTACTTCCTCTACACGGTCGGCGACGGCGGCAGCGGCTCCATCGGGCCGTCGCTGGTCCTTCTCCCCTCGCTTGACGGCACCATTGAAGAGTTTCGAGCCCTGTTCGTGACGGGGACCTACCGCTACACAAACCAGCGCCTGCGCCGGCTAGGAGGCCTGGACCTCGGCGTGCTGCGCCGCGGCGAGGACTGCGTCGTGGCGGAGCTGGAGATCGACAGGTTAGGGAATGGGCTGCCCGAGCTTCATGTTCTGTACCCGTTACAATCTGGAAGCAGGTGGCAGGTCGTGCATCCGAAGGTCACTATCCATGACAGCGGGATGGATTTGGAGACTTTGCTGTGGAATTGGTGCGCCGACACAGTTGTGTCCGTGGGGAACTACCTTTGTTGGGTTGATTACTGCCTCGGTGGGATATTGCTTTGTGATGTGTTCGAGGGCAGCTCTGACCTCCAGTACATGACATTCCCTGCCAAAATGCCTGACCTGGACCGCGATCTCCATGGCAGATTATGGGCGGATGTGTACCAAACTGTTGGTGTCAATGAGGACAATGCTGTCATCAAGTTAATTATGGTCGTTCATGGTGATGGTAAGATGATCGAAGAAAGATTCATACCAGCTTTAGGTTTCACAGCAACTTCCTGGACCTTGAAGTTAACAGGAACGAAGATGGCCTGGGAAACTGATGCCGTTGTCAAATCTGATCATCTCTGGCAGCTTAATTCCTTTGCGCAACTCCCGCGCACTCCATTGCAGTTCCCCCTCGTCAGCTTGGCTGATCCGAACATCATATACTTTGTGTTGAGGGAGAAAGGGAAAGTGGAGGTGGGTTATGAGTATGATGATACATGGTTAGTTGGCCTTGACATGCAAAACATGGCTTTGAAGTCATCCTGTCATTATATCAAGGGTCAAAGCGAGAACCTCTATCCTGATGAGTCGTTTCTTCCCACTGAACTCCCCAAGTATCTGAAGTATGGTATAATAATAAGGTAATTGCGATAGATATTTCTAATGTACAGTGTTTTCTACCTCAACACAAAACTGGTATCAATTCTTGTAGACTGAAAGTTTTACTAGTCTTGGTTTTCTACCTCTGTATATTCTGATTGTTGCATTACCAATCTCGGAATTGACTCACCTTTGGCAACTGAATGAAGGTCTAATAATGCTTTTTACAACCACCCAGGGAAAAAATAAATTCAGGCACTTTTGTTTGCACTTTTGGATTGTGGATTGTGTTTCATAATCTGGATTGTGCAAACAAACAGAACAACTGTCGAAGCCGGATTGCACAATTTGGTTCTGGATTGTTGGCACAATCCACAATCAAGGTTTGAGTAGCTTTTGGTGGATTGTGAGAGGATAAAAACAAGATCAGGTTCCTAGTTGGGTGAAATTGCACTCTCCGATTGCCTAGCATAATTGAAACTATTTCTAGTAAGATGTTAATATAAATTATGGTCATTATACTTCCTATCTAGCCGCTCTGTTTTTTATTGATCTCGTTAGAACAATATTCTAGGTAAAAAAATAAAGTAATTTAATTGTTACATACCCTAAACATCAAAAGGGCATCACGGTCTTATGCCAAGAAAATAGAAACCATTCATTCCGGAATCCAAGGGGGCAATTCGACATTTGCCCCTCTTACCAATAGCCACAAGCTAGATATCTTCTCTTACCAATGTTCTTCAAGACGTGTACAAGGTTCCCGTATCCCACATTATTTTCATGTATAGGCTTTGCAGCTAATGGGTGTATTCATGGGCATATGAGTCCACCACCACACAAGTCTTATAGTATTATCTTTTGAAAACCATGCTGCTCCTATTTGAGTGGGCAAGGCGGCTCAGTGGCATGGCAGAGGTTCAGCCTGCAGAAGGAAGCGAGAAAAAGAAACCTGCTGAGGAGGAGCTGGAGCGAGTGAACCAGCTCAAGGGGAAGGCCGTTGTTTGCACAAGGAGATGCTCGATCGTCGACTGAAGAGAAGGCAGGAGAAGAGTGTCCAATTTCTCCCATGAGAACGCTCGTCTTCTTGAAGAAAAGACCAAGAGGTTCAGCTCGATGCTGCTGTCGGGCGGGCCACTTTTGAACTCGACTCCATGCCGCATGCACCCGAAAGACGAAGATACGTGAACCCTCCATCGCTTGACTTGCCGCTGGACGAGATGGACCAACGGCCCAACGCAACGTGTGCATGGTATCCATGGACCTCGGCGATATTCAATGCCTCCGGAACAAAACGTCCGTTGAGCGTGAAAAGGTTGCACGTTGGATTAAAGGGACTATTGATGGCTGGGCCAAAGACTTTGAGCTCCCTTTGCCGGATGATCTCGAGCCACTAATTGTCTCTTGTCTGACCTCGTTGATCAATCACTTGAAGGTGCTTCTAGCTTAGAACACAAACGCTTGGTTCAAAGGAAAAAGAGGTGTGCTCGTACTTCTGCGACCTAGATGCAGTTTGCTCTAGCTGTTTGCTGACTTCGGAGGGACGTATTCTTCTGTGCTCCTCCAGTACAGCCCGACCGCCTTTCAGCCGAGGTCGGCCAACAGCTGGGAGCAAGCTACACCCATGTCGCACAAGAATAAGCGCGGCTCTGTTTCCTCAAGTGAGTATTCCCAAAGCACAGGTCAGAAGGCCCGGCCCAGCTGTGGTTACGGTGCTTGCGCCGGCCCAGAGCTCACGGGGTAGCGTGGCCCCTGTGTAAGGGTGGGAGGGGGGTTCGGGAATTTTCTCGGTCGGCGTGAGAGACCTTCTTCTCGTCATGGAATACCGTGGGGGCGGCTTGACCCCTACCGGCCGAGTTTTTTTTTTTCCTCAAGTGAGTGTCTTCTGTTCGAATTGAAGTGATTGATTGTCAGGCGAGACACTCGAGATCAGCCGGGAAGGGGAGCTCGAAAGTCCCTAGCCTAGCCGTCAAATAGCCCCTTTAATCCGGCGCGCAACACTTTCCCGCTGAGGCTTCATTTGGATAGGGAGGGATCGACGTGGATCCCGGCCCAATCCACGCCGCGGCGTGGATCCAGATACGCGCGTGGACGAAATTTCTGTCGCGGGCGAAAATGCATTTGGCACAGGCGTGGATTGGCCCGGCCCACTCCCGATCCACGCCGATCGGCGTGGAAATCCAGCAACTCCATCGGAGGCCGGGAAAGTTTCGTTGCTCTCGCTCTCGCTCTCTCCTCGCGACGGCAACGGCGGCGTCGGCGGCGAGCTCCTCAATGGACGATTCACCACGGGGGCGGCGACAACGCTTCTCCGTGCGACAGTGCGACCCCCTCCTCGCCCTCCTCCTCCCCATCCCCCCTCCACGCTCCCGTCCCCTCCCCTCTTTTCCCTCGCCCTAGGGTTGATTGATGAATCCTTTTCTTTTGGTGATAGATCCGCGATGAGCAACCTCGTAGGCAAGTGAAGCGGTCAAGTGAAGCCTCCAATCACCAGCGTTGCCACCAGGAAGCTTTTCCTCATCACCACCCTCCACTCCAGGTATTGTCCTTGTTTCTTGTTCTTCTCCCACTAATTTGAACTTGAATCAAATTGTTCGTCGTCTTGTAGAATGGAACAAATGTCTAATTGTTTTCCCACTGGTTTTGAATGAAATATCTAATGGTCGTGTTATGGTAGCGTGTATGATCTTAAGTTCTTAACCTTTGAAAGAATTACTGAATTACATCAGTGAGATGTAGTACAAAACAAAGGGAAAAGAACCCATCTCGTGATACTTAACCTTAGAAAGCATTATTGGATTAATCTTTTCCATTAAGCTAATAAATATAGTGTTTCCAGTACTGAAATCTCAACTTTTCAGTTTCAGTCAAGCAGAGCAGCTAAAATTTGTTACCTGAGCTTGTGTTCTAAAATTCATAGTGCCTTTCTATGATTCTGAATTATATACAGAATGCAGATGGTTTAATTTTCAGATTTGTCGTTAGCAAAACTCATGATGCTTGCCAAGCACTCTGGATAAATAACAAGGACTTATTTTCAAACATCCTACTGTCTGAAGAAATGTCCACAATTACTATGTTTGTTCACTGATCTGGTTGAAACCATGTTCTGCCCACAATTACTATGTGCTGCCAGGTTTTAGTGCCATTCAACTGATTCGCTTCAAACTCCTCTAGCTTCGTTCAAATTCAGTAACCACTGTTCTGCATGTACTGTTATGCAGCATTTTATTCAGAGACGTGGATTCACGTCAAATATCTAATGGCTGTGTTATGGACTTATGGGCATGTGTGATTCTTAATCTCTGACAGCATTACTGGATTACATCAGTTAAAGGTGGTAGAAAACAAAGGGAAAATGACCCAGCTTGTCATACTTAAGCTGAGAAAGCATTACTGGATTGGTGTTTTCTATTAGGCCAATAAATATAGTGTTTCCAATACTGAAATCTCAACTTTTCATGTTTAGTTTGAATTGTTCAGTTTATTCTTGTCTGCAAAATACCAGGTAACGAAAATTTTGGTCTTCTACCTCAACCGTTGCATGCATACTATTAGTTTTAAGTGCTCTTGCCACTCCAAATTGAAACCAATGTAGTTATAAATTCAGCAATCATTGTCTGCATGCACTTTTATGTTGCATTTTATACAGAATATTTATACTTTGTAGCAAAATGGGATCGAGAAGGGAGATTGTAATTAGCAGAATGGAAACCAATGTACTTATAAATGATTTCTCTTTCCATTGAGTTTGATTTGTTCGTGATGATTTACCAATACTTGTTCTAGTACTTGCACTGGGCAAATGATATGTCCGCGTTGTAGTTCATTTTTTTGTCGTCAGATAATTGTTGTGTTCTGAAAACATCAGTTCATCACTTGGATTGCTGTCATCCATTAATTTGGGTTCTAAGATCTGTCTCTTTTCAGAATCAGAAGATGACTAGTGGTTTGGAGCCGGGAGCAATTGGAATGCTGTGGATTGCTAGCAGATAATTTCTTCACAGCATGCTTATTTACTTCTTTATTTTCAAGATCAGTCATATTATGTGTTGATGAACTGTTGCGTTATTGTGTGTTGAGCAGGCAGAGACTAGTGCAAGACGTGTGATTTGAGCTATTTAGGCAGCCAGCCTAAGCTTCTGTTATTTTTTAAAAGTCACATTTTATAAATTTGAATCTTCGTGTAACATGTCTGTATGCAAAAGATGTATAGTTGTCTCAGCACATGATAAGCTATAATTTTAAATATGCATCTTGTTATATTTGTGGATGCATGCAAGCTGTGCTATCAGACGACTGGGAAAAGTTGCGTGTCCGACTGATTCATGCCACGGCTGTCCTATTGTGCACAGCTGATCGTTGGACTAGCGAAGTGATTAGTTAACAAACCAGCGTAATGCATTGATAGCCATGGTCGCATATCTGTAGTACAAACACATCGGACGTATAGCAGAGCTCCGGACGGAACGAGTATGAAAACCCGGCGTCAGCCAAGCGCCTGCGGGTATTAGCACCGACTCGTTACTAATCCACGAGTGTATCGGGTGTGAGCGCGGGATCAACCGAATCCCGCCGTGGTTATGGTCACACGTGGGTTGCTCTTCCGTATTGCCAAACGAGGCCTGAAAGGGCGTTTTGTTCAAGGGGCCTTGAATATCACCATGGAGGATGACACTATGCGCGCTGTGCACCAGTTCATGTCATCCTCCAGCGGCAAGTCAAGCAATGGAAGGCTCTTTCTGTCGGGTGCGCGGAGTCGATCGAGTTCGAAGCGTGGGCTCCTAACAGCAGCTTCGAGCTGAACTCCTTCATCATTTCTTCAAGAACATGAGCGTTCTGTATGGGAGCAGTTGGACACTCTTCCCTTGCCTTCTTTTCTGTCGATGATGGAGCAGTTCTGCAACGCGGCCTTCCCCTTGAGCTGCTTCACTTGCTCTGAAAGCAAGTGCGCGTTTTGCTCCAGCTCTTCCTTCTTAGCAATTTAGTTTCTCCTTGTACAGGTTGAACCTCCGCGTTGCCAGTGAGCCGCCTTACCCGGCCGCTCATATAGGACAGCAGCTTGTCATCATCGTCATATATGCACGCGTTTCAAAAGATGATACAACAAGACCTGTATGGGACTGCGCACTCACAAGGACGAAAGCTTGGGTCCTTCTCACGAGGCAGCTCCACGCCTCCAGCGCCCAACAATCTCGTAGCTGACGTGTCGCCAAGTGATGACTAAAAAAAGGAGGTCAAGGTTTTGAACGTGATGGTGAGCGAAAGAAAAGAAAATGAGGGGAAGGTTTCAGAAAATATATATGTACCTCGTAGCCTTCATCGCCAACGATCTCTTCGAAATCCAGGGCCTCATGCTCCAAGGCAGGTGGGCTGAGCACATATCTCCTGATCGTGAGTTGATGAGCGGCCCTTTCGTACCGTATCAAGGTTCTGGCGAACACCATGGTGATAGAGAGTAAATTACTCAGTCTTCGGAGGCAATGGAGGTGGAGATGGTGGAACGCCGGTTGGCCGGGATAAGAGCCTACAGATCGCGCTGGTCGTCAGTTTTCACGACTAGAAAGCTGAAATACCCAGCAACACGCTTGGCGCCATTGGTGGCAGTTCTAGCTACGCTAGCTGTAGCACACGCATCAAAAGAAAAACAAGAGCAACCAAAATATTTCGTGAGAGCTTGCGGCAACGAAAGCAAGGGTGCAAAGCATGTACCTCTGCTGAGAAACTCTTTGCAACAAAGAGCGGCGGCGTCGATGTTGAGTCCTTTTGGCCGTCTCGATCTACGGGATTTATTTATAGGCTGCGGTGGATAGACCCTGCGCCGATCCTCATCTACAATCGATGTGAGATACAAACTGACTAAATCCTAACGACGTTAACAACTCGTACATGCGCTCCTCGTGCAGAATATGGATACGCCGGTTGGACGTTGGGATAGGAACGAACGTACAAGTTCTTCTGCGTATCGCCGCGCTCGGGATTACAAGCCAGAGATTATATCCGTACTTTCGCGTGAGAGAAGAGGGACCTTGACCATCAGTGCTTGGAAAACATGCACAAGTGTAGAGTTACATTAGACTGATCAGAGGGCATTTTGAGCTGAAAATCTCTCGAATGAGAAAGGCTGCAATTTTCGATGCGCAATTTGTGTTTGCACAGGGCTTATCTTTCACCAAGTTGAGTTCGAATTTTCCTTGCATTCAAACTCAACTTGGTGTGGGGAAGAAAATTTGACCACGGATCATATACATGCGTGTAGCCACTGGTACCAACATCAACATGCATACTAGCTAGTGTGCTACTCACACAAAAAAAAAAAAAAAAAGGCAGAAGGCTAAGCGAACAGTTTTGTGAAGCTTGAAGCATGCAGGGCTGCAGGCACGTGAAGCTGGCCAGAACGCATGCCTGTATACGTGAACTCGTGCGGGCCCCATCCACGTAATCACAAATGGATTGGTCCACAGCGCAGTCAACGTTAACAAGCTGAGATTGGGATATATAAATTTCAGGAATCATACACTAAGAGCTTCTAAAAAAAACCCACAAATTTCTCTTAAATTGAAATAATGAGATTCAATAAAAAAATCTCCAACAACGCCCTAAAACTACCTCCAACTTTTTCTTTCCCCTAGACCCTCCACATTTGTAGCTACAAAGAAAGAAACAATTAGGGGCATAATTCCTTCTCTTTCCAATAGAATTAATGTTTTGTGGCCTCAAATTTTGATGTGGCCCAATCTCTCTCATGAGAAGGTGAGTCTGGCGGAAAGTAATTCACTACGATTCTCTAATACAAACTCTTAGAATCAAGAAAGGTAGAGAACCGCTTTCCAGAATCAGCATAAGGAGAAGCTACTTTTATGTCCAACGATTAATCCAGAATTGAATCGCAATCATGCTCATTATTTTCCAAAGAAAAAAAAACAGATTCATATACTCCCTCGTTTTTTTATTCATGACGTTCGGACAGAGGTTGTTAGTTCTTTTCTAGTGGAATCTTTGGTCGGAAGCGTCAACAATTCCCGAACGGAGGGAGTACTCCCTCCGTTCGAATAGTGCCTGTTAGTTCATTTTGGTTGTCGGAAGCGTCAAGAATTCACAGCAGGAGGGAGTATATCACAACTGAAATTCCATCACATTTTGAAGCTTTTGACAAGCACCATGACATGGGTGAAAAATCGGAAAAGCATAAACCATGCAACGTGGGCCTTGCCTGAACGAGGCCAACGCTGGGTGTGGGGACAAAAATTGCATGTGCGTGCCAACCAGCATGCTCACCTCGCTGCTCCAAATCACGCATCCATACAACTGATACAAGATATCCCAAGAGATTCACGCATAGAAATTCTGAATCAAATAAACTTGCAGCATATGCAGACAGCAGAAGTCTCTATATATTCTCTGCTGAAAAGAACATGACAAAATACTGTGTCATTGCCTCACATGGTCACATGCCGTAGTTGCATACAAGACTACAACACATTTTGTACGATACAATAGATTTTTTTTATTTTTGGTTGTTTCTAAGATATTTCTGAAGCAACCCCGAGCATGATATCATAAAGTAGATCTTTAAGTATCTTTCGATGCTCCATGCACGTATACCAAAATCAACTGCTTCTCATGACAAAAAATGTTTGATTTTGGACACGAGTAGACCAAGTAATGGCGTTTGGCTTACCACTCATACAATTACCTGTGCCCCGGCCGGTTTACTCAGTACAGTGGCGTCGCGACCAGGTGTCAAGGCATGCATGCGAGTATATACAAACGTCATTACGACGGACCGTGGATAATTAACATGGCACAGAGACGATCACTCTCTCAGTGCACCGCACTTGCCATGATCAATCATCGATCCTTGCGTTGTTTAAAGGCCAGCCGGGATATTCTGGGTGTCCGGCTTGGCGCTTGCAAAGTGATATGCAATTCGTCGAAATTTTTTTATAAAAAAAGTGATATGCAATTCGTGATCAGCCGTTTAAAACCCTTCAATTAAATTGTTTCCACGGCCACATGCTGACAGAGGCTAAACAAAGAGTAGAAATTTTCGTGTTCATGCTTTTTTTTTTTTTGCAAGGTTCGTGTTCATGATTTCGACGGGCAAGGGCTGAAGAGCAGCCGTACCCTGCCGCATTGCTCATGCACACCAGGCATCATGAACCGTGCCGCTTGACGTGTTTTTGGTTACTAATTAAGTGCGAGAGCTAGTAATGAACCATAAAGCTAAAATCTCACCACTACTACTATTAGTCATTGTTAGACAGTTGATACTAACCGTGTAAACACGGAGCTACTGGCTAGCAGAATTGATCCATGCACCATGAACATTGCAGTTTAGCATGTGTTTGGTTTTCGATACTTCACTTGTGAAGTTATGAATCGTGGGGTAGGAGGGAGGACGTACGCGCGCACAGGGTTTCTTGTCTCCACGAGGCCAACACAAGGGGTGATAGGAGAAATAGAACAATAATTATAGTAGGGGACCACGAATGCATGTGCTTGACAACCTACAAATGCGCCCCTTGCTACTCCAAATCATGCATCCATACAAAAACATCAAGATTTCCCTAATAAAACTTGCAGAACAGACAAGAGAAGTCTCTATACTCTGGCGAGAAGGAACAAGATACCCTTGTCATGGCCTCACATGGTCACATGTCGTCGCGCATTTTGTAATGATAAAGAGCAATGGTAAATTGACATATATACTTTACATGTGTATTACAACCTAGTACTCCATTAAGTAGCTCTCATCGATCCATATATATCCTTATCTCGTAGGAGGTGAGGAAGCTTTAGATATATGATGATGAACGATGTGTGGCCGACGTCTTGAAGTGTGGGCAATACAAATTTGCGGTGAACTTTGTAATTGGTTGTAACCCTCTTAGCAAGATGAAGACTGGGCACAATTTTCCATTATCTAAAAAACAATGGCGAACAGTTGGTCGGACTCACTATACTCGCATGGGGAGAAAAATTGACTCCAGTTTTGAGACGTACACCTGTACCATTCCCATTGCTACCCCTTGTGCTTATGCACATAGTAGTACGGAGTAACAATGAGTTGTGTACACAAGATGAGACAAGGCTAAGATGGACACAGTACATCAGTGCGGTTGCCATAATCAATCATCTTCGCTCGTGTTGTTACTTTAAAGGCCGGTCGGGAGGTCCTGGCACTGGCAGGCCGCCAGCTGGCCCTGTTCCTGTTGGGATCAACTCCATGCATGTTCCCCGCCGCGCACAAGCTCACATCACATGGCGCGCCATTGATAAGCTCGCTCGCTCGGTTGACTGAAGAACCAAGCTGTGCTGTCTTGTACCGCCGGCCTATGCTGGGTGGGTGGGTGGTTCGCGGTTGGTTGGCCGGTGGTGGTGAACAGTTGCAATTGCCTGCTCGCGCACGCTTCTTTGCTGATGTACTCTAGCTATAACTGCGCCTCCGTGTTATCTCACTCAGGTCGTGTGAGGTGGACGCGCGTGTGATCCGAGGTGGATCGTGCCTGGCTGCGTCTGAGGCCGGCCGGCGATGGGGAAGGCCGGGAGGTGGCTGAGGAGCATCTTGGCGGGGAAGAAGGACGGCGGCAGGGGAGGACGGGACAAGGCGCTGCCGCAGCTGCAGCAGCAAGGCGACGCGACGCCGCTGCCGGCGGCGACGAGCCCCCGGGAGAAGAAGCGGTGGAGCTTCCGGCGGCCGGCGCCCTCGTCGACGTCGGCGCAGGGGAAGCCCGCCGCGGCGCCGGTCCCCGCTGTCCCGGCAGGAGCCGAGCGCGACGGAGGCGGGGCTCGCCGGCAACGGCATCAAGTCGGTGTCGTCGGGTCGCGAGATCGACGCGCAGAGCGAGCACGCCGAGGAGGTGGCCGTGGCGGCCGCTAATGTCGCTGTGATGGCGGCCGCGCAGGCGGCGGCCGCGGTGGCGCGTTTGACGGAGGCGGAGGTGGAGGAGGAGGGCGACGCGTTGGCGAGCTGGCTCGTTGAGGAGGCGGCGGCCGCCAGGATCCAGGCCACGTTCAGAGGATACCTGGTGAGTCCTCTGTTCGCATTGTGCTCCCGTAAGAACAGAGAGGACACGCATTCAAGTTCTTCCCTTGCCACGAGCCCACGAGCAGTCGAGCGCACACACCTGTACATTTACAGAAGTGCACCGAGAAATTTATCGCGATCACAAGCAGCATCCCTGATGTGACAAACACTGCAGGCGAGGAAGGCGCTTTGCGCGCTGCGTGGTCTTGTGAAGCTGCAGGCGCTGATCCGTGGGCAGCTGGTGAGGCGACAGGCCACCGCCACGCTCCGCCGGATGCAGGCCCTCCTCGAAGCGCAGTCCCGCCTGCGGGCGCAGCGCGCGCGCATGCTGGATCACGACGCCGGAGGAGTCGCCGCCCCACAACGCCGGTCGCCGCAGCACCCCAGGCGACGCAGCTCCTACGTACGTCATCATCCCGCATCCACTTCCGTCGCTTCACGCGCGTCCAGCTTTCAAGTCCGAGGCATTCCCAACGGTTGCTGCTGTGTATGGGTGTGTGCAGGAGATGGACCGGTCCGGCGAGGAGCACGTCAGGATCGTGGAGGTGGACGCCGGCGATCCACCGCGGCGCGGGCGGAGCAGCTGCTCGGCGGCGGCGGGCGAGTCGAGGGACCGCCGCCTGGCCGAGTACTACTACTACGACGGGCAGTGCTCGCCGGCGCCGTCCTCCGCGGCGTTCGCCGCCGACCTTCTCAGCCCGCGCACGTACAGCGGTCACCTGGACGAGCTGCTGGCGTTCGACCCGGCCATCACGGCGCGGAGCAGCCCGTACGACGCCGACCCGTCGGCGGCCGTGCCGAGCTACATGGCCAACACGCAGTCGTCCCGCGCCAAGGCCCGGTCCCAGAGCGCGCCCAAGCAGCGCACCACCGACGCGCTGGAGCGCCAGCCCAGCCGGCGCCGCGGCGGCGGCGGCGGGATCCCGGCCGGCGCGGCGCAGCATCCCAGGAAGACGATGCAGCGGTCGTCGTCGCACATTGGCGTGCCGGTGGCGTGCGGATACCAGTACCAGTACCAGTACCAGCACCAGCCGTGGGCGGGCGTGAGGCTGGACCGGTCCAGCGCGTCGCTCGTAGGCAGCGAGTGCGGCTCCACCAGCACCGTGCTCACCGCCGCCACCGTCGGCTACTGCCGCTCGCTTGTCGGATTCGAGGTGCGCCGCCGGTGAACTGATTGTGATTGGCCCAATTGATGAGACTAGGATCAAACTTTTTTTTGCCGGTGGACTGACTGACTGACACGTTGATGGTTTCGTTTGAGATGATGCAGGTGCACAGGGGCCAGTACTGAACAGCTTCCAGGAGCGCAACTCGATCGCAATTTGTATCAGGCAGCAGTACTGGTGGTGGTGGTGTGTGTGTGTGTGTGTGGTTTCATGATACCTTTGAGGAATTGCTACTTGTTTTTATTTCAGCAATCGAAGTGTTCATAACTGTGTACATAGTGTTGGTGCTACATCACTTAAGAAACTCTGTTCAGTGTGCCATAAATTGAAGTTTCCATTTCTAATTCGCTCAGAATGGAGGTTACCAGCATGTCGGTCGGGCGCTTCAACCGCCGAGGCCCAATCCCACCCGCGCCGGCCGTATGAATTGCATCTCCCCAGCTCATGCTGCGGGCTCATCATTGATGAAGCTTCTGTTGTTAGCTAATGGCAGCCTTCGTGGCCAATCGTAGGCAATCAAAGAAAGAAACGATTCAGTGATCGTGGCCAATTGTGTCAGTGTTGTTTCCGACAAGGCAATTTTGCAGCAACAAAAGGTTCAATAGTTATCTCTATTCCAATCTGTGTGTCAGATTTGCACTTGAATTTCCAGTACGGATATTCATCTCATCTTTAAGTAGGCAACCTGGAACTGATGAATGGATCTGTTCTCTCTTTTTCTGGAGAATAACCTCAGTTATTTAGCATAACACCGACCCTTTTTGGACTCACTGATGCTGAATCTTTATGTTTTCAGTATGCGTACACTGCATCATGCTGCCATATATCATGCAGTTTTCAGCCACAAATATGCTGCTGCCTGTTGGAATGGTCCTTGGTTTTGAATTCTGTAGTGAGCTGAAGGATTCATACATTCTGGAACGTACAACTGCTGCAATAATAAGCCAATGCTTCATTATTTAGAGCCTTCGAGTAGTTGCCAAGTGATTTGTTCAACAAATATCACATAAGTATATAAGTATACATTATTACATCATATAAATAAGAACGGTTAAACTAGCCTGTCTAGATCCACCTGGGTTTCAAGCGCCATAGAGTTTCTCTTTAAATAAACCAGATTTTCACTGCTCTTCCCACTTTATGCAATGAGTGCTCTTGCTTTGTTTGATACTACTATTTATGCCATGGTTAAAAGAAGTCGCGCCTTCATTTCGGAAGGTGAGGCAAAATGTAACGGTGGACAATGTAAAGTGGCATGGGAGGACCTGAGTGTACCAAAGGAAAATGGAGGTCTCGGTGTCAAAGATCTTAAGAAGCAAAACAAGTCTTTTACAGAAGTTTCTTGTTAAATTCCATAGCTCTGAATCCACCCCGCCACTCGACTGGCTGTGCAACAACTATGGATGTACAGAACAACGAGATTTCGGATATGATCTCCCAAACGTCACTCCCATTTGGAAAGACATCTACGCTACTCTTCCAGCCTTTCGCCAAGCTACCAAGGTACATATAGGTAATGGAGAAATGGCAGCTTTCTGGGTGGATCTTTGGTGGGGTCCGATCACTATTGCAGAAGCATTCCCTGCACTATTTACGCACACAAAACGCCCCAACATTTCGGTGAAGAAAGCTATGTCGCAACAATCTCTTCACTTGGCTTTACAGCCCCGCGACTCGCTGCACTTGCTGAAAATAAGTTGATAGAACTCCGCTCTCTCATGGAGACTGTCCAGCTTAGGCAAGATTGCCATGACACTAGAGTCATCGGGACTGACGGTAAGGTTCCAACTTCTAGTAAGCTCTATCTCTTAGAGTTTCAACACAATCAGATTGATGAGTTCGCCCCATGTATTTGGAGTAATTTCGCACTACCCAAGTGCAAGTTCTTTTTGTGGCTTGTCCATTGACAGAGGATTAGCACTAGTGACAGGCTCTTCCGTCACAACATGAGTGATTCGGGGCAGTGCCCTTTTTACTTGGAAAATGGCGATATAGAGCACCTTTTCCTCCGCTGCAATCGAGCCACCGACATTTAGAATGCACTAGGATTCCCATCTCCTCTAATAAATACTTCTATTAAAGACTTATGGAATGATGTAGCAGAACTCAACTCGACTAAGCTATAAAGATCTGAAGCGCCGTCCTCACTGCTGTTCTATGAAATATATGGAGATGTAGGAACTCTAAGGTTTTCCAACAAGTGGATGAATCAAACTTGAGTTGCTGCTCGTTGTTGTGATGATTTGTCCCTGTGGTCTCACCGGTGCCACCAACCTGCTGATTGAGATCTACTAAAATTTTGGAGTAGCAGATTATCCATTAGTCCCTAGTTTATTGTATTAGGCTTTTCTTTTTTTTTTTTTTTTTGCCTTTCTTGTAACCTCATCTTGTAATATCTTGTAATATCTTTTTATTTAACACATATGTTATATCTTGTTACCAATGCAATAAAAGTTCAAGCAATCTCCAAAGGTGTTGCCGTATAGTTTCCTTAAAAAAAAAGCTAAAATTGTATCCAAACGTGTGTCAGGTTTTTTTTTTCAAGTTTCTAGAAACCAGCTTCGTTTTTAAGAAACCAGGAATATGGCCTGACCAAGATAATAGCAGTTATTGCCTGGTAAAAGACACGTTGTCCTCCCATAATCTGGGATAATTATTACAGAGTGACACTATCCTCTCTCCTTTTGAAAAGGGAGATGGATAGGCAGGTCATTAATTAGCAAAAACTACTTTATAGTTTCTAGCCCGTCCAGTTTTTATTTAGAAATTAGTTTTTAAATATCATATCAAGAAACAAATGTTGAGAAACTAATAACTTGATCCAAACAGGCCCTTTGTTAATTAAGAGGAATACAACGCGTCCAACATATCACCCATTATTCTGAAGATGTTAAGGCAAAGCCAGAATCATTCTCCCAAATACACCTTCTGATGACCCACTGCATTGTTATTTCTTGTTGCAACTTTAGCTGTTGGAACCGCGTGCATGCCTCCATGAAGACCACGAATCATACAGTGAGGCATAGCACAGGCCATTAAAAGTACATAACCACACCATACGCGTCATATATTTATCGAAAGCGGCACCCTTCCTGTAAACAACAATAATAAAACAATAGCATAAGTAAATATAGAAAATTAATTTCAACTAGCATATATACCTGACTAATTTGTTGGCCCAAAAATGAGATATAGAGGCATTTCTATTGTGAAATGCAAAATGTACAATCCGTATAGTCCGTGAACATGTTCAAAACAACATTACAGAAATGAACAAACCTACCAAATTGACGTGGCGACATGCTAATATCCTTTGACTAAGTTGCTATGTTCAGCAGTTAAAAAGGTGGTTCGTTCGATTCATACAGGGAAGGATAAAACACAAATGGCACAATTCTCAATAAAGAACTGCTGCTAATTAATTTCTCAAGGCAAAATTCTTTGCATGCTGCATGTTCCCTGTCATGCCTTTTTTATATATATAAAAAATAATAATATATTTTTAATATTGCAGCATCTGCATGGACCATGCATTTAGTTCCTTATTACATCCCGCGAAACTAATAAAAGTTCGTATACTAAAGAGCATATAAAAGCAACCGGAATTAACCACGTCATAGTTTTGATTTAACTAAAACTCGATTCTATTACTAGAACTCCATCCATTCATGCATTTTTGTTTGTTTTCCTATTTGACAGGATGATGACAGCTACCCAATGTAAATGTATAAACATTTTCATTTAGATCTGACCTAAATTTCATTCAACTGAGTAACAAGGATAAAATAAGAGTCTCAAGTGCCTATATAATTTAGGAAACGGTGAACATTCTCCGGTAAGAAGGCCCGCTAATAGAAGAATATAATGAAGAGGCAATTGATGCTTACGCTGTCATTTCCTCGATCCAGGCTGCGCGTTCATCACTCATTGCTGCTCTTCTAGCTTCCGATTTACTTCGCAAGCTGCCCTTTCAGCAGCGCACCAAGAGGTTTTGTGCTTGGAGGTTGCACTGGACGAAAGAGTTTGCTTCGCCCCTCTAGCGGCTTCGTGGAAACTATGTCTGAGGGCTGTGATGGCACCTTCCTGTGTTAAGAAGAAGAAGAAAAAGAACAATTGGACCTTTAGCAGGGGTAAGAAATAAGCACAGTTGGGCAGCCGGGCCAGATTTTTATCTTCCAGCTGAGATTTAAAGATAAATTTCTCCAATTTGCTAGAGCAGCCGTACCGAAACACGAGGGATGGCAGGAGCACCAGCCGTACCAGAAGCAGACATTAAGTTGCGGAACAGGAGACAGCCGGCCATTAATTTGAGGTATCTGGTCGACGGCAAGATCGCCTGCAAAACAAGTAGCGAGTCAAAAAAACTCCTGACCTCGAATTACCCCAACGAAATTTTAGGGAGAAGAACGCGATTTGTGCAGATTGATACCGTCTGCGGGAAAAAAAAGGGAGAGAGAACCATGGATGGATTTATATAGAAGGGAAGACGGGATCCGCATAGGAAAGGTTCCCTCGGAACTAAACGGAGACAAATTCCTAGGTCAATACGAGCGACTTACCAACAGGAGAAGCAATCAAACAAAACCCGGACGAGGGACGCAGAAAGCGAGAGCTGCGAGAATCTGTAGAGACGTGCGTTTTTGCTGATAGAAGTTTCGATCGGCGCGATACTTTCTTTTGATCTTTACAGGTAGCTCAAAAAAAATGTTCCTTCAGCGATGTGCTTATATATTACGAACTCCGTTCTTAAATTGATGTCATCGTTGACTTTTTGAGTTACATTTGACTTTTTGAGTTACTTTTTATCAACGACGACATCAATTTAAAAACGGATGGAGTAAACCTTCCGTTGAGCGGCATGCCATGTGATACACATGATCCCCGACACGGCGGTGCGAACCAACCACAACGTCCCCGCCGTACGTCGACGTACGGGTACGCCCACCTGACAATCCCCGGCCACGCCGGCTGCAGCGCGCGTGGCACCACATCAACTCACGTGTCGAACGGCCCCAGCACTTGAGTGCCAATGACAGGTGGCCCCCGCGCTCACCTCCCTCCCATGCGCCACATCCGGGCCTGCTCGTCGCGCGGCCAAGGACGACGGTGCTCGGCGGTGTACAGGAGGATGGACCAGTAAGCCATGGCCAAGGGCACGCCGGGAGTGCTCTGCTGCGCATCGACTCGCCTATCTACTTCGCCAACGGGGCTACCTGCAAGAGAGGTGAGTCACCGTGGTAGTAGTAGCTCACAACCAACCGCACAGGACACTGTACAATATCCGACAACGCGTTGGTCTGAACTCATGCGAGATTTTGTGTTCAGGATCATCTCGCGGTGGATTGATGACAAGGAGGACCGGATCAAGGCCGACAACGAGGAGGGCTTGCACTGCGTCGTTCTGGACATGGGTGGCAAGTTCTATCTTCCTCTGAATCTGAAACTGTTGTTATCGTAGCGCGCACATGCCTGAAATACTGAAGAAGAATTAGTTACTCTGTCCTGAAAGCTGAAGCATGATAGATATTGATCTATTGATGTCTTTTCTGCAGCCGTTGCGAGCATCGACACGAGTGGGACAAAGATGCTGGAGGATCTTAAGACGAGCCTGGACAGGAGAAGCATTCAGGTAACAAGGAGCAATTGCAGCAGCATCCTTCGCTGAAGGTTTCATGTTTCAGAACTCGTTCATCTGATTTTTTTTTCCCCCTGCCAGTGACATGTCTGCAGGTTGCACTGGCCAACCCAGGGAGCGAGATCATGAGGAAACTGGACAATTCGGAGGTGCTCCAGCTCGTCAGCGACGAGTGGATCTTCCTGATGGTCGCCGACGCGTGCGACTACGCGCAGAGCAACTGCAAGATTGGAGGTGGTCTGCAAGTTGCAGCATCTCCTGATGAAATGGTCTGAAGCTCTGAACGCAAGCTTGGACTGTGTACTTGCGTTAATCCGGAGAAATCCAGACACCTGATCACTAACTGTACTTGCCCTAAAATAAAAAGATCACCGACCGTACTGACAAAAGATGGAGCAGACTATCCTTCCTGTTGTAGTCTAGTTAATCCTTACTTTGTCAATTCTGCTATGAAAATCAGAGAAACTGTTAATTTCAAATGATGACGTTGTACTGATACAGTCTTGCACACGGTGATTGCACATGCGAAAGATGAATGAATTGTTCATATAATGTACACAGCATATCGTCTCACAAGCCAGAGCACCAACTGCCATTTGCCATTAAATACTTGTAGGCATGAGTTTATCCAGAAAGACACATTACTTTTCACATGGACCCAGAACCTCTTCATGTTGATATTTTGGGAAATTTCTGGAACTCACTCGCTTCCATTCATTGGAGTACACATATATACAAGTACTTGGGCTCTTGGGCCCTAATACACAGCCCAACACTCCCCCTCAAGATGGGTGATAGATATCTATCATTCCCATCTTGTTACATGCTAGATTACACTCTTTTACACCTAAACCTTTAGTCAAACAATCAGCTACTTGACTGCTTGAGTTTACATGGCTTAACTCTATCGTACCATCATCTAACTTCTCCTTGATGAAGAAACGATCGATCTCAACATGTTTTGTCCTATCATGCTGAACTGGATTATTAGCTATATTTATAGCTGACTTGTTATCACACCATAGCTTTGAAGGGCCTTTCCTTAGAACATTTAGTTCTGACAGAAGACTCCTTACCCATAATATCTCGCTCACCCGAGTGACATAGCTCTATATTCTGCTTCGGCTGTTGAACGAGATACTACTGATTGCTTCTTGCTTCTCCATGAAACCAAGTTTCCACCCAAAAGATACAATAGCCCGTAGTCGACCTTCTATCATCAAACAACTAGCCAATCAGCATCACAATAACCTTCAACATTCAGATGTCCATGGCTCTTAAATATGAGTCCCTTCCAGGGCTCCTCTTCAAGTATCGAAGTATCCGATAAACAGCATTCAGATGACCACTCCTTGGATCATGCATGTACCTACTCACGACACTCACAGCATAAGAGATGTCAGGTCTTGTATGACATAAGTAGATAAGTCGACCAACAAGTCTTTGATAGCTCTCCCTATCCACTGGATCACCTGATTCAGCACATAGCTTGTGATTTATATCAATAGGCGTTGATGCAGGTCGACAGCCAAGCATTCCAGTTTCACTTAATAAGTCTAGAACATATTTCCTTTGAGAGAGCACTATGCCCTTCGGAGATCGAGCGATCTCAATACCAAGGAAATACCTGAGTTGACCAAGGTCCTTGACCTCAAATTCCTTGCTCAAATTCTCCTTTAAACATTTGATCGCTATTTCATCATCACCTGTGATAATGATATCATCCACATACACAGCTAACACTGTTATCCGACGCCCTGAATGTCGGTAAAAGAGTGTATGATCCCCATTGCATTGTTTATAGCCCATGCCACATAGTGACCGTCTAAACCGATCGAACCATGCACGTGGAGATTGTTTTAGTCCATACAAGGACTTTTTCAGCCTGCATACCTTTCCATCCATCTCAGGAGTAGAACAGCCAGGTGGCAGGTCCATATATACCTCTTCTTGGAGATCGCCATGTAGAAATGCATTCTTGACATCTAATTGATGCAACGGCCAACCGAAGTTTGCTGCACAAGAGATTAAAGTCCTCACGGTACTCATCTTTGCCACCGGAGCAAATGTCTCATCATAGTCAATGCCATATGTTTGGCTGTACCCTCTAGCAACAAGTCTTGCTTTGTATCTTTCTACTTTTCCTTCTGGATTTTGTTTTATTGTGAAAACCCACTTACAGCTAACAGCTCTCTTCCCAGCTGGCAATTTTACGATATCCCAAGTTTTATTTTGTCAAGAGCTCTCAACTCCTCTAACATAGCTTCACGCCACTTAGGATCTTGCCTTGCTTCTCTCCAATCCTTAGGGATTTTTGTTGATTGAAGCGATGCTATAAAAGCTCTATATTGCGAGGACAATGATTTATATGAGACATAATTACTTATGTCATTTTCAAATCCATACCTTGGTGGAGGTTTTCCTGCATTACTTCTTGGCTCCCTTCTTAGAGCAATAGGCAGTTCCATAGATCGATTAGCCAGTTCTCCCCCTGTATTTGTAGAATGAGTAACATCATTACTAGAAACATCGACATTTGAAGACTGTAGTTGTTGCTGCTCCATTGGTTGTGGTTGCTCTTCTTGTTCAACACTTTGTGACTGCTCAACTTGTTGCTCCACTGGGGGCGCTTCAACTATTTTCTTCCTTCTGGTATAAACCTTTATAATGCGTTGTTCTTGCCTTGGCCGCATGCTGTTGATGTTCCTATTTTCTTGCCTCACATTCACATGAGAATTATCTGAACAATATGGAGACGTACCTGTGATACCTGTGACCCTTAACTGGCTGTCTTGCTGATCTTTTATTACATCCATATCATTCTCCCCCTCTCGATCATCCTCATTTATGCTTGGATCACCAAGTTCAAATAAGGAACTCAGGTCTGTTTTTTCTCCATAATATGGTTCAGATTCTCTAAATGTCACATCCATACTTACAAAGAGTCGTTGCTCCGTAGGACACCAACAATTATATCCTTTCTGAGTTGAAGAGTATCCTACAAATATACACTTGATCGCTCGAGGATCCAATTTTCCCACAGAAGGTCTATGATCTCTAACAAAGCAGGTGCAACCAAATACCTTAGGTGGAACTGTAAACTCGTTCACTCCTCGTAACATCTCATAAGGAGTTTTCCACCCTAGCAATCTTGAAGGAGTACGATTGATCAAATATACTGCTGTCATGACTGCCTCACTCCATAAAAACTTGGGCACATTCATAGTATACATAAGTGAGCGTGCAATCTCCAATATATGACGATTTTTCCTTTCTGCTACTCCATTTTGTGGAGGTGTATCTGGACATGTGGTCTGGTGCAATATTCCGTGAGATGCCAGAAAATTACTAAAGTCATTGTTTACATACTCTTTTCCATTGTCCGTCCGTAGTATCTTGACCCGAGCATCATACTGATTTCCAATAAATGAGCAGAAATTTTGAAAGCATTTAAGCACTTCATTCTTGTGCCTCATGAGATATATCCATGTCACTCGAGAATAACAATCAATAAATGTGACGAAATACTTCATTCCACTAACAGAGGTAGTTGGGCAAGTCCACACGTCGGAATGAATGAGCAGAAAAGGAGATATACTCCTAAGTCCCCTGCTTATATATGTGGTTCTTGTATGCTTTCCATATTCACATGCATCACAAACAAGTTTTCTTTTATCCACTTTACTCATCATCTGTGGGAATACTTTGGTCATAGCATCAAATGATAAATGGCCTAGTCGACAGTGTTGGAGCATCACCTTCGCTTCATCTTCATTCATACTTGTTGCAAGAGCAGCACAAAAGAACTTACCATCCTCCTTCCTATCTAAGTACCACAATCCACCATATCTAATGCCACTTCCAAGTTCCTTTCCTGTCCTCCTCTCAATAATGAGACAGTGCTCCCGATCAAATGAAACTCGACAATCCATTTGATCAACTAAAGCACTTAATGATAATAGATTAACAGGAAAGGAGGGGACATGCAAAACTGATGACAAAGTGATTGAAGGAGAGCACTTAACTCTACCAACACCTTTGACTGGCTGGCATGTCCCATCAGCAGTTTGAATTGTCTCATTACGTGTGGACGGATATGGACTATATGATAAAAACTCACCAAAAGCACCAGTAACATGTTTAGAAGCTCCAGAGTCTAATATCCATTCGGAGAGAGGAGTTTTTATGCATGACAATGCTTCAGCGTTAGCTCCTTTGTACTTGATGTCATCTGGCATCAATTCCACCTTTTGTATTTCTCCCACATCTGGCACAGTATCCATACTTAAGGGTGATGTCTCACAGCTTCTGGCCATAAGCATTTTGACCATATTCTCTAGCTCACCCAATTTTTCGATGATTTTTTCAAATATTTGGTTGTCTCCCATTCTTCTTGTTCTAAATTAGTTGCACCCAGATAGACCTTCTCTGTTAAAAGTGGAAACAAGTTCCTAACCTGCAGGCAATAGCACAAAAAGGGGACCTTCTTACAGCCCACAGCTACAGCAGGAAGCCACGAGCAGAGTCCTTGCTGCTCTGCTTTTCTTCTCTCTCACTCTTACCAATGGGGACTGCTCCACCGATTTCAGCAATAGCAGCTAGCAGAGCACTAGCCTGAGGAACTCCCGTTCTCTCTCTCTCTCCCTCTCTCCTGTTCAGTTAACACAAATCGAACTTCCAAGCTCTGATTTGAGCTGCACCTTTCCTTGCTCTATCGATTCTGGCTTCAATCAGAACCACACCACTCTCAATTCCTGCTAATCTGAGCAGTGAGCACTATAGCCGTGCGTTCTTCTTCCTATCGCCACCCACAGCTGCTCGTCAGAGCAAGCCCTGCCGCTGCTCCTTGCACACGCGAGCCTCCTTCACTGCACGAGCACCTCCACTGCAGTGTCCTGCTCCGCCTCAAGCTGCAGTAGTCGACCCTGTGTGCACTGCAGTCCCTACACGGTCTCTCTTCCTCCGCTTCTCCCCTCCAGCGCAAGCACAAGGCAGACAAACCGCCACCACACTTGAGCAGCAAATCCTCGAAGCAGCAGCTAAATCCACAACCTCCACAGGTCTGAATCGCGCCACCGATTCCAGACCTCAAGCACCGATTCCTCTTCCCTCTTCAGAAATCAGAAGCTGCAGCACCTCCTCACTTCTAACCGCCGTCGCTGCTCAAACACTCCTCAGCACTTCACCTCCACTCGCAGCCTCGCAAATCCGGTCAGCACTTGGATCATCACGGCAGCTCGACCGCCGCCGGTGATTGCAATGGCCCTGATACCATGTTGATATTTTGGGAAATTTCTGGAACTCACTCGCTTCCATTCATTGGAGTACACATATATACAAGTACTTGGGCTCTTGGGCCCTAATACACAGCCCAACACTTCATATCCTAAAGGAGAATAAAAACAAAATGCACAGGAACTATCTGCCATTTGCCATTAAATACTTGTAGGAGCACAGGAACTATCTTTGTATAGTCAGGAGAAAACTATCAGCCATTTGCCATTAAATACTTGTAGGAGCACAGGAACTATCTTTGCATAGTCAGAAGAAACTAATAGTGGCTGATGAAAAGCACTGCTTCTGATTTTTTGTTCCTAGAACCAAATTGTCCATCCTAAAACCTGTATACGAAATCACGAACCAGAGCCTTTTCATATCCTAAAGGAGAATAAAAACAAAATACACTATTCACTTTTGCTTCTTAGGAACACAGAAACTACCTTTGCATAGTCAAAGGAAACTAAAATAGTGGTTAGCTAATCAAACGCACTATTTCTGTAGTCTTACAACCAAAATGCACTGCTTATATATGTGAAACAAAACGCCGTGATATATCACAATGATCCCTAGGATTAACACATTAACCAGCTAGGATGGCCTCATTTAGATAGGAAAATAAAAATTTTAGTACATAAGCTTGTTCTGAATACTAACATTGCTACTCAGTTACAAAGGGGATCCTAAGAACATCACTTGCACTTCCAAAGCAGTGACGCTTTGCTAGCCTCTTGGAGCTAGCATCTCATTTTCACTTTATTTCTTCTGCAGCGAGAACAAAAAAGTTAGCCTCAGTTCTTGATTTAGGACGCACGCAACCACAGAAGGGTACTCTCTTCTTTTTCTTCTGCGCACCACTGCGGTCCCTCCTTCCATACAAATAATCCCTTAAAAGCACACGTGTGCGCTTATCCGAGACTTTGAGCCTTCTGTACTCGTGCTCTTCCTCGAGCTTTAGCAGGACGTACTGGATCTTCTGAAGTTCCAGTTCCAATCGGGCCACATTTTCTGACCCCTTCTGCACTTGCTCGGAGATTTTTCTCCTGCTGGAATACCCTTCTCGCTCAGCATTCATACTATCTGACAATGCAGGATAAGTCTCAGCCTTCTTAGTCAATTTGTTGTTAAAACTAATCTGTTCCAAGACAAATCCCTCGGTCTCGTGCAGTTGAGCGCTCACACTGCTGTACTCAGAATTCATTGGGGATTTTCCCTTCGTCGGGCTCGTGCCCTCCATTTTCTGCTTCAAGTCCTCAATGCTTGCTTGGACACTCAACAGCCTCTGGGCATCAGAATTGAGTCTCTCAAGTACATTCTTACTCCACACTTCGTGGGGCTCCACAGGCCCCTTAGACATCTCAATCTTACTGATTCCGAGGTCCCTTACTCTCACTAGCTCAGCGGAAGGGTACTCACTCTTCACCTCCTCAACCGCTTGTATGTCGTGCTCAGATGATGAGGACTTGGCTGTTTGATTCTTACAATTCCTCTCCGCAGCCTCCCATAGCTGAAGCATGTCATCATCCAGCTCAGCAGTTGCTCCACTGCCAAGGGGATAGAGAGCAGCTCCAGCACCATATGGTGGACATGTAGATATTTGATCAGTTCAATGTCCTTCACCATCTGGACCTGCTTCCCTTTGGAGCGCTCGACATCCTTTTGTTTCTCATCATCATAGTATATTTCCTTTGCCTCCATGCGTGAGCTACCACTTGCTTTAAGGTCTTGAATTTCAGTTTTTGTTGCAGCCAGCATAGCTGCAGACTCGGTCAACTGCTGATTGTGACGTTCTTTGGCATTTAATACAACCATCCAGTATTTTCTGAGTCTTGAGGAAATCGAAGCACGCCTCCTTGAGTCCTTGGCAGCGGTGTTGCTCAGCCAGCGCCAGTGTGGTTGCCACGGTGCTCACGTCAATGTGCCGGCACAGTCTGTCCTCGCATATGAGCTTGAGTCTCGGCATGTCATACCTGTCCGCTGCTTCCAGCAAATGCTGCGCCATTGCAGCGGCCGTGGCATCGTCTTCCTTCTCCATCACCGGTAGCGAGTCGGTGTATATGAAATGCAGCAAGCTCTGGAAGACCAGAGGTAACATGTCATGGATCAGTATGGAATCCTCTGTGGCGGTGGCCTCTCTCATCAAGCCAAAAAGCTCTGCACTGAAAACCGGCGACCGTGCCGCGAGAACACACCGGTGCGCGCGGAACTCCTCGCCACCGACACGGAACATCACGTCGGCGCCCTGCCCTCCGAGGAGGAGGTTTCGAAAGTGCTGCGGCCAGTCCGGCTGCGGCACCACAACGAAAGAAGCGTCCTCTGCCCGGGGCTTGCCTGCAACAACAATGTCGCACCTGATGGTGACGCAGTCGTTCCTGAGTCGACCCGATGTCTCCAGGATATCCTTCCTGACGAATTTCTTATATCCCCAGACGGTGGCGGTCGTGGTGAACGTGTGCGCCGTGAGTTTGCAGATGTGGGACGGCTTCTGCTTCTCCACCTCGTCGGTGAAGCTGAACTCGAACTGCGTCACGACGCCGACGCCTTCGTAGGGGTACTTGAGAACAAGGTAGAGGGCCAGGAAGTCGGCGCACTCCGGGCGGTCGCCGTTGGGGTAGTACTCGATAACCCAGGTGCGCCCGGCGGCGCGGAAGGGGCGGGACTCAACGCACTGGCCGTTGGGAACTCTGGCCTTGGTGCGCGAGTAGCCCTCGATCCGGAGCGCGTGGTAGCCGGTCGCGGCGCCGGCGACGATGGCGGAAGCGCAGCCCGAGGGTTGCGGCAAAAATGGAGCCATGGCGGGGCCTCAAGGTGGGGCGGCGGCTCACGGACGTGGATTGGTGCGGCAGATCAAAAATGGGAAGCGGCGGCTGTTTCGTGCTCAGTAGCCGGGCTCGTTTTGTGCTGGGCTCGTTCGCTCATGGGCCCTCGCGAGCCCATCCTAGGCCTTGAAAAATGAAATGTTTTTTTGCTCCCAAAATTGCAAATGAAATGTTTCAAATGTATCCATCTACATATTTTAGTTGAGAAATATTTCCACCGCAAAATAGTAGTTTTACCAGTTTTTACTGAACTTATGATAATAAATTGAATTTTTCAAACTTCCTGAATATTTGGCGTGGTTCCCATACGGATCCTAGTTTTGAACAATCATACAACATAACTATATAAGATGTTTTCTCACCAAAGTTCTCGTAATCCATCATTTTAGCCTTCTTGTAATAAATCCAGGTTTTTCATGAAACCTTGTCCACATAACAAAGTGTCAATTGATTATGGTCACTAGAAATATGTGTTCATTTTTCCTCTATGATCATTGAATACAAACGTTTTGTTCTTCGTGATGTTTGATTATATTTTGCTCTTCTAAGAGTAATAACAAATTTTAATGTACACTTCTAAACTGACCCCCTACCTTGTATCTTGATATTTCTCCTCCTAACCCATCGTTACCATGACATTTCTATAGTGCTTCTATGACCGAAAAAAAAAAAGTGGCAAGATGTTGAGTAGCTTGGACGGTTATAAGTCATCAACGAAGATGGAGGTGGGGCAAGTAGCCATACATAATCATTCTGTGTGTCTCTTTCTCGGGTGATTGAAACTTTGTTAATGTCTCTTTTTCAATCATTAGATATGGTTCTAACCATCTAGATCTTCCCATCTCTCAATCTTGTCCTTAAAAAAATATTGTGTTGAACAATAAAAATGTTCTCTCTTCAACGAAAAAATGTTCCAGCTTCAATAAACCAGTGTTACACGCATGCATTTTATTTGTTACTTAGAATGCCATAAGAAATATGTCAGATTTGAGTCACTTAGGAACTAAATGTTCCAGCTTCAATCCGAAAATGTTTCAGCTTTAAAAAAAATATTTTACGTGTACATTTTTGTTGCTCTGAAAATATGACGAAAAGATTTACAAAATCTCAATCACATGAGAAGGAGCAAATCCTTATCTTTTTTTTACTTCTACCAGCAAAGGATGCTGGCGACAAATCACTAATGGCGGAGCTTAAGATCAAATCCACGGGTGGCAATGGTGGTAATTAAGGAATATGGCTAACTATGCATTGTTTTTATAGATAAATTTCCAGTGTTTTCTTTTCTTGGGGTTCATTGGGGCCATGGGCGCCTTGTCCTAAACTTTGCCATGCAAATCGGTATGTGGGTGACTTACGAAAAAAATTCCTTCATTGGCCTTGTTAAAATTCATCGTTCCTTCCTTGGCTTTTTCTGAATGAACTTTCTTATATGACCCAGAATCAAAATTCCGTCCCTTTCTTGGCCCTCCCGTGAGTTCAAGGTGGTAAACCTTTCTACCCCTGACATGAACCAAAGTACCAAATTCAATTCTTGAAGTATTTATCAATTCCAAAATTTCATGTACTGGTATCACGGTCTACCGTAATTCTAAAGCTTTTGGCATATTCCTCGTGCATGCACCTACTTTGATGTGTTATTTTTTCTCGTAAGATCGAGCAACCAAGCACCAATGCGTGGCCAAATATGCAAAGTCATAAATGCATATATTAGAAACCAAATAAAGTACTTCAAAAATCTTCATTGGGAGTTTGTTGTGCGTGCTAAATTTTTCTCACATGATCTTGATTTGATGATGGCGACTACTGAAGTTTACAAACACTAGAAGTTTGTGTTTCGTTATTTGGTTTTCTTTAGTATTAATAATATCGGAATTCGTCCTCAGAACAGAAGGAACAGTCATCCTACAAAATAAGTATAAGATTCCATGGTACAATCAGCTGCTGACTTGAGGTTGCTTTAATTGACTTTTTTTTGTTTCACAATCAAAAGAAAAATTCCATGTCTTTTTGTGGGCAAGTGGAAACGGCAGTTAGCCATAGCCAAGTGGCGCCCGTCGCTACTCCACTCCTCCCACGCCAAACGGTCCAACCCTCCCACCGCGCACCACAGATCCAACGGCCACCGCCTGCCCGCCCCCACGCGGACGCCATCCTCGCAGCCGGACGCAACGGATTTTTATCAAACTGCTCCTGGGAATCAGGCCTCGAGTCCGACGCCGTCACCTCGTCTCACGTCCGGCCCTACTTCCCCATCCCATCGCCACCCACCCCACTCCCTTTCCCCTTCCTCCCCGCCGCGCCGCCCGGGCTCTCTCTCCCCCACTGCTCGCCTCCGGAGGCCCGAACCTGAAAAGCTTCCGCCTTTGCGCGAGTATCGTCTGTGTAGGCAGCCCCCGGATCCGGTTTTCCGGTCCACTAGATCGACGCGCCGCCTCCTCCCGGCCTCCCCCGGGTGGTTTCCCCGTGATTTTCCGCGCCGCAAGTGGCGAGGTTCGCGGGGTTAGATCTGACGGTTTGCTTCGTGGGGCAGGTTGGTTGGTGCTCTGGTGGTGTGCTTGATGGTTGTTTAGGTGATGTTGAGGGGTTTTCTGATCGAGTCATGTGTGCGTTGTGGTGCAGTTTGTTGGCGATCGGATCTGCCGTCGAGCGGCGGAGTGCAGTGTGGAGGCGGTTCCGTCACAGGAGACGACAACGACGACGACGACGACCCCTGCGGGTGTTCTAGTCTGTTCTTCGCCTGTAGATCTGGAAGGTATATATTGGATAAGTCGATCTCTTAAGTTTCATATGAAAGCATCACTCTTTTAGCTACTGCTGCCGGCTTTCCCCTTAGTTATTCCTTTGTCAAACCTATAACATTGAATGGCATGTGTTCCTTTCGTGTACTCGCTCTAAATCACAGTTTCACAGTATGGTTGGAGAGATTCCTCATGTGGCCTGTAGACCGTAGCATAGTGTTAGAAGGGGGACGCGCTTTATCATCTGTGCATAGTTTTTTTTAGTTGCTAATATTTCTGTCAAATCCTATCCTTTTGTGGTTATTCATGCTAATTTATTTAGATTGTATGATTGAAAATGCAACCTTCTCATCTCATGTTGACTTCTCACCAGGACTCGGCATCGTCTGCCATCATCCCTGCAATAACCAACGATGGAGGCTGTTATGGTTATCTCGGACCAGCGCAATCACCACCACCGCCACCATGGTGTCCGAAGCAAGTCATTGGGACCACAGTTCTCGTCGCCGCAACCCTCCCGTGGATTCCGTGGAGTGAACTGCCGTTCTTTCCACGCGAGTGCATGCATGGGTGTACTCCCTTCACCACCACCACCGCCCACCAGAACATACTCATCGCCAGAGCCCAAGACACCAAAGCAGCAGCCACGCCAAGGTGGCAAGCGCAGCCGGACCGTTTCCATAAGCCCTTCCACGTCTCCCCCCTCCCGGGCTGAGCTCTGGGCGGGTCCTGCTTTCTCGAACTCGCCACCCCCGAGTTCGTTGCCCATCCCCAAATTCTCCCTTCGCCAGAAGCGCAGCATCTCTCTTGAGCTGCCACCAGTTGAGCGCTCTGATGATGTGGAAGTCAAACCACACGCAAAATCAGCACCTTCATCCCCAGCTGGGGGGTCCGGATCAGGATATGACTTCTTCAAGAATAATGAAACTGCTATAGCAACGGAGAATCTGAGGAGGATTCTCCAGTTGGATATTGCAGATCATTGAATGATGGGAGGATGGTAGGGTGGTTCCTGTGTACATAGGCTTAACTTCTGCTGACTTAACATTTCCACTTGCATAGTAGTGTATAGGGTAATGGTGTAGAATACTTGGCGGCTGTAAGATAAGGTGGTTGGTGTCCGTGGGGCTTTGTAGGTGTTGCATCTTCAGAAGGTTAGACAGTAGAAAGTGAAACTGCCTTGGGGTTGTTGTGAAGGACGGAAGATGGATACTGGGTAGTTAGGGTGGATGGCAGTTGATGGTACACCTTTGTAGATTGTATTCACCTACATACTAACTGGTTATTTAGGTTTAGGTGTAGGTTCTAGCCTTTTAGAATTGCATTATTTGCATCCGTGGCACCTCTTCTGAACTGACAGTGCCACTATATCATACCAGCAACCTCATCTACTGCTGCGGTTGGTTCATAGCTGGTAGAATAGCATACATCATACTCCTCAATCAGATGTCAAATATGTGTAGTTGTGTCACTGCATTTCATGCATCATACATATCATTGCATACTTATTTCTTTTTATTCCCTATAGCCAACTGATTCTCAGTCTTATTATCTTGACTTCCCTGGTGCTCTGCCAAGATCACTGGTATCTCCTTGCCAGCTCTTCTGTTTTTTGTAAGGAAGAAGCTGGGTGGAAGATGGAAGATGTGCTGTCCCTGGCCTCTGTTTCAATGCTGACTAACATTTGTCATCATTTTGTTGCATACCGATCGTGTCATATTCTGTCACTCCAGCCATTTAGGTGCATCTAGTTTCATGCACGAGTTGATCCACTACCCAGCATCAATCCTTTGATCATGCATTTGCATTCCTGCTCTCAAGTTTGTGAACCACTTTTAGTTCTGATTTCCTTCGAGCCTCGAATGATCCTGAGAGGAAATCAGATTCTGGAGACCTGCACAACATACAAACCCTGATGAGGTAACTATGTGCTTATATTTTGCAATTTTCTTGGAAAATGCTGGTTCCTTGTGTTTTATACTAACTTTTGACTTGTGTCCTGATGCAGGTTTGGTGAAGCATCGTTCTACCCTGTGTTCAAGGCTAATCGCCTAGTTCCTGTATTGTGCCAAGCTTGTTCAGTCTTCTAGCACTAGCGGTAAAACAATGTAGACTAGGGGTTGGCTGTAATGTCAAGCTTGGTTAGTAGTTAGTGTTACCAGCAGTATGCTGTTATGTCTTGTTAGTTTTATTATCTGATAACGGCTCTACATCCTGGACCACTTCATGATGTTTGGATGTAAAAACTCACATAGAGCCAAGTTATGTCGAGTTTAACTAGTTTATCAGCAGCTGATTGTCTCCGTCTGCATAAATATTGGTGAGCTGCCGCCTGTTGTGGATGGCCGGTCACAACACGACTCTGGTAGTTGTGATCAGTTGCAATATTATCATTGTTATATGTTTAATCTGCTAAGTATATGTTGTTGATGTTGTATTTGCCGTGTCAACTATCAGTTGTCTTTTTGTTGGACTTCTGCTCTTCTATATAAGCGTTGTGCTTTGGTGTATACATGTTAAAAAATAACTCTGCTCCGTCCGTGATGAGCAAGATTGAAATTAAAATTTGGCTGTCGCATACACGTCGAAACACAGCTTACGAATTAGCTATTGCGCTTGCATGTTTAGGATTGATTAAGGTCGTAGAACTGGACATACTTCAACAGCAGTAAGGGCTCATTGAGTCGGGGTGCTTGCAGGTTCCAAATTCTTGGTTTCAGTTAGTACCTATACCTACTCTTTCTAAAAGCAAAAAGGGTACTAACTCGGTTCTTGGCATCTATACGGCTGGACAATAGAAATGCAAGTAGGCAAGTGCGTTTGTACTCGTAACTCGTGTAATCTTCTGTTGGCTGCTGGCTCATTCTTACAACCAACATTGAGGGTGTTCGGTTGGAGGATGTAGTTGCAGTTGCAGTTT
The DNA here is from genome assembly GCA_012490785.1 of Eragrostis nindensis. Classification (NCBI taxonomy): domain Eukaryota; kingdom Viridiplantae; phylum Streptophyta; class Magnoliopsida; order Poales; family Poaceae; genus Eragrostis; species Eragrostis nindensis. The sequence goes on along the minus strand of JAAXCT010000673.1, from coordinate 306,467 downwards.
TTTGTGAGAGGGAACACTGTAGCGGAGGATTCGCGTACTGTAGCAGACAAGTAGACTGTAGCAGCAGCAGCAGCAGCCGGAGGAATTTCCTCCAGCCGAACACCCTGATTAAGGCTTCGTTTGGAACGCAGGAATTTCACAGGAATCGTATAGGAATTTCACAAGAAACAGTTCAATTTCACAGAAAAAACGCAAGAAAGGAAAAAATTTCCTCCAATCCAAACGAGCCCACGTGGTTCTGACTACTGTTTGCATAGATCTGTTACTTGTGCCATACCGGTACCAGGCTGCCCCTTCAGCATTGCTTCGAACAATGGAGAGGGATAGATACGAAAAGGAATCTAGGAGCATGTTGAAACAGGAATGAAATTGCTTTACGACAGCTTTACAGTTAAGAGTTATATGATTGATGATAACTTATATATTTGCAATGTGTGTATATATTCATTGCAAACTTGCACTCGAAACTAACACTCTTAAGAAGATATTAATGGGGTTGACGATTTTAAATTCAAAGAAATATTTCGTTCCACTAGACTGTTATTGGACGGCAAAAAACATACACCATACAAGATGACGTAGCTCCGCATTGTGCATAATTTTGGTGTATGTTTCCACGTCTTAACTAACTCCAAAAGGTTAAGACGTGGAATTCACTCAGCCTTTTGGCTCTATCCTTGTGCGTGGCATATGAAGGAGAATCTTACACAAAGCAAGCTGCGCAATAATCCAGTTGATCCACAAGAACTAAATGATCAAGCATCCTTCTCATGAGTTTATGCCTTAAATGGTGTGGGATTGCCACCTGAGTCCTACTCAGCACCTCTCCCCTGGCCACAATTTTTAAATTTTGCCTTTTTGCTGATTTGGAGCAAGCATCTTCCTTTCATGATTGTCATTTGGCCCTGCATGCGCAGAGGTAAACATGAGCCAACATGATTGTGATTTGGAGTACTCATTAGTATTGTACCAGCAAGAATCTAGAACAGTCTGCGGCTGTGCTGCAGTACGAAGGCAGTGAAATTCATCTAGAGACAATAGTTTGTTTCTTACATGCACGATCGGTGCGTTCTACTGTCTGGCTGTTCTTATACCACCTACTATTCAGTGAGCCCCAGGAAAGTATTTGACGGGGAAATGACAGGGCACCTCATAAAGAGTAAAGCCTGGAAGACTGACTGAAACTTGTTATCTGAACCAAAGGGACCCCAATTTTACCATTTTCTTCTTCGCAAGAGCAAAAAGGGTTAGATCCAACGATCAAGAACCAGACCAGTGCAACAAATGCGCCACAAACGCAAAGAACAATTGCACCATGCTACATATATCTACATACTGGCAGAAATAATAAATTTAATTCATGCATGATATTAAGGAATGCTAGTAGTACATGGCAACCGCTGCCTCTCCTTGTACAAAGTAATTAAATGCGTGCCTCTCAATCTCGCTACAACCAAAACTTGAACTTGTTCTAGGCCTAAGAAGGCGTCCCTTGACACCTTCATGAATCCATCAGCCTCTCTACTGGATCGATCAGCTAAAGGCCATTGTCAAGGATCACCGGCGCCAGCAGCAGAAGCTTAATTACTCCGGCCGCCGCGCCATTGCTGATCACCGGCTTTCTTAATTCCTCCCAGCCTGCGCAAAGGGCTTTTTCTTCTCCCCTTGTCCTCATCAGGACGCGGCGGAGGAGGTGGAGATGTCGCTGGAGCGCCGGCGCAGCATCTGGCGCATGCCGTCGGCGACGCGGAAGGCCGGGTTGTTGCCGAACTTGCCGCAGAAGGACATGTGGTCCCTGACGGCCTCCTCCAGGCCCTCGCTGCCGACCTTCTTCTTCTTCCTCCGGGCCTTGGCCACCTCGTCCCTGACCGCCTCCGAGCACAGCCCGCACAGCCACCGCCCGCCGAACTCGGCCTTCACGCCGGCGATGTACTCGCCGGTGCAGTCCTCCCGGAGCCCGCAGCACTCGCACTTGGCCGACTCGATCTCCATTGGCAGCCAAATGCACTTGCAGCCGGATCGGAGGGATGGAGAGACTCTCAGCAACGACGCGTCTCTCTTTCAGGCCAACTGCAACCTGAGAATGGTTTATATACAAGAGCTGCTGGGCTCGCCCTTGCAGGCTTGCATCGTTTTATTAAGTTAGTGGTCATAGTTTTTAATGAAATCGTATATCTTTATCATAGTGTGTCGTTGATTATGGCTTGGAATTAGGTTGATGGAGCGTTGGTTGACCCTCTAACCAGAGTTCTAGAGCCACTCTATTAAGTCGCACGCCGCACCTAACCTTGTCCTGGCCCAGCTTGGTCTCCACTCTCCAACTGCTTCCACTTATTTTTGAACTCGCAGCATCTCAAACTGTGTGCTGTGAAACGCTGTTACTGAAAAATTTCACCTTTTTTTTGGGGGGAATGCATTTTTTTTCCGTTAAGAAGAGAGTTAAGAAACAGTATAATTTTCAAATGGCCATGGATCCATGTATGTCTGAAACGGTACAACAACAATAAAGTCTTTTCAGTCTGAAATAGCAATTTAACAAAACATTCTTTTCGGGAGAGTAAGTTAACAAAATTTTGCATGTTTGTAAGGCACAATTTTCACTGTTTCATGCGAAAACTCTGCAAAATTACTTAGTTCACAGACAGGCCGAGGCTATTCACTAGGAGATGGTATAAAAGTGATATCGTCTTCGACAGGGCAGCCTATTCGAATTCAAATTCCCAGTGGATTTAGCACTAAGCCGACCGCCTTCATCATAGTGCCTATACCTTTACTGTTGTGTTCACCCGTGCCCCCCAAAAGCTTGAACAAGAATCATATTTGCTAAATTTTGTTTATCATCGTAGAGTCCTGATCGAGCAGACAAATGTTTCTTTCCCTTCCCTTTTGCCTTTCGGCAGCCTGAATTCGTTTTCCTGAAGGCAACACCAGCTATTACTCTGATTTCTGTCACTGTCCAACTCACCACACACATATATATTTACATGCCACAACACAGCCGCCAGCCTCATAGGTTGGACTGCCGGACCTCCTGCGCTTAAGGCAGTGTCTCAACTATCAAGACCCTGACCTGTGAGCAACACTGAACATGGCCACCCTCTATTTTTCTCTTAACAAGCCAGCCGCCTAATTGGATCTTCCTACATGTCGTGTAGCGGATGACCAAGCAAGATGAGTTTTAATAAATCTTTTTTGCCAACTAAACGCACGGAGCGACTGTCGACCCTTTTAGCCGGGCATTGTGCTCCCAACCGCTCTAGCTTCTGGATTACCATAATCTTGTTAGATATAGGGGCTAGATGGTTCATCTATTAGTGCCTCATTAGCACTGATCCCCAGATTAATGCTGGACCCTACCATCCGTGCCAAGAGCTGGAATTCAAAAATTTAGGGGCAGTTCTCCACTTCAATGCTTTAAAGTGTGCTTAGCAAATGGGTGGTGGCTTGTTTATTGGCCTCAGAAGTTGTTGCTGCCTGCTTGGATGGATTTCTGGCAGTTGATCATGCATGTAAATTTTTTTTCTTCCACAACAGCGAGGGCATTTTTGTATTGCCAACAGAACAGGTAGGCTGATCAGATTAACTGAACTGATTGGACTGATTATAGCACTGATTGGTTGTCCAATGATATCTCTGCTACTTATAATACTTACCTTTGGGCGTTGTGTTATGATTGCACAATGAAGAAACTCAACTTATCTACTTATATATATTTATCTATTTCTACTTTTGCTAGATTCAGGCTGTCAGGTGTCACTTTTATTAAACAAAAACAACACCTGTGAAACAAGTTTGAATTTGAAACTTTGAAAGTAACAACAAACCTGAGAAGTAATTAGCAGTGAAATTTCATTGTTCATCTTACGGTATCATGACGCTAGGCAGTACTGGTAATAAGTTGGGCATCAGATCCCTGTGAAATGAACTGAAGAAGCACTGGGTGTGCAACACTGCAAGAAATAAGAACAAAGGGACAACAAATAACAGGGGAAAAAACAGGCTGCCAAAATCAAGGCTCCTTGCCTCTGAAAGTCCCTGCTGAATGATTAACAATGCCCGGTTTATTCTCTACGCATTATGAATTTGTCTCGAGACCATGAGCAACCACCCCAATTATTCCTCCATTTTGAATGTTCACATTGGCCCACCTCCATAAGAAGCTAGACCAGTTCTAGCTCATATTGATTGCTGCGTTCCTCCCCTTCACATGAACGCCACATGCACCTGTCCTCCATGCCAAGTATTTAAATCATCAGCTCAAGAAAAAAAGGTATTCTAATCCTGCAGCTTTCTGCCCTTTTGGCATAAAATTATGTTGCCTTAATGTGCTATAAATTAGTGATTTTGTAATAGTTACTAAGTACATACTGGTATCTGAATTGTGCCAGAGCGTAGAAACTTTATATTACACGGTAATTAACCTCCAGAGAGTGTGACCCCTCGCAAAAAGAAAAAAAAATAAAAAAGAAACAAAAAAAAACTTCAGAGTGACAGCAGTTTTTTTTCTTTTTTTGAGAAGTGAGTGACAGCAGTTTTTTTTTTTTTTTGAGATCAGAGTGACAGCAGTTTTTGGCTTCTGGATGAATTGATTGGGCTGAAATGATTGCCTGGGTAATGAGTTTATTGGGCCAAAATGACATTGGACTGGGCCGAGATGTAGCCCAACTGCTAGTGAACAAGGGGCCCAAAGCAGATGTCAATGGATTTTCCATACGAAGCATCTTGTTTATGATTTGTAGTACTGCAGCGCGGCAACAAAAAAAATGCTGTATGCTGCCGTCCACATGATGGTGTCTTTTACTTTGTTAACTGCCTCCTGGAGGACCTGGACGAAGTGTAAAGCAGAAGGCCCAGCTTTACCTCAAAAATAGATGAGTGAATGTTGCCGCATTCATTGTTTTCTTTGGCACTTCGTATTTATTATGTTAATCATGTGTTATTATTAAAAGTATTACCTCTGTCTAATATCACAATGTCTGCTCACTGGTAAAAAAATAGAGTAAACATTTATAGCTCAGTAGCTAAGGAAAAGAAAACTAGACTTATTTTTGCTAACTAGGTCAGTACTCCCTAAGACACCCCGTGTTGGTGTACAAACACTGAACTCTGATCGAAACAAGTTACATCACCATCAGTCTCTCCCAAAGATAGATTATGCCAAAGCTTCAATTTTTAGCACCTTATTTATGAGACCAAGTTCGAATATACCATGTCTATTTAGTGTCGGTTTCGGGTACAGGTACCCCTTTGTTTTTATCTTGTCATCTTTCAGACTCCAATACCATCTCAATCACTCAATCAGATTTTCCCAGTTGAAGCTTTTGTTGTACACTGGTATATAGTAGAACTAGGTGAAAACCCCGCGCGTTGCCGCGGGATAATAATTTGTTTCAAGAAAAATGAGTGCGGGAATAGGAGATGATTAGTTAGAATAATCAATAATGCATGATTAATAGATGCCACTCTTTTTGTGACTGAACTATGAATATGTTCTCATAATGACTCAGCATTTTGGAAAATTTGGAACTATTTTCCATTAGGAAAATGCTTATTTCAATGTTAATGTTACCTATCTCTAGACATTGGGGAGGGAGGGTTAATGTAGCAATTTCATTTTTTTTATTTTAGGAAAAAGTACAGGTAAAAACTTAAATAGACTATCAGCCATCCTCACAGGGCTTATGTTTCCTCCATGAACCCATTTCTCTTCTAGTACCATCCTAAACATGTATATTAAAAATGAACAATTATCAATGTTGAAGAACTATTAGTGAGAATTTTTCAGGTTAGATGAAGGTAAAAGAATATTTGACACTGTTAACTTCATATCCATGCTCCTAGTTAAAAAAAATGCATCTCCATGCTCCTCGTAAAAAAAAATGCATCTCCATGCAGCTGCTGCCGTGGAATATCACACACATATTCGCAAAAAAAAAAAAAAAATAGAACATCACACACATAGAGCACAACTTTGTACCTCCTCATCTCCTAAAATCTGCTGCTCTATAATCCTTGTTGAAGGCCACATCCATTGGATTCGTAAGCTGACTTCAATTATGCCCAATACAAATATTAGTACATTTTTGCCTACCATGCATTGGTATAGAAAAATGAGGCAAGCTGAAACAAAATGGGAGCGAGAAAACAATCCACAATCAAATCATTAAAAATGGTGATTGGTGATGCTGAACATATGCCGAAGATGCTAAACTGAAATATAACTTATTCTAAGAACAATGCCATATGTGTTGGTGACTGGACTATGAGAGCGAATCAGCAAAAATGGTGATTGGAGATGCTGAACATATGCCGAAGATGCTAAACTGTCCACTGAAATGGGAGGACAATTCATCTTTTATAGGAGTGCTCGAGGGGAGTTACAACATGGAGAGAGATTAGTGGAGGATTAATGCCATCAATGGCTTTTGATCTCTTGATTGCACAATGCGCCACTAATTGCATTGGAGGCTGTCCCATTTCCAAATCAATGAGTCACACTTACACATAGTAGCTGGAATAACAAAGGTGGGAAGGAAGAATCAAATACGCAGGTTACTGGGTGCAAAATTAACCACATAATGAAGAAATTAATGGTGAAGTTAAGTTCAGTTTGTGGGCGCTGAATTATGTGGAAGAATGGACGGATATGATCGAATGGGGACCTAAGATCCAACGAACGTAGTTTTGCAGGTGATGTGGCTCAACGTGGTTGCAGAGAAATAGAAGTTAAGGACTCTTAGTTGGTTGCACTTATAAAGAAATAGTAGATACCTTGAAAGTTTAGTTGTTGGAGTTCAAGAATTTATAGACTAAGATATGAAGAAATTTCAAAAAAACAAGTCCGTATCTTGTATCAGACTGCTATATCCTTCTGGATTAGTGAACTTGCTCATCTTTGTTTTGCTGAAGAAGTATTACATAGCTTCAAATATACAAATCAATCACGATAACAAGCTGTGTTGTTAAATGTATAGGCGTGGCCTCCTATTTGATTACAGCCTTTGAGCAGCACTATTTATTTTACACATGATATACCAGTTGCAACCACTTTGGGCCAGTAGGAATCAGGTACCATGCATTCCAAAAGGTTTCAATCTCTTTGAGAGCAATGATAAATTTTAGCTAACATATGGATTAGGACTGTGTCAAATTGTCCCCAAAGGCAGATCAGTGGGACAAAACCTGGCTCCTTTTTTCATGGGGCTGTACCTTATAATCCAAGGCTTCTCCCAAGCCCCAAGTTCCTGCTAATCAAGAATCACGGCATGCATCTTGATCCACAAACTTCCCATACCTAAGCACACCAATTATTACCGCAACTTTGATCGTTGCACAATCTCAGTTAACTATCGGTCTGATGAACCATAAATTACATGTCAAGGATGTATTAAAGTGAACCACTGGTACTTCTACCACAACCACTTGCTTAATATCACTATTTATATAAAGCTATTGGCTGTTACTGGCTACAAGATGCTTTTCATATCAGTAAGATAAACATGCATGACCTCGGTCGCTAATTAAGCGACACCTGGCCTGCCGATAACTTTGTTTAGCAGGCTGTCACTGCCCATCAAGGTGATAGGTTTGCATCAAGGCATTGAAAGAGAGGATATGTACACACATCCTGTTCTAAGTTCGTCATCCTAAAGATGCGGTGTCAAAGCCATTTTTGGCGAACAAACTGGGTGCTAGCTATAGGGGGCAGGCATGTGGCCGCTATATTGAAATGCAAGCATCGCTTGCCAGTGACAGTTCGCAACATTTTCGAGCCATTTGTACACTTATAACCCTGTTTGTTATATAACTTCTCTCTTTTGTGAATGAAAAGTTTTTCTTTTCATTAATGACTTGTGAAATATAATGAAAAGTACTGTGGAGGAAAAAGGAGAGCGAGGAAGGTGATATTGTTGGATACATATGTATACTATACTGGAGTACTGTCCCATCATCCTCACAAGCACACCAGTTAGAACTTAGACCACAAGACGGTGACCCCATTATACAGTAGGTTTTAGAAACTAAGAAGAAACTAAAATATTGATGAACGACTGGCCACGGAGAGTGATCACCGATAAGAGTTCCAGCCGGCCATGAACTCTGAACATAATTAAAGAGGGTGAGACCTCCAATTAGAGTTAGAACCAGACACCAAGATAAGATGAAAGCCTTCAGAGGCATCATTGCTCTTGGTATCAAAGTGGAGTTAAGGTCCTGTTGGATATCATCCACTGACTGTATCAGCATGTGATGACTGATTGTGGGGATCACAATGTTACTAGAAACAGGAAAAGTTGGCAAAAGCAATTTGTGTTTATCCTTCAACTTTCCTGTCTCTAGCATGCTAGCTTGATTTACCATCCTTTGGTTGGGCTACCATTTTTAGGGAGGATATGATCTAAGTGAGGAGCCAAAATTCCGTACGTGCATTCTACCTGCAGGGTTGAATATCCTCTAATTCGATGATGAACCAGGGGCATGCAGGCATAAGAACCACATTGACCTCCCTCGCAAAAAATAAGAAGCACATTGACTGCAAAAGTCTTAAGTTGCAGCCTTGTAGGATTGGGCTAGCGCAAGGATTTATAAGAACGCATGTATGCATTATTTTACACACATTGGTTTTATAGGCTGCTTATCATTTCACAACATATATAGTTTGTTAGAAATAAGTGTGATAATTTATAAACCATACAATTAATGGCAAAGTTCTATGCATTTCTCAGATGATATATCTGTTAGGACGAGGTTACGAGGGACCCCTATAGTACAGTTATCACTTTGATATCTATCTTGGTCACGGTCAAACGTCAAAGTAGCCATCCAAAAATTTCAGGGAGTGTGCCCACAAGAGAGCAGAATGAAGGACGCATTGAGCCATTCAGCGATCAACTGCTGCACTGTTTAGACGAGCACTGACCTTGGTCCAGCATTGCATTGAGTCCCTCTTTTCTGATCTGGACTGGACCATCTCAATTCCTCAGGTCTTATCTGAGTGCAGCTTGACCTAAGAAGTAAGAACATAATAATACTAATCTGAATAAATTTCTACATCTGCAAGGAACTTTGCTTTACTAATTGCTAGTGCCAAGGAGTATACAGCATGCTACACAGCAACACTAGCATTTTCCTCGTACACGTCTCAAATCCCACGGCAGAACTGAAGCCAATAATTGAGTCAAGTTCTGATCATCGTGATCCAATGGGGCCTGGCATTTATATACTCGCCCAATCAAACAGCTGATCGAGTCCAAATAAACCCAGTTTTAAACCCGGGCCTGTAGTATTAAAGAACTGCCGGGGTTCGAACGGAGCATGAATGCATGATACTGATTGAGTAGCATGCCCATGGAACGTCCTTTTCTTCTTGATGCGCGTGCTCCTTACGTGTCGTTTGCCGGTTGAGTTCTCAGAAGATAGGTGTCGCAGTGCGCCAGTGCCGTACGCCCATTCACAAGCACGGCATACGTTTCCTGAATGAAAAAGAGCCCCCTTGGTGTTTAGAAAAGACTTTTTTGATTGATATATTTCTCCTAATTCGTTTCTTATTCTTATTTGCGAAAATATTATTTTGAACTGTATGTTTTCTTAAGGAATAACGTGGTAGCGCGCCCTCGAAACAAAATGTTAAGTAGTTGAACTGCGGAATTGAAATGGTCTAGCTAATAAAGGTTATTTCAGCTAATAAAGTAATGTACTTGGATGCCTCTAATCCTTTATGTGGCCCATAATCATATATACTCATTTTCTATATACATTTCCAGGTGCATTCTTCTCAGCCTACGAGCGTGTGTATAGAGTGAAGAGATCGAGCTTCAGGCCGCGCCATGCATGCAAGCAACAGATAGCGTAGCCAGCAGCTTTTACCATGCATGCATGCATTGCGCCTCTCTCTCACTCCACATTAGATGCATGCATGGCCAATCAGACAGCATGCATGGGCTGGCATGCCCGCTCTGTGCAAGTCATATGCTGAACACGTTTTCAACTCCACGCAATGATCATTTTCCTCATACATTCGTCGACACTAGATAGGACGGTTGTACTCCTGACGCACTTATATCTCAAAACAAATTGAGATATGAGTCGCAAAAAATATTTGAGATATGTTACTATACATTTTGTGCAAGTGCATGCTTGTTGTAGCTTCAATTCCAACTGATTATTGCTGTCATTTGGCACGGCGAGCGTGCTCCAACTTGCTTTTGTTAACTATATATGCGCCCCATGCAGCGCCAGCGCCACTGCCAAGTGCCGGCAAGTGGGCCAGTCCGGGCCTGCATGTCAACGGCCACCAGTGCCTGATGATGTCTAGCTGCTGCTGCTCTCTCTGTTATGCATCATTGCTGCTGCTCTCGCGCAATGCAAGTAGAAATCGGATTGGCTCGTCTGCTCCTCCCTCTCTGAAAAGGAGAAGCCGCAGCACGAATATTTAACGGCCACAACCGGAGCTCGCATGCCGGGGAAAACTCCATCAGCTCCAGCTCCAAAGGTTCTGTAAAAGGCCACAGCCTTGCCCGTCTTGCTGCTCTGCGACTCTGCACTGCATGCTCTGCTCGCATACTTGGATGGTATTGCATTGATTCTCTGCAACAAGTCCCTCCTTTGTTTTACCTTCTTCTGATTACTACGGAGTAGAGTAACACTTTTCCACCGAAATTCCGAGGTAGAGATCGAGGTAACCGGCGAGTGTAATCAAGAAACTGAGAGATGTTGGGGAGGAGGGCAAGTAAGCCAGGCGGTGGAGCCGCCGAGCAGAGCACGATCGCGTTTGATCGCGTTGGGACGACGACCATGCCATCGCATCATCTCTTCGCGCCACCCAAGCTGTTCTTGGCCACGAGCGCCGCCGCCGCCGACGAGGTGGCCGCGTCGGAGGCCGTCATGATGAGTCCCACCTCCATCCTGCAAGCCAGCAGCGGCCACACGTCCCCGGCCACTTGCCACGTGCACAGTAGCGGTGAAGCTGTCAATCCGTGCTCCCGGGGCGGGAGCTCGGGCGGCGATCGCCGGAGCCAGTGCCAGCGGCGGCGGTCCTGGGAGGCGAGGCCCGTCGGGCTCGGCCTCGCCGGCGCCTTGAACGGAGAGGCCACCGGAGCAGCGACGACGACGACTGTCCTGACGGGGCTGCGGCTCCGGCCGGCCCACACCACCAGCGCCCCGTGCTCCTCTCCCTCGCCGGTGGCGGCGGCGTCCGAGGCGTTCGGCGTCAAGAGCTGCCCGAACCCCGCGCTCGCTTACCGGCGCATGTCGCCGAGGGAGATGGAGGCGTCGGAGGACTACACCCGCGTCATCGCGCGCGGGCCGAACGCGAGGAGAACCACGCACATATTCGAAGTTCGTGTCGTCGTCGATGGCTGCGGGCTGTCGGCCGGGAGCGGCGACGACGAGTTCCTCTTCCTGAGGTGGTGCCACGGCTGCAGCAAGGAACTTGGCCAGGGAAAGGACATCTTCATGTACAGGTCCCTCTCCGCCCTTCGTTTCTGCTTCCTCTGAATTTTTCAGAATTTGACGTTGCTCAGAATGACTGAATCGATATTCAAACAAAGAACAGAGCATTTCAGTAGTTCGTGGTAAACATCGTTCTGTGTCTTTCCTCGGTCCATTAACGTAGTAAGTTGGTTAGTCTCTGCACCTAAACTAGAGCGTTTCTGATTCTGAAGCATTGCTGGTGTTCTAATCTATCCGGCTTCAGTGATTGCTCAGTCAAAAGCATGTCTCGTGTACTTTTGCGGAGTTAAATATGCCACTGTAAAAAATTCTACACCATGATCAGTTATTGAATTAGAACTATCATCAGAAATTTTTGGGAAGATGTATTTTTTTTTTCAATACGCTTTCTTTGATGCCATTTGATGGGGATCAACCCTGACATTATGGTGGCCTGATCTTGGTGCAGGGGGGAGATGGCCTTTTGCAGCAACGAGTGCCGTTACCGCGAGATGCTACTCGAAGAAAAACTCTGACGCGGAAGTTAACTCTTGCTCTTTCCGTTTTCGTTTCTCTGCAAGCTGTAACCGTGTAACGTCTGGTCAAGGCTTAGTTTTCGGATGCTGGAGAAGGAAATCTCGTGATCCTGCATCCATGCTCCCCTGTTTCAGAACTGTTTCCTTGTTCTTTGAACTCCAAGCTGTGTGTTTGGACTAGGTCATTATTCAGCTGCTTGTAGAGTAGTTCTGTAGATGATGCGGAACTAATCAGTTGGTGAGCAGTTAGTAATCATTGTCACCTTCACAATCTTCAGATTTAGTAGTGTCTGGCACTGATATGGTCTCATGCAACAACAAGCTCTGTTCCCACGCTGCATGTTGTGCGTTCGATAGAACTGAACATGGGTAACAGTCCAATAGCACTGCCGATTAATCTTCTCTGTCACCGTGGAATCGCAAACTTAAAACCCAAGTGATGCAGTATGAGTATGATGGCACATCAGCACTACATTCAGTCAGATAACTGAGCCAGTATTTACACAAAAAAAAAAAGATAACTGAGCCAGTAAAGGCATCAGGTTCAGTCAAATATTGTGAGTGCAACATATTCCGTGGCAAACTGCAAGCCTGGTACTTTCTACTCCTAACCTTGGTATCTTCATGGAAGATCCAAGCCATCTTGCACCAAGTAAGTTGGTTAGTCTCTGCACCTAAACTAGAGCGTTTCTGATTCTGAAGCATTGCTGGTGTTCTAATCTATCCGGCTTCAGTGATTGTTCAGTCAAAAGCATGTCTCGTGTCCTTTTTGCGGGGTTAAATATGCCACTGTAAAGAATTCTACACCATGAGCAGTTATTAAATTAGAACTATCATCAGAAATTTTTGGGAAGATGTTGTTTTTTTCAATATGCTTTCTTTGATGCCATTTGATGGGGATCAACCCTGACATTATGGTGGCCTGATCTTGGTGCAGGGGGGAGATGGCCTTTTGCAGCAACGAGTGCCGTTATCGCGAGATGCTACTCGAAGAAAAACTCTGACGCGGAAGTTAACTCTTGCTCTTTCCGTTTTCGTTTTTCTGCAAGCTGTAACTGTGTAACGTCTGGTCAAGGCTAGTTTTCGGATGCTGGAGAAGGAAATCTCGTGATCCTGCATCCATGCTCCCCTGTTTCAGAACTGTTTCCTTGTTCTTTGAACTCCAAGCTGTGTGTTTGCACTAATCAGTTGGTGAACAGTTAGTACTCACTTGTCACCTTCACAATCTTCAGATTTAGTAGTGTGTTTGCCTGTTTGGCACTGGCATGGGCCGCATGGCTCTCATGTTGTGTTTTCGATAGCACAGCTGATTAATCTTCTCTGTCAATGGTGGAATCGCAAACTCAAAACCCAAGTGATGCAGTATGAGTATGATGACACAAACACTACATTCAGTGAGATAACTGTGCCAGTAAAGTCAGCAGGTTAAGTGAAATATTGTGAGAGTAATAATATATTCCGTGGCAAACTGCAAGCCTGGCACTTTCTACTCCTAACCTTGGTATCTTTATGGAAGATCCAAGCCATCTTGCACCAAGAATTAGCTTATGAACACTGGATAAAAGAGAGCTCATTGGTTCCATGTAAAGTAATTAAATTGTTGGAGTAAACCGCAAAAAAAAAATTGTTGGAGTAGAAAACAAAGCCCAAGCCTTTGTTCGGCATTGGGCTGAGATTAGCCTCCAGTTGCTTGGGCAAAGGCCTGGTTTCGATGAGGAGAAACCGTTCTGGGCCCATTGAAGGCCCATTGCAACGTAGGCACCCGCGACGAATCGGCGGCGGCGCTGCTCGCTTCCACCTGCGCCTCTGCTCCGGCCCCGAAGCTCCTGGTTGCCGCCGCCGCCGACGGTCCGCCCATCTCCGGCGCCTCTTCGCCGCCTTCTTTGCTGCGCTTGGAGACTCCGCCCCGAAGCAGCATCCTCACGCCGTCGCTCTCGAGGGCTGCCGCACCGTTCGACCCTCGCCTGCCCCGTCCGCCGCCACTTCGCTCGGCTCCGTCCCGCCAACAGTACGCCGCCAGCGCCTCGCCGAGAGCCTTCGGCTCTCTTGTGGAGGAGGAGCCGAGGAAGAGGCGTCCAGAGGCCGGCCCGTACCACGCGGCGAGAAGTCCAAGGCTCAAGGCGCTGAAATCCTGGTATGAGCCGCTCCCTGCCCTACTAATAATCCAATCCTACCAATGGTTCGATCAGGTTCTTCTATGCAAAAAAATCAATATGAGATTGATTTCGTGAAGCAGTAGGCTTGTCGGTTCGCTTGTCAGCAGTTGTATGACTGACTGCAGGGTCACCCTGTGTTGGATAACGTGTCTCCAAAGATGCAAAATGTGACCAATCTTCAGCTGTTGCATTTTTTTAGACCAAAGTTTCCCTGCTTTATTTGAAAGCATAAAAGTCTGCTGGCCAAACCAGCGAACACAAAGGTTCAGCACCACGGCTCACTCCCAAAGGCCAACACTAAACCAGCGAAGTCCTAACTGGAAAAAAGAAGAAACAGCAGCGAAGAAACTAAACAAAAAAAGGGAAAGGAAGATAACAACTTCAGGAAGCTATCCTATTACAGCAGAGTCATTGAATCCTTATGGGTAGCTTCTGGCCTCCATTTTTATCTTCATTTTGGCGATCAGCATGTCGACGCACCCCCCCCCCCCCCCCCCCCCCCCCCCCCCCCCCCCCCTTCCTTTCTCACTTGGCCTTGATAGCGCCCTCCATCTCTGCATCATTGATAGGATTCTATGGATTACTGAACTTGGAGAGGGGCAAACTTGATTGCGAAACACAAAGTCATTCCTGGTAAGCCACAATGCCCAGCATATGCCCCCCAGGAGAGCTAACATTTTACCGTTCCATGCATGTTTATGTTCTCTAAGTGCTAATGTATAAAACTCCTCTAAACTTGCTGGAACCATCTCCCACTCTAGGGTTTCTCTAATCACGCTCCAAGAAAAGGTTGCTAGTGCACATCTAAACATGATATGGTTTGCCGTTTCTGTCTTTCCGCAAAATTTGCAGAGTTCACTTCCTTTCCACTTCTTCCTTCTGAGTACATCCGCTCAGGGAATCTTATCTTTGTTCAGCTGCCATATGAAAATTTTTACTTTCAGAGGGATCTTGGCATCCCACATGTCAACCATAATCTGATTTTGCACTCCCGGATTCAGGATATGTTTATACAGGGAAGCTGTAGAAAATTTCCCTGAACTCTCTAAGACCCACTTAACTGTATTTCCTCTTCTGTTAACAGCACTAGATCAAGGACATCACACATCTGCTCCCATTCCTCTATCTCAGCCTGACCAAAATTTCTCCTGAAAGATAGATTGATATTATTATCATCTAACACCTGTGCTACAGACATTTCTTGCTGTTCACAGATGAGAAAGATCTTATTGTATCTGACTCTAAGCGGTACATCATCGAACCATACATCTTGCCAGAATCTTGTTCTCTTCCCATTCCAACCACATAAACTAGGCCAAGTGATGCAAATCTTGTGCAGACCTTTCCAAAATTGTGAGGCACCTGCACTCTTGCTGCTGTAGAAACCCCTTACACCAAGGTATTTTCTTCTCAAAAGTCTGAGACATAGGTCGTTATCCCCTCTCTCTATTTTAAAGATCCATTTTGCCAACAAACAAACATTCATTGTTCTGGTCTCAGTGAAACCTAAACCTCCGTATTCTTTTGGTAAAGCCAAGTCCTCCCATTTCACAAGATGATATCTCTTCTTGGTACCCTTCCCTTCCCAAAAAAAAGTTGCTCTAGGTGACTGCATTTTGTAATGGACTGGTTCACCCAGAAGATATAGCCCCATCGTGTAAATTGGTATTGAGCTCATGTTAGACTCTATCAGGATTGATCTCCCTCCCGAAGATAGGAAATTGCATTGCCAAGTATCCATCTTCTTTACTATTTTCTGTGGCACATAGGCAAAGTCTTTAGAGTAAAGCATTGTATCACTGACCACTATGCCCAAGTACTTCATTGGTAGTTTCCCCCTATTGCAGTTAAACATTTGAGCCACTCTATCCTTCTCTTCCTCAGTGCCTCCAATTACTAAAACATCACTTTTCTCATAGTTTATCTTCATCCCAGACATACTTTCATAACAGTAAAGGATAAACTTTGTATGTGCAATTGTTTGGTCATCTAACTCCAGAAACACACTGTATCATCTGCATACTGCAGGTGGGTTAGGCCTCCCTCTACCAGATGGGGAACTAGCCCTTTAATAAGGCCCTCATTCTTTGCATTAGTTAACAAACTGCCAAGAACATCAGCAACCAAATTGAAAAGCAGAGGAGATAGAGGATCTCCCTGCCTTAAACCTTTGTATGCCTTAAACCAAGAACATTCAGCTGTTGCATTGGCATAGCACTACTGAACTCCATTTATAGACTGTGTCATATTTCTCTAGATTTATTGTACTTATCGATTGGAATAGCTTTTGTTTGAACTACGGCAGTTCTGATGGTGTAGCCTGCCGAATTTTCAGTTTTGTTGAACTAACTGAGCTCTTTTCGTGTGACTCTCTTTTATCCATTGCAGTCAAATGCTTCGTGTTGGAAGAATTTATGCAAGATCTCATTCTAGCCTTGCAGTATCTTCGTTTCTTGTTGGTTCTCGGCATTCGTTTGACATTGAAAGCCCACAGTGCTTGAACCGTAAATTTCATAGAACTCACCCTACCGGTGATAATAATACCAAATTCTCGAGACCTATGCTAAATGTTGGTATTCCTGGAGCTCGCTTTTCCACTATTACTGAAACAATTCTGGTCCAAGCTCGCGATCCATCTCAGTTAGCATTGGAGATAGAGAACGCAATTGATCAACAGAGGATTGATGATGCATGGAGGGCTTATGAGAAGCATATTCACATGGATCGACTTCCAAGAAAGTCCGTGTTGAGCAAGCTCATTACTGGCTTGGCGGAAAGCTATGATGATCACTGGCTTAAACAGTCCTACAATGTGGTCAGTCATGCATTTGAAGAGAAGTGTGAACTGTTGGACAAGGAACCCCTGATTTATCTTTCACTCACTCTTGCACGGCGTGCGCTGCCTAATCTTGCAATTAATGTTGTGAGGAAGTTAATTAAGATGGAGGCATACCCACCTGTTGCAGCATGGTCGGCAATTGTGGCACATATGTGTCAAAACAACACTGGTGCATTTCTTGCTGCAGACCTGGTAATGGAGATCAGTTACCTTTTCCAGAATAATAGAGTTGATCCACGGAAGAAGAGCAACCGTCCATTGCTGTCAATGAAGCCCAATTCATTTACATTCAACATAGTCCTCACTGCATCCCTCCTGTTTGGTATTACCAGAAAAGCAGAGCAGCTTCTTGAACTAATGCCCAGGATAAGGGTCAAGCCTGAAGGCAACTTGTTGATTGTTATGGCTCGTATATATGAAAAGAATGGGCGCAAGGATGAGATTCAGAAGTTAAAGAGGCATGTTGATGAGGCCTGTGGTCTTAGTGAATCAGAGTTCAGGCAGTTTTACGATTGCCTGCTCTCCTGTCATTTGAAATTTGGGGATTTGGATTCTGCAGCTGATATGGTATTGGATATGCTTAGAAAGGGTAAGAATGCAAAGCAGTCACTGGAAGCAGCTAAAGCAGTTATTGAAGCTGTTGAAAATAGGAAAATTTATCTTCCTTGTGAGAAAATGGGTGCTGAAAATTCTTGTTCTTCAGATAAGTCTGAATCTAACAACCAAATGCTAAAATATGCTCCGTTTTTTAAAGATAAGAGCTTTGCAAGAATTGAATTTGAGGCAAGGCAATTACTCAAGCTGATATCAGATAAGCTGCACGAACAGGTTGGGCTAGTGAAATCAGAACATGGGATTCTACATCCAACCGAAACTGTGTATGCTAAGATTGTTAAAGCTTTCTTGGAAGCAGATAAAATTAGTGCATTGGCGTCTTTTCTTGTGAAAGCAAGCAAAGAGGATTCTCCTGTATCCGTTGAAAGCTCTTTTGTTGTTCAAGTGATAAATGCATGCATTTCTCTTGGTTTACTGGAGCAAGCACATGACCTTCTGGATGAAATGCGGTTTTCTGGAATTAGAGTTGGCTCTGCCGTTTATTCGTCGCTCCTAAAAGCCTATTGCAAAGAGGGCCAACATGAAGATGACATAACTGCACTTTTGAAGGATGCTCAGCAAGCAGGCATTCAGCTTGATGCAAGCTGCTATGAGGACTTGATTCAATCCAAGGTGCATCACAGTGACACCACAGGTGCTCTTCATCTTTTCAAAGAGTTGAAGAACTTGAATGCTTTGAAATCTGGTCACAAGGAATTTGAGATGTTAGCGCAAGGCCGCTATAACACTGAAGCTGATTTGACGGCCAGGCTAGTGGAGGAAGTCAGAAGTGGTCATATGGTTTACCATGCTGTTCATGATTGGAATAACGTTATCCATTTCTTCTGCAAGAAGAGATTGATGCAAGATGCCCACAGAGCACTGAACAAGATGCGAGCTTTAGGCCATGTCCCAAATGCACAAACTTTTCATTCTTTAGTAACTGCTTATGCCGCTATAGGTGGCAAATATGTAGAGGTGACAGATTTGTGGGGTGAAATGAAAATTATGGCCATCTCAAGATCTATGAAATTTGATCAGGAGCTCTTGGACTCTCTGTTGTATTGCTTTGTAAGAGGTGGTTTCTTCCTTCGAGCCATGGAAGTCATAGAGATGATGGAGAAAAATGAGATGTTTATAGACAAATACAAGTACAAGTCCCTGTGGCTGAAATACCATAGAACAATGTACAAAGGTAAGGCTCCCAAGGTGCAAACAGAAGCACAACTCAAAAGGAGAGAGGCAGCATTGCATTTCAAGAAATGGATTGGATTGACATGAGAGCATGAGATTCAACTCAATCTCTATGAAGTTTGATCACGAATCTATTTGATTCTCTGCTATTTGGATGGATCTTTAGAAATTCCTGAACGCCATAACTGTCGAGTCCTTTAAAAAGGTAATATAATTTATATTTTGCTTACTTCCTTCTAGAATGCTCGTAATCGGAAACCAGTCTAGATTTGTAGAAAGTATGGTGTTCTTTTTGCTCCAACAAAATGCTGCTGCTAATACATTACACATAGTGGTATACCCTGGCACTAAGAAAGGGGTTTTTGTGCATATTTGAGGCACAAGGATTACACATCATAATTGGAGATAATTTTCTATATCTCTGTACATAAAATTGTGAATATTCTTTTGAGAACTGGATGTACCGTATCTTTTTTTTTAATTAGTATATATGGATCCTGTCTCCATATATAATGGTTACCAATCAGGCAATCACTCTCCTCACGTAGACCATTGGCTGTTCATCTCTTAAGTTTTAAATTGTTATCTAAGCAATTCAATCCTGTATAAAAGAAGGAAATTTACAGATTCTGCTATTAACCTATCCAGCCCAGTCTAAGAAGGCACACGTTTAGAAAAGTAACCATGTCTCCAATAACCTTCTGAAAAGAGAATATTATGTTTAAGCACTCATCCCTTGACAAACCAAGTTTCATTGATTTTGTTTTGAAGCTCAAACTTATTTTATGGTAGCACCGGTCGAAATAGATGATTGGAGTCTGTAAACTTTATCCACTTTAATTGAATCTTTATTTACATCATGAGATTCTGGAGATGCTATATCTTGAAATGACAACTTTTTTTGTGGCTATCTTGAACTCTTGAATAATCTTATTGGCTCACTAGATCTGTAATTTCAAATGCTCTTAGCATGTTTATTGTATTACCATTGTAGGAGGGTGCTTTGCATCCCCCTGTATACTGATTAGCAACACTATTGCAGTATCGACATTATTGTCATAAGCGGCTAGTTTGTATTAACCATTGGACTTTAGATCCACACTCTTAAAACTAGTTTATTTATGGCTTAAGTGACATATGTTACATTAATGTTATGCAAATTTGATACATTGTCTAGTTTTCAGTATCACTAGCCCTTGCAATTTTGCAAGTGACCAGTTTAAAAGTTCCCATACTGTAGTAGAATATACCACATCTATCCTTTTTTTTTTCCGGGCACAAAAGTAAAGGCCTCCTTCAACGAGAAGTAGCAAAGCGGAAGTGGCAGAAAGAACAGCTTCCTTCTCTATGTTGCAAGGATGATGACTTGTACAAGAGGTGGGTGAAAGGTATTTATATTGTTCACTGTTCAACTCTCCCTTTCGATGCAATGCATCATCCTTGTTGGCAACATATCGTTATGCATTAGGCCATTGTTGATAATTCTGCTAATTTCGTTGATTGTTCCTATTTATAATATATAAATTCTTAAACTATATATAAGTTCATACTTATGTGATAAGCTACCTCTGTACCAAGAGAACTGGCAGAGGCAAAGGAAGATGACATTAACACCTTTATACGGTTTTTAGTCAAAGCAAATAGTGAAATGAAACATCTTCTACACAAAGTTGTGTTAACTGTTAGACCGTTCCAAGAGATAGACTCTAGCTCGTGGACATCTCAATGAGCATAATGTGCTCCATGAAACCTTACATAGGCGTGGTGGTCAAAACACCTTTAAATTATCTGACTGATATTCTAATCTCTCCTATCCATCATTCCAGGCTCAACCTTGTTATAATGCTACTTGATTAATATGCACCACCTGTTTATTCTTTTTGTGTGTGCATAGAACTATTGGTTTCCAGAGTCCTGAGAGATACATACAAGTATGCATGTTGTATATTTTGTCATAACAAGGAGATAATTGTAATGGAATAATGACAAATTGAGTTCCGCACAAAGAAAGCACCCTAGAGTATAAAAAAAGTGCTGGCCTCGAAAGACCGCCCCTAGTGTTTTTCTTTAAGATCTCAACCGGAGCCCCCAACCCTGTATAACACTGTATTATTTTGTGCTATGTACTCTTTAGTGTCTTGTTAATGTTAACAAAGAAAAACTGGCTCCGGTGGGATAAGTCCATAGAATTGACCTGAATTCACTCAGTATAAACCTACAGTAGGTTGTTGGTACGGATTCAGGAACAAAGGCAGACGTGCACGTCCAAAAAAGTTCTTCGATGAATGGCATAGATAGGATGCTGTCTGTCCTAGAACGGCCAAATTGCTGCTTCCATTGCCTACAGTTGATAGTACAATGGGGTTGCTGTGTGTTATTCTCTTAACTATTTAGCGGTTTACTACATTTGATGGTGTTCTGTTGACGAAATTTACAGGACCTATTAGCTTTTGGCTACTTGGCATGAAAGATTGTTGAGAGAAACTTGTCTCACCTGGCTGCTTCTCTCTGAAGCAAAGCTTTCATTCCCAAGGGCAAACAAAAAGCAGAGGATTCACTTCCCCTTCCCAACCGCCGTCTTCGATTCTGATTCTGGTTGAAGTCATTTCAGTCCAAAAGATTCACATGCCCGTTGCTTCATCTGGGGTGGCCAGAATGTTCTCCAGCTACACGTACCCATTGAAGCTTGTTGTCACGGCTGTGTCGTTCAATCTAAGACATGATTATTGAAAGATCCATTTATCATAATTTCTCATGATACAAAAATAAAATTTTCATGATAGATGTTGCACAGCAAAAAGCTGATAACTGATTCTGGAACACGCATGCTCATGTGATCTTGCCATGCATGTCAATTATAAGCATGAAGTACAGGTCCTGTAGGGCTGATACCACTGCTGCTTGTGGGAATGTGGGCTATATATGTGGCCTTCCGCATATTTCCGCATGCTGGGAAGCAAAAGTGCTGATCTCACCACTTTGCGTGTCTCGGCATTCGGGCTGCATCAGATGATAACCATCCTGCTCTTTTCATCTCCTGGATCGTGCTTGTGACCTGTGAGGCGATTGATTGTGTCTTTGCACGTACTTGTGGCGTAGGCTAGGCTTTGGCACGCTAATTCTATTCAAAACCGTTTCACACTACATTGCCCCATGCAACCTAGATTTTTTTTATCTCGTACACACTGATTTCTCCATCGAAAAGGGAAATGCTATGTGCCACCCATGCCTTTGCCTTCTTTTTTTTTTAGGAAAAGAATTTTATTGATATCAAACCATATTACATCTTCTGATTACATAATCAACCTTATCAACGCCAACTTCATTGATGGGAGAAAAGAAACGATTCCTAGCTACCTACTCAAGTCAGTGGCGAAGCTAGAGAAGAAAATCGTCGGGGTCAGCTCCATTACTTGGCTTTAGTCAATCCAAGTGGTATTTTACTAGAGGATTTAGGAATATTGCGACATCGTGACTAGTGTTGCCCCTAATTCAAGTCACAAGACTACATATTTACTGAACCATATATCAAAACTACATGTTTAATATGTACTAGCATCAAAACTACAGAGCAATAAATTTGTAATATTACAAATTGGCATATTAAATATGTAGCCTTGCAATACATTTTGGTCACAAAATCTGCAGTTTTGCTATTCAACTCACTAAATATGTAATCTTTCATGATAAAAAGATAAACTAAATTTATAGTTTTGTTATAAAAGTCCTTAAATGTATAGTTTTATTCCATGGTTTATAAAATTTACTCTTCTTTTTCTGGTTACATGAATGAATTGATGCCCATGGTGCTGGTTCTATAATTGCAAGAATTTACTACTCATGCTCAGTTAAAAAAAAAAAAGAACAAGCGCCGGTATTTTCAGCTTGTTCGCCTTGCCTGCAACAATTCAGCAGCTACAGTGTTTGCAGTTATTTCTTCAGCATTCACTACAGTGTTCGCAGTTATTTCTTCAGCATCCGCTACAGTGTTGTGGTGCAGCCGAATAGGGCGTTTGAAACTTAGTGGACGAATCAGGGCTCCCGCATCGCCGGAGATCAAACATCACTGAACCGGCTACTACCAAGAGAGGTGAGGTGATCTTTGATCACAGGCAGGCAGATGGGGTAACGTAAGCATGCATGATGCTGTGTAAAGAGCAACAAACAGCACCCTGCAGATGATGAGGTAGCCATGCATGACAATCTCCCCAATCATTAGCCGCAAGACACAATCAACCCGGAAGTGCATGCAAGATCTGAGGCAACTGCACTATCATTCGCCTTGCATGCCACTGCCCCCATGCAAATTTCACTGCTGCTTTCGGCTGCTGGTTTGATGTTGCCATGGATGACCTGCCTTAGGGTTCTAGCTAGTACTCCTAGCAACATGAATCCATTTCTCCGGCCTCCTCTGTCAGATCAAGGGGGTCACGTCCTCTCTTTGCTTTACTTTCTCCAATCACTTCCATGCCAAAGGATATGCATGCCATGGTTGTCGACTGTTTTGTTATTATTTTTTTTGGCACCCCACCCACTCGAGCTGTTCTGAAAACACGGTAGGAACTAGTGTTACCCGATTGAATCTCAGAGTGATACTCAGTTAATTATTACTACAACATATCTGGCCTAAAACGTGTCATTCTAGGACGCATCATCCCTCTTTTCTTTTTGGGAAAGAAAAATATTCAAAATTTTACTGTTACTGTTCATACAAGCTTTTTTTAAACGTGAGAAACAAGGTTAATACATTGATCATCGAAAGTAGATACGACTTTGTTTTCTTTCTACGACACACGCTGCCGAAAAAGTGATGGCAAAAATTTAAGGACTGGAGACTATCAGTGTGAGAAGAGTGACAGTTTAATGGGCCAGAGGTACGCTCTTATTCCACAATGCCTACATAGAAAACACATACATATACTAACTCAATAAGAAGTTGGTAAGAAATGAGTTTGTAACGTATACTATAGTAACTAAATATATTTCGTCTACATCACACGACTGTTCGTTTAAGAACAATATTTTTTGCAAGTACACCGGAGAAAAAAGAATTGATCTGAGAGGGAAGAGAAGTACAGTATACACCCGTCTCTGCCACCATTCGCTTCTTTTAAGGCAACTTTACAACAGAGTTACCAAACACTGTATTCGTGAAAAGAAGTTCAGTTTGTAAGGCTGACAGTGTGCATGGGTAAAGTGTCTTAGGTAGCGTTCGGATGAGGGCTCTAAAGAGCCCTCTAAAGTTCTACCCTCTAAAGTAAAAAGAATCTTGCTATTTAGAGGTACTAAATAAAATTTATTTGCAAAACCTTTTTGCAGACGGGCGTTATTTTTCGAGACGAATCTAACGAGCCAAAGAAATCAATGTTTTGACACAGTGATGCTACAGTAACCATCGTCTAATCGCGGCTTAATTACCCTCATTGCGTTCGTCTCGCGAAATAGAGGGGGGGTCCTGGACTTAGTTTTGTGATTTGACTTTGTTTAGTACACATAAATCGTGCCGGAAGTATTGATGTGACATGCTACAGTGCATAATAGCCCTATTATTCCTATCCGAACGCTACCTTAGGAGACTCGTCCCAACACTTATGCTTGAGCGTCTGAGAAGCGACGGTTTTCGCCTTCCCCAAACTATTGCTATTGTTCTTCTTTGATTTCTCTTCCTTTGATGAAATTGGTTAGGCATTTTATATTTAAAACAAATTAAAGGTCCCAAAGTGTGCTTGAAAGAGATAAACACGAAGATACAGAATGGAACTGCCGTTTTGAAGGCTTGTACAAAATGTGTGCACTGCGCAGTCATTTCGCCAGAGTAATCAGGATATGTTTTTGTATTTCAGAGGGTCTTAATTAGTGTCACGGATGGTGTATTTGCTGCAAATTTCTACTCAGTTTTCGGCAGAAGCTCAAATGTTTCACACTTGTCAATACTGGTATTTTCTGGACGTAGTTTCATTTCATCAAGATCTCATAACGGATGACCCCGCAACTGCTACTAGTACAGTACATTTCTCAGCCTGTCAAGTTAAACTTTATTAGTCTGAGGAAATGCCAAAATACTAGAGCAAGAGCAAGTGGTTCCATGACAGATTGAACCAAACAAGAGAAGGAATGCTTATACACAGGAAACATGAATTTAAAGCGTATCCTGCAAAGAAAAGCAACAGGAGAAGGAGACACATTTATTTGCAGATTTCTTCAGGGTTAAGGCTGAAATGTGAGTATGTGAATATTAGCCCTTTGTCATTGTTCCTACAGCAACTCATGATGATCATGATTTACACTTTCTTTTCCTCCATCAGGGGAAATGAGTGAGGATATTGCAGAGTCATTAATAGCCCTTTTATATGTATAAAAACTCAAGCAAACTAGAATTGTACTGCAATAAAAACCTGAAACTGTCCTACAGATGTACAGAGGGAAAAATGGAGAATATGACTAAAGTCACCTGGCCTTGAGATTGAAAGGCCAGTGCTATCTGCAATTTTTTGTTTTCCATAAGCATCCATCTTCCAACATCTTGCCATCCACTGGCCCATCCGATTTCTCGCTTCACCACAGATGCAGCTTCTGTATATGAACTGGCTATATCATATACTTTTTGTGGATTAGTAAAATATTGACAGAATGTTGAGAGAATTGCAATGCAGAACTCCGAGATTGTCGACATAATAGTCTTTATAACCAGAGTTGGTGACAGAAACTCAGTTCAGTCTATCCTTCATCTATCAACGCCATCCTCTATCGTTGGCAAAAATACAGTCATTGCAAATTCGCAGTAAGGAGAGGCATTACACTTCAGCACTTGAGAGTTGCGTTGGCATTCTCCCTTGAACTGTTTCTAGCTCAAGCTGTTCCTGTATCCATTTCAATAGAAATTTAGGTCTGTATAGCCATAAGGATTGATGTCAGTGTACCCATATGAGTATGGTAGTAATTCTTCTATCTCCAACTGGGAGCTCCAAGAATTCATTTTCTTAATTCTGCGGTGATTGATTGATTCCACTTCTGCACTGAACATGCTGTATACAGGTCTATGGTCGGAAAAGCGAGATTCTCCTCGAACATACGAAAGTTGGCTAAGGCCCCTCCCGTACCACAAAATGCGGTCACACCTGCGAAAACAAGATTACTGAATTTCCTGAAGTGTACAAAATATGACAAATTCTGGTTTCACTGTAATTACCAAGCTGGAGTTCTCTTCTTCTCCTTCTGGTTCATGTCGTCTCCTGCGTATTTATCTGAATTGTTGGAGTATTTGTATGTTGGTGGGAAGTATATCCTCCCCTCATTCCAACCGGGAAATACGCGTCCACCTCTTTGCTCGCTTCTCAGCTGAAAGCATCAAAGTTTCAGTCCTTCTAATCAGAGTCGCACTTGGACTTTTATTTTGCCAAACTATTGACATCTTGTTACATCACCAAAGCAAAAGATTGGGCAAGATATAAAGCATAGGTTGCTCATGTCACAAGAAATCTACTATAGGAAAGATATTTACTACTTTTGATGTCCTCAAACAAGATCAATGACACACACATCGTCTGTTCAAAAAATCATGTGAAGCTCTTACCTGATCTTTCTCCAGCAACGCTTTCCAATTCCGCATCTCCACAAGAGCCTTCACTGATCGGTAGGAAAGCGCGATTCGATAATTGAGGTCCCCAAGCCAGATTATCCGACTATGACATAATGCATATACATGGAAGATGTTACACAAGATAAGTGATTGCAAGTTGCATAGCTAAACGCTTATGGGCACTTCATAAGATGCCTGCTTACTCATGCTCCAAGATAGTTTCCGGCGATCTCTCGTACTGTCCAAACACCACTGGGAACCTAGTCTTCCTCAGGATCTCCATTACATCGGAGTTCCTACGATGCTCGTCTCCATACTTCTGTCCTGATGTCAGATGACTGCACACGAAGCAGAAGCTTGTTTGGTGCAATAACATGCTGATCGAAATTGAACCCTGGAAAAAATTAACAGAACTGTCTCAATGGACTGCAATCGAAAATGCGTTTTTTTTTTATCCAATGCAATCCTGTCATTGTAAACTAATCTCAATAAATAATAAATCACCTTGTTTCCAAGATAGCCCATCAGTCCTCTCCCAACACATGACACCTTCAGATTCCTTATGTCACTCTTGATTTCACTCCGAGCCCAAATCATCAGGAACAGTCCAACCATTTGTTTGCTTGCGACTAGGCAGTACCTAAATACCAAAATTTAACAAACAAAACATTCCAAATCTCATTAAAACGACGTAAATCGTAGGATTTTAGAGAACAGAATAGTGAATACTCCTGCGATGGAATTCTCTGTACCTTTGGATTCAGAATTTTTTCAAAGGAATTTGAATTCAGAATATGACACATGATCGATGCTATGGAAAGAATGAAATGGCAGGTACCTAGAATGACCACGAGATCCTCCATTCCATTCTTCCGCTGACGGCGCATTCCCGTAACCGTACGACATGGGCGAGAACACCGTGCTCGGCGACCCGCCGCCGTCGTCCTCCTCGTCGTCCGAGGGACCGCCGCCGCCGCCCCACCGGCAGTTGGCGTCGTAGTCGCTAGGCCTGCTGCCGTACATGACGCGGTCGTTGACGCTGTACCGGCGCTCCAGCCTCGGTTGGGCGGCGCCGGCGAGGATGTCGCCGTCCGCACGCAGGCTCCGGCTGAGCCCGGACTGGAACGACCGGCGGTGGAAGAAGGACGGGTTGTTCTGCCTCGTCCGCTCGAAGTCGTCATCCACCTCCGCCACCGGGTACGGCGCCGGCGACGGCGTCTGCAGGCTCCCGCTCCCGCCGCCGCCGCACCCCGGCAGGCTGTTCAGCGTCCGCCTGACCAGCGACACCCACTTCCGCGCCGGGCCGTTGTCCTCGGCGCCGAGGACGTTGCCGGCGTTCAACGGGACGATTTCTTGGAACCTGGCAATCGATCGAATGAATCCTTTGGTTGGCGGCGCGACGTAAGAAGAAACAAGGCGAATACCCGAGGACGTAGATGTCGGCCGGCGGCGAGGTGCGAAGCCAGTCGTCGAGGCTGAGGGAGCCCGGCGGCGCGCGACCACCTACATTCCACGTAGCTGCAAAGATCCTGCGCTCCAGACACAAGAATTGGGGGACGTCACGGTCACCGATCAGCACGACCGATCCATGGAGTTCTTGGATGGCTCACCTGTAGTCCAGCGTGACGGTGGCCTCGGCGGCGTCGAGGTCGATCTTGCTGCGCCGCGAACGCTCGTGGCTCCTCCGCGACGCCCTGTCTGGAACAAGAATTCCATGGCGTGGGGTAATGCAAGTCAGGGCGCATAAACGAAATCAATCGGAAGCGGAAATGCGGCGAAGTTTGTTTGCTGCATCGGCATCACCTGTCCTGCTCTTCTTGGTCGTGCAGGAGTCCCTCCTGGTGAAGCTGCCATCCATCCAGCCACCGTCCCCTCCTCCTGCATCAGCAACAACACATGTTGAACACAGCAGTGCCTCAAGAATCTGGGTCACCAAAACACGGAGGAAAGAAAAGGAAAATCAAGAACAAAAGGCAGGAACTGAAAAGTTGAGTCTTTGACTAGTAGTCCTGCAGCAGGACAACGTGACAGGGGAAGGAGAAACAGTGGATGGAAGGAACAAAGAGCGATCTCCAGGAGGCAGACAGGAGGAAGGAGAGATGGAAACAATGAAAGGCCCCACAAGAGCACTCATAGGTCACGTGAGTTGTTAATAGAGGCAGAGGAGGTTCAGCAGTAGCCAGTAGCTGCTACTCACCTGACCTCCCAGTCCCAGCTGCATAACCATCGGCATGGAAGTCATGGGACTTGCCCCTGATGTTGAACCACTTCCTCACCAGGCTCTTGGACCACGACAGCTGCAGAAACCACCACAGCAACAAGAACCAAATGAGCATGACATTTGCAAGGTTTGTTGAGGGTCAAAGTGCATGGGATTGAGACTTGAGAGTGTGGTCAGTGGGCACCTTGCTCTTCTTGCTGTTGCTGCTGCCATCTCTCATTGTTCCCCAGGAGCAGAGGAGCACTCATGCAGCCAGGCCAAGCAAGCAATGGCGCCTCTCCGAACTCTGCTCTCTGACGCTCTTGACCTCCTCTCCGTGCAAGAGAAGAGATGGCCGGCCAGGTGAGGCTATGTTTAGGAGGCTGGAGCCAGAGGAGGTAGAGACAAGCAGGGCACTGTTGGTCTTTCTGTGCACAAAGATTGCGATTTGATGGGAAAGGAGAGGGAGAGAGGGAGGAGAAAGAAGGAAGGCTGCAAGAGTTGTTTTCCGCAGGCAGAGAGAGAATTCTTCTCCTTTGTTATCGGGAGGAAGGAGGAAGACAGACAGGGTCAGGCCGGCCGGCTGCACTGGAATGGCTGGCCTCTGAAGCAAAGGGGAGAAAAGAAAGGGAGAAGGAGCTGAGGCAAATGGCAGCACTGATGCTACCCCTAGTGTCTCCTACTTCTAGGAGGTAAAGGCCTACTGGCGTTTGCAGACAGAGTGAGAAAAAGTTTGGAGAGAGATCGATGAACACACAGCACAAGCACACCGCACACGCTTTCTCTCTCCTCCCCTCCTGCTGGAAAGTTTAACCCGTCTGAAAACCTGGATTAGCAGAGCAGACACTCCAAGTAACCAATGGAGAGCAGCTTGGTGCTGCAGACTAATTGCTCGGGTAAATTACGGTGTTAAAGGCGGGCCACGGTCAATTATGCGGCCCGTAGTCAAGACCTGAAACGGCCGAGCTGTTACTTTGTTTTGGCAGGGTTCTCCAGGTGCTGATGCTCTGCTCTCGCTTGATTTAACTGAAACAAGAGGTGAGGTCAAGCTGTTCAATTTCCGGCATTAACTGGCGGGTGGCATTGTTGGATGGAAGGAGCGGCCATCTGTACCTTTTGGTATATAAGAAAACTTTTCCTTTAGAAAGCGAGTTTGATCGTTTGGAACACCTATTTTCCTTAATTGGAATCAAACTAAAAAATTGTGATTTCTCACGTTCAAACAAATGGTGAACTGTTTCACCTGGGGGTTCGTGTAAAGTTCATGCTTTGTCCAACTCCAAAGTCCAAATAGTGGTGTTTCTGCATTTGTTAACATGTACCGCAACCGTTAGATGGGATAAATTTTTCCTCGCTACTTACATCTTGTTGCGTACACAGGATGACTCCTTGTGCTAATTCCTCCTCGATATATCATAGTGTGTTAGAACGAAAGAATGCGCATTTCCCATAGGTAAATCCTTAGAAAGTACTCCCTCTATTTTTAATTATATGACACCGTTGATTTTTTCGTTGAACTTTGACCAACAATATAGATTTAAATAATTACTTTTCGAATGTGAAATGAATATCATTTGATTCATCATCAAAAGCACTTTAAGGTTAACCTTTACACTTAGTTATTTACACAAATATTTTGAATAAGACGAACGGTCAAACGTAACGAAAAAAGTCAACGGCGTCATATATTAAAAAACGGATGGAGTAGATGTTATGAGTGGAAGAGGTTCAATGGAGTTCGCGGGCGTAAGCTTTAATCTTAAACGGGTATCATAAGATGTATGTAGTTTTGAAAAGATAATTTTCCTACACTCGTTCTTGCTCAAATATATGTGAAATATGTCATGTTAGGTAGAATCGCGTAGAGAAGAAACAAAAGTTTTCTAGTACATCGATGCTACGTGTACCTCGTGCTTACGCACTAACATAAAACTCGACCTGCGGGGGGTATGACGGCCCCCGGGCATTTTTTAAGGAGAACGATCGTCTCACACAGATCGAGAAAACCCCCGAACCCTCCTCCGCACCATACACAGGGACTCAGCAGGCCGGTGAGAATCGACGCGAGTACTTAACCTGTGCTTTGGACTAACGGAGGAGCGAGGGGATTTTTTTTAGCACTGCAGAGACCAGAGCCATATTGCAGGAAATAGTCTCCACAGCGCCGAGGTGCCTGCGATCCTCGAACCCGGGCTACCAGCCAAGCATCAACAGGAGCCAACGCTCCTGGAGCTGGCGGTCCTAGCCACTCGGGTCGGGACCAGCTAGGCTGCTTACGCACTAACATGATATGTCAGCACGCCATCTTAACTGACTGCAGTCTGAAATATATGTCATTTTGACGTGCTACTTATCCTTTTTTTGAAAAAGTGGTAGCTGATCTACGTACTTTTCATTTAAGCATGTAGAACAAAAAATTGCGCATAAGCATCCAAAGTTACTCCATAGAAACAAGAAAGAGATAGAGGCTACGTCACACTAACTAAAATAAACCATGGGACGATGGTGATATACCATGAAAAGGGGGGCAAACTCTATTGCCCAGACGTCCTAGTTGGGAAAACCTTGACTCGGCAGTCGAAAATGACATATTCTTTAGTTTCTTCCTTAGATCAGATGTACATAGATCTATGCCCATTTAAGAGGGGTGCTTGGTTCCCGGCCAAACTTTACCACAACACATGTCAGGCAGCCACATGAAAAAATCTTGTGCTTGGTTGCCAGCCAAAATCAGTGGGTACCACACAAATGCAAGGCTAAAATGTTGTGACGGCTGTGGCGACCATTTTTCACGTCACAGGTGTGGCGGTGGCGGCCTTAGCGTGGCCATCGATGGCCACCAACCAAGCAGCCCTTAAATGTTTTCTTTCGTTCATTGGTTATGTTTTTAGCTAGCTTACCACACTATGAAAATTCAACACAAAAAATGCATAGCGGATAGTCATGAAGCCATACTTCCTTTAATTTCCATTTAAATTTCTACTGCAGAATTTAAATGTTTTTAAAATATTTTTTAATGTCTCCAAGTCATATTTAATTATTATTTCTAGGTACCACCCAAACCCTTCCCTGGTTTGTTGGTTAGAACCCCTTAGGGGTTGTCCATATATATAGCTTCTCAGTTATGTGAAAATTAATCGTCATAGAAAGGATTATTTCTCTAGTTTCTTTGTTTGGTTCCTCAAACAAAAGAATAATTTGGTCCCGATACAATTAACTTCGGTTCATACAAAATAATAATAATTTAGCGAGGGAGCCGACATTTAGTTTTTTTTTCTCTGTTATACTATAATCGCCACGAAAAGGGTGTTAGCTTCATGAAACTCTCGTTTGATGAGTTAGGGGTGGATTTACCATAAACTTGCTTCCATGGATTTTTGTTTCCCCCTTGGCCTTGTAGCATAACCAAACAACCAGAGTCGGGATCACTAGCCAGGTTATAATCCGCGGCGTTGGGAGTTTAATGCGCCTTCTTCCTTCATCCAGTGCATGGCATCCCAAACTCGCCATTTGTGTTTGTGTCAACGAGAGCACGAGAGGTGCGCGGTCGCGAACTAATATTAATCACAAACACATAAACACAGTGAGTTTGCTTCCTCTTGGTGTGACCACATGGATATACTCAAGGAGCGGGCAGTAGAGATGATGATGATTAGCCTACCTAATAAAAGGTCGCAATCTAGGATTAGACCAGGAAAGCACGCATACTATATAGCACCCAGGTCGTTATTAGCATAGCATATCAGTAATCTAATCGCAAAAGTACATCCCTGGGCCGTAGCGTTGCTCCCTTGTGCCGAACAGACCTAAACGCCTTCCTGTCTTGTGGGCAGGCAGGCAAGACTTTGACCGAGGTCAAAGCTAGAAAGAGACAGCAACATTCTTATTGTATGTATATAGTGACGTACTAGTACTACTTCTATGTTTTAGGGATCAGGTAGGGCATGAGAGAGCGATTAAGAATGTCTTGGTGCATAAAATGTGTCAGGCTAATGGCCGGCCAGAGCTGCTGCCCAGCCGGGTCTCTGAAGTGAACTGCATGCAGCTATAGGGCCCTGTATATCGGTAGATTAAGGTGCAAGCAACTAAATAAAGGCCATACGGGTGCCCATGCGTCCGTGCTGATGCTGATCCATCATTCTCTACCTAGGTTTAAATAAATACTAATTAAACTCGAGATCGAGCTAGAGAGGAGCTAGCTCAGCTCGCTTGCTAGGGCCCAATGGGATGCTTAATTAGGTCGCCGAGCGTGCAGCTTCGGCCTAATCTGTGACGACGAGCCTGCTAATCGAGGTTAGCATAATTAGGGTCGTGATGATGATGACGACGGCCTTTTTCTCATTCGGCAGGCGTTGAGAGCGTGTCGCCGCCGTACGTGGGGGCGGTCAAATTAAACAGGATCTGCTGGGCTTGCTTGCATGCCCGCCCGCTTTTTTGGCAGAGGGCCCGGCCCCACGGTCCTCCTCCCTCCTCACGCCGTGTCTTTTTGAGCTTTGGTCCGTAGTAGCTCCTCGTCATGGATCCGATCGATCGAGCAGGATTTTGCACTCCACGTCCTGGTCCAGACTCCAGGAACGTAAAAAGCCTGAGATTGTGATGTGAGATTTAGTGCCCATTCTTCGTTCGCTCGTCTTTTGCAGGTCGTTGTCTGCGTGCATGCTTCTTGGCTTTTTGTTAATAAAACGAGAGAGAGAAAAATCTAGTTTGACTCGATCGGGCTTGATAGGATTGTGACCTACTCCTACTTGTTTTGGCTCACCAGCTGGACATTAAGACGATCGACGACATGCATGAAAATAGAAACGTTATGCTGTGCTTCAGATAGAGATAAGCATCGCTTAAACTCGCATTTTAAGATGAAAGATGTTGTACTTTGTCATCCGTAGCTTGGAGGGACAAAATATTAGTACCTTGTGTGCTAGCTTCTTAACAGAGGGAACGTATCTAGTGGAAACCAACCTCTTCGTGCAAACTATGGAAGCTTCAATCTGAGCCACACGATGTTGATCTAAGAGGGGCGTTTGCAAATCACCCCTCCCACCTTCCCTGAGCTTGCAAATCACCCCTTCCACCTCCCACCCCCTTGGATCAACATCATGTGGCTCAGATTGAAGTTTCTAGTTTACACGGAGAGATTGATTTCCACCAGATACGTTCCCGTTAACAGAAAAGTTAAATTAGTTTGGTGTCGTCTTAGTTCGTTGAAATTTGAACCAAGCCGATCGAGCCCATCTAAGAACGAGGTGAGCCCCTCAAGATTGCTGCTGCCTATCGAGATGAATGGTGATGATGATGGACACTGGCCGGGGCCCGTTAGGCCGTTACGTTTTGCTTTGCGCCTTCTGATCCTCGCAGCCTTCTTCGTCTTCTTCCTCCTGCCGATGCTTTCGCGCTGCATGGAGAATCGCTGGGGTGCTTTTCCTCCTGCTGTCCGCCTGTCATTCCCTCCCTTTTGTCGCACATGCATATCGACGCGCCTGTAGCCCGTATGCGTGCGCGGGCGCGTGGACCAGACCCGTTCCTTCGTTCGTTTGCTTTTTTTTTTTTAAGATTACATAGTACAACTCAGACACTCACAACGCACGCACACTCACCTCTATAAATACACGTACGCAAACCCTACCTTTATGAGCATCTTCGAAGACTGAGCCAGCAAATCCAGAGATACGAAGTCACCACTGGCGCCTCGCTGTCGACGGGAGCGTCGCCTACCACTGAAAGCACAAATGCCGTTAAATCCTTGAAAATTCGCTCCCACGACGAGTCGAACCCAGGACCTGAGAGGTGTTACTCGGATGCCTTAACCACTAGGCCAAGACCCCTTTCACCTTCGTTCGTTTGCTTGCACTTGCAGCGGGCAGTGGGCCCAATTCCTCCGCCTTTCACTCACCAGATGGGCCCCACCTTGGCATCCACCACATAAGGTCCCCATCATTGACCAACGTTGAGCGTGGCCCCGCAGGCCGTGGAAACATTGAGCATGTCCGTCGCCATGTTCGTTCTTCTCCTCTGTGTGTGTGGGAGAGAGTAGAACGCTATCATCGCGTCATGCTTGCTAGTAATGGAAAGCCTAGCCTAGCTAGGTCCTTCGAGCCCTGGGTGGTGGGCAGAACACGAGCTGCTTGTGAATGCTGTTCCCGTCAAGAATCCGGTCCATCTGGCCCACAAACCATTGGTGGACCAAAAACCCCTGCTAGCTTAGACAATGGGCCTAACAGAGCCCAGTGACTCGTGCTCCCTGCGTCGAATTTTTTTTAATAATAATCGCATTTTAAAATTATTTTTTATTAATAAGTGGGCGTTTTGAAAATTTGCAAAACTAACCTACCTGTCGCCCACCGATTGGGCGAGGTCTTATCGCCCATTAGAAGGGCGATTAGGCTTTAATCGCCCGTCAACAGGGCGACAGGGGATATGGTGGGGCACCGAGGCTTGTCGCCCGGTTAATGGGCGACGAGGGCGTGTTTCCTTCTACGCTCTGCGCTCCGGCTCAAAGTTGCCTCTACCAGCGTTGCTTCCTCACATGTGTGTAGGTCCCACACGCAACCTTATCTCTTCAGTTTACCCATCCTCTAGGCCAACGAGTTCAGTGGTCTTTATTAAAAAAAGCATTCAGTGGTCCCCATCGTCTTGGCTGGGCTAGTCTCAAGAAGTCACCACCACGGTCTTGGCCGGCAAGTGGGAACTTAGATCCATGGAGGAACTTAGATTGCTGAAGATTGGCCTGAGCGAAGGAAGGATTGAGAGCAGATTGAGGTATAGATTGGTTTTCTGAAAGTAATTGGATCGATCCCCTCTGCTTTTTCTTCCTTTTTCTTACTGTTTTTCTGTAGTTGAAGCCTTCACGCACCAAGCAGAAAGTCCAGAGTTACCCACAGCAGAGTTTTAGATTGATTACTCGCGAAGCCATGGGCTCTATTAACCTTCCTTATTCCCTCGATTTTTTGACACGTTATTCCATCGATTCATGCTTTTGTTTTCTCGACCGTATCTCCCTGTCGCCCATTAGTCGGGCGAGTGGGCCCCGCCGCGCCGCCTTGTCGCCCGCTGGAGAGGCTAGAGGAACCTGTCGCCCATTCACGGGGCGATAGGTCTCTGCAGGGTGCCACGATGGCAGCCTGTCGCCCCTCCAACGGGTTATAAATCGTAATCGCTCGAGGCGTGGGCGACAGGCAGAGTAGTTTTGCAAATTTTGGAAACGCCCGGTTATTAAAATAAAATAATTTTAAAATGCGATTATTATTAAAAAAAATTCCCCTGCGTCACTGCGACCGATATTAAGTTTTACAAATCCAGTTGGCCCAGGCCAGTGCATACTTTTTCTTTTTTTGACAAAGCCAGTGCATACTTTTGTTCATCGAAGTAGAGAGTAATCCAGTATGCTCTCCAGATAATTTTAGTGGCTTCAGAGCTGTTGGGTTTTTCCTTTTCTGGATGGAGCTTAGTTATCATGCAGCTTGCCAAAGAAGATGCATGTTCTGGACGCTGGTGAACATATAACGATGAACGTAGTACAAAGTATTTAATTCAAGAACAAAGTGCAAAAATACAACAAACAGCCGCTACAAACAAAATCAAATAGAGGGTGGTTCAGGTGTCGAATAATCTTGGATGGCCTTTGTAGCATCCATCAACTCCAGGTTATCCAATCATTGCGCGCTTTCTACCCCGTTGCCTGACTGCAAACATTGATACAGACGCAGAAACAGGTTTATACAGGACAACTAACGGGACGGCATGCATTGGGGAACAGGCAAGAACAGCACATACCTTGTGCTAGCTTGTTCGTTGTGGCGCACCACTGCTTCGACGCTCTTCTGTAAGCAGCGAGGATCTTCTCCATCTGACCCATCACAAAGATAAATGAGTAACGAGAATGAACAATATTTGCAGGTAATCAATATCATCCTTACTATGCAAAACAAGTCACATCACATATATCAGGGAGATGGAGTGTAGACAAGCACACCCACAGATTATATAAGCGTACGGTTGGAAACATGTGTATCGGGATGGTCCGGCTCACAAATCAGTAGAAACTCAGGCTATAAAAGGCCATGAACAGACGAAATCCAAAACTCCAAAATGTCAAATGGTGGACTTCTTGTTGTTTTTCGAAGAAAGAACCACAAAGACTAGTTATGCTGCAATATTCTATATATTCATGGAAGCAGTCTCCCCAAAGTGCAGAATAATCCCGTTCTAAAAAAAAAGTGCAGAATAATAGTTAAGCAAAGCTGAAATCCAGTCTAATGGCCTGCTTAGATGAAACCAAATAAACCATTTGGTAATGTGGTTGTGTGTTTGGCTTTGGATTATTCGGTTTTTTTTGGCAGATGAGTGGTGCTTAGCCACTAAAAAATGGTATACGCACTGCAGGACAAAACCAATATAATCAAAGCAACGTACACATATGGCCCCAAAAAATAAATGAATCTCATTTATGCAGTGTTCTTACCACATCCCCACAGGAAGAATGCATGGAAATCAAAGCTCTTTCCAGCACATATAGGTCCACCGCCTTGTCCTCGGGAATTGTTGATGTGAAGCTCAGGCCAAAATCAATAAGAACCTGCCAAATGAAGATATAAAAATGACAAATTAATATTCAAATTGCAAGTCTTGAGTTCAACCTTAATTTTGTACCTCAATAAAAATAAATAAATAAACAGGATAGATGACAACAACAGTTCTATGTCCGATTGTTGATTGATAGTCGTGCTCTTGATTGCCATAAGCTTGATTTAATAGATCAACAAAGAAAATATGTGAACTAAAATAGGATGATACAGAGAAAATTCTTCGCACCAGTTGATTGTTGCTATTCTTGATTATCATGTTTGATGTGGTTAAATCACCATGAACAAGGCCTCCATCATGTAGCTTGCCAACAGCATTCCCTATCTGTGTGGCAATGTCATTTAGGCGTTCCTCATTAACCCCATTTGACCGAAACCCAAGAAGTATATCCTTGACAGACAAGCCATCCACATACTCAAAGGTCAATGTATGTTGAAGTGGATCCACAGCATAAAGAACTGGGGTAGGAACACCAAGCCGTCTTGCTTTTGTCATGCACCGAGCTTCCTGCACAAGGCAGAGAGACCATGCTAAGTTGAATTACAGTAAAACAGTTGTCATGTGCAACCACGCATTGCAGTTCACATGACTACAACTTAATTAATCTACGAATGGCACAGGGATTTTTTCACTAATCCTACCCACATAAAAGGCACTAATCTAGGGGGGAAAGGAGACTGACAGCATTTAAGCGCTTCAAAGTCAACTTTGAGTCCAACAATGGGTGCCGGTACTTCTTTGAAAACCGCTCCTTGATAACACATTTTCGTCCCACAAATTTAGAAACAAATACCCTCTGCAGAGAAGCAAACAAACTATTGAGAAAGCAAGAAGATAAAATATATAACAATATAACACATGAGTCTTGACTCACTCCTTCTGCCCCTTGCTTAAGTAGTACACCAAAATCCTTTTCTTGCTCCTGAGAAGTGGCCATAAGAGTCCAGCGTAGACTTGAAATAAAACTGTAATAAACAAAGTGAAGACATTAGAAACTAATCATAGATAATGCTTCGATAAAGACAATTTCAAATTACACGCTACACGGTTTTACAGCTTTTATCATATAGTGCCTAATAAATCAAATGAAAGAACAAAAAAAAAAAACTTAATCACATTTACAAATTCATTTTACCTAGATTCCCTACTTATTGGTTGCAATAGTAGTGCCCTTCTGTCTTGATCCAGAAGCAACTATCTTCTTTTTCTGCACCAAACGCTTATAGCTCTGAGGACTCAATTTTTGTACTGGACAAACTGGTCTAAATACCTCTGTCTTCAAGGGATCCAGCAGATCCTCTGAGCATCCTAACACAAGGCCATACTTTTTAGCATCATCCCACAGCTCTCTTCCAACCTCAAATCTACCAATCCTACAAAGCTTTTCTATTAGCAGGTCATATGTACGAGTGTCCACTAACTCACAGCTCTTCATAAGTTTGAAC
This sequence comes from Eragrostis nindensis, assembly GCA_012490785.1. NCBI lineage: Eukaryota > Viridiplantae > Streptophyta > Magnoliopsida > Poales > Poaceae > Eragrostis > Eragrostis nindensis. The sequence continues at coordinate 267,914 of JAAXCT010000673.1, read as the reverse complement.
ATATCAAGAGCATGGTCTACTTGCTCAGTTCCGCAAAGGACACCTATGAGAGCATGGAAAAACTTAACAGTCGGAAGCACCCCACTTTCAAGCATATCCTCTAGAAGCCTTTTCCCTCTTATGATTCTCCCAGTCAAATAGAGGACCCTAACAACAAGATAGTAGCTAACCCAGTCAGGGGAGCACCCTGCCTTTCCTTCTCTCATCATGTAAAGGATTCTGTATGCTTCTTTTACCCTTCTTGCTCGGCCCAAACATGAAAGTAATATGTTGAAGCTAGAAGCAGCTGGGGCGACACCGTAAGACCTCATCTCTGCTAAGACATCCATAGCCTGTGGGACCAGGGCAGAAGGATTGAACTTGAGGTTCCTATGGCACACACAGTTAAGAAAATCATTGAATGATGGCAAGCCCAATGGAACGCCTGAAGACTTCATGTCATCAAGGACTCTCCGAGCCTCCTTAGCATTCCCATGAACACACCATCCGTGGAGGAGGCTACGTTGAACGATGCTAAGCATGGGCTCTACAGAGAGTTCCCTCTTGTGGTGCCACACAACACCCTGTGCCTCACGAGCATGGCCCCTCATACACAAAGCCTGAACCATGGCAAGGCTGCTCGACCATAAGCCCTCCCCTCCAACACCGACACTGCGCTGAGGCAGCAATTTTTGCCGCTCCAAGCCTCTGAACAGGCAGACCGCCCCATCCTCCTTCCCCGCCTTGACAAGGGCCTCAACAACGGTGGTAAAAGTTTCCGGAGCCATCCTGCGTCCGTCCTTCTCAGCATCACCTACAGCGATCCTCATCGCGGTAAGGTCACCCGCCCGTGCAAGCACCGCAATGGCCCTATCGAGTTCCTCATCCCCCAGCGCTGCAGGGTCCTTGGACCGGCACCACGCCAAGAAACGCAGCAGTCTCCTGCCCGAGCCGCCCTTCTCGCCGCACGAAGCGATCACGCGCCTGACGAGAGCCGGCGACACTGCCACGCCAAGCCGGTCCAGCGTGTCTCCGACGTCATCAAGGCTCCCGGACCCGAAGCAGACGACGTCGCGCACCGCCGCCTCCAGCTCGCCGTCCTGCGGCGCACCACCGGAGCACAGAGCGCGGCAGACCGGTCTCGAGCCTGGCGGGGGGGCGCTTCGGGTCAGGGTCACTATTGCCCTCCGCATCGCCGTCACCGCCATCGCCTCTACAAGGCACCCAGCGGCGGACTTACCCCCAAGATAATCGGAAGATAAACCCTAAGCTGAAATTAATCTCTAGAAATTTGACCACGCAGGAGCAAAGGATACCTGAATTAGTGTTCGTCCGGCGCGGAGCGAGGGGCCGGTGGAGAGCCTTCAAGGTCGAGGAAGCTCTTCGCCTGGAGCCAAATCGATGAACGAGGAGACCGGCGGGCGGCGGCCCTTCAGCCTTGCTGAAGGCGGCGGAGGGAGGGATATCTGTTTCGCGTTGGAGGATTTCTCGATTTAACCGTTGTTTTGGGCTAGGCCGATGAGGACGACATGATTCCGAAAATGGGCCGTCGAGAATAAAGGTTGGGCGACAAAATGCTGCTCTTCCGATCCAGCAGGCCTTTTCCTTAAGGGCCTGAGAGGAATTCCAGGATCCTATATGTAGGGCGGGCTATGGTTAAGCTTTGATAGAACAGTGTTTGAGATTCATGCAACGGTTCAGATTCGCGTAGGTGGAGAAGGGGATGGCTGAGAAGCTGCCACATGTCGCTCTCTGATTGGGGCGGGTGGGAAGTGGGAGAAAAAGAAACGAATTTCAAACTTTAAACGCATTTTTCTCCTACACCGTAAGTCCGTTTTCGAATTCGTTTGAACCTACGTGTTTGTTACAATTAATTCTACAAAATGAGATCCAATATGAATATTTTTGAATTTTTTTAAAATTTAAAATTTTCATCAACATTTTAAATATACTATGTCAACATTTTGTTTATACTATGTCAACATTTTTTTTGTTTGTGGTCAACATTTTTTATAAAAATGTTGATTTTATTTTAAAAATGTTGAAATAGAACTACAAAAATGTTGACTCTTCTGTTTCAAAATGTTGACGCTCTGACTTGGGCTGGGCTGTTCAGATTTAGTGGGCTATTAGGCTAATCTATTATATGTTAACCATAGGACGCCCTGCATATAGGAGGTCCCGAGGAATTTGCATGTTTGCGATGCTACTGAGCGAAAAATGGTTCCTAAAAAAAACCCAAAAATCCCCTAAAAAACCAGCAAAAAAAAAAACTGTACACAGATAAAGATGGCAATTCAACTTCAGGAGAGAAATCAAAAGGCAAATTTCAAAACCCATCCAGGTTGAAACATCAATCTATCTCGAATGGCCATAAAATCTGTTTCGTTTTGGGTGAAGTTCCTACGTTCCAAAACGCATACTACAACTCGTCGTTGATTGCACCACTTTACTGAGTTGTACATCCAATCACTCTCGCGCAATAATTCTTCAGCAGATTTCTTTCTACGCACATGAGCACACATGGCACCCGGACACACGCCATGTGAGCGAGCGTGAGGCGCTCACGCGAGTGCTCCAAAACGAAAAGCTGTCTGTCTCATGTGCTGCCCAAAAGGCGTCGCTATCGCAATGTGTATTTGCGCGTGTCTGCTAGCTTCGCCTTTCTCTCAACGATGCGAATTCTGTATGAATTCCATGTGTCTCCTCCCAATATCCATCGAGATCTCGGGGGCCAACCAGCTGATGCAGGTTTTTGTTTGGGAATGGTCATAATAAGGAGCCTTTTCGAGCAATGATGGAGGTGATAGCACTTGCAAGTTGCAACGGCATTGCGACTGGAATATACAAATCTTGGAGAGGCTGCCGTGGTGCTGCGTGGCCATCTGCTGCTATATATTCTTCTTGCATTGACTGGATCGGATCTTGTGCTTAAGTTGGTCGGATTCCCATTTTCCAAGCTTCTGTTTCATCACATGTGGTTCTTCGTCAGAGAAATGATAATCAGAAGAGTTTTGCTACGGCATAGCTCTTCTCCAAACGGTCTTTCGGACCTGCCATTGCCATGTTTACAGAGCCCGCTTACAGTACTGGAACTTTTGTCTGTTGGATAGCTTGGGTGTCAGTGCAGTACTGCAGTGTGAGCTTTCCTGGTGAAGCCATGGGAATCACCGAAACGGGGTTCCCTGCCTAATGATGGTATTTAGGACTGAGCACTTCTTTACTAGTAGTAAGACTGTGGTCAAGGCGCTTTTCAGTGGCTTCTTTACCTGTGGATGCCTGAATGAAGGCTTCCTGTCAAAGCAACGGGAGAAGTTACTGATGATGACGTTTTCTGACCGGCGAATGAGAGATCTGCAGGGTCTGCCAAAAGTGGAATTTTCAGCGGGGTCTGGCCATGTGAATTGTGATGAACAACCGCCATCCACCAAGGAATTGAAGCTTTTGCATCATTCACTGGGACAGTTCTGAGGAGCCACGGTGTGGTGCTGCGGTGCATGGTGGTCCATTGGAAACTGATGATACTTCTACTACCTCTTGTGCAGTTTCAGGGATGGCAGATGTAAGAGTTGCACGAATTTTTGTCTGCTGCAACTCACCAATGCGTCATCAATTTTCCAGCATCCAGCTGCATTATTTTGCCTCAATGCTTATGTCTTTTTTTTCGAAAGATCGCCTCAATGCTTATGTCAAGTAGTGGAAGTTGAGTTGAGTTGGTTCTGCCAGATAACAAACAGTTCTTGATGCCCCCGTAACTTCTTCATTGTCCTGTTCTCCTTCTTTTCACGACAGATTCTGGTTACATAATCAGTACTCTGATGATAAACAATGCTAGTACAACAAATAACTACGCAGTCACTGTAAAAAATTACAGGACCAGCCTGCCAGAAAAACCAGTATGCATTGCTGTTGACAAATGATGGAACTAGTACAGTTCCTACATCAAGACTTTTCCTGTACCTGAACCCGGCCCCTTATACGAAGCGGAGAGTCCTAATTGCGTTTGCTGTCTGAAAGTCCAATGCCTTTTAACTCTGAACCGCTGAATCAGCAGAGACAAAGACAGCCTTGAATAATCTTAGCCTGGTGTGTGGCCAATCTCAGCCAGAGCTTTCTCGTGCGCATTCCGTCCACGCTGTCAGATAAGCGAGGCCGGCGCCTACTCAGCAGCAGCTTAATTCTTCCATGTTAAGAAAATTATTCCAACTACTTGTTGATGATGCCAATAACAAAATGCCAGAATCCTTATTGCTGCTGACGGCCGCCAACAACTGACAGCAGCTCGTCATCTGACCAACCACCTACCCGTCATCTTTGCTTGCTGCCGATGATGAGGAGTTGCATCGACCCTCCTCCTAATGGAAGGCGAAAGGAAATGTTAACAAAACCAGTTGGTGGCAGAGCTGATAGTTAACAATGAAGAGTAATTAACACTGACAAAACATGCATGGCTCCAAGAAAAAGAAAAACGCTTCGTCAGTCGACACCTTAACAGAAGAATAATTCATGGGTTAGATTAGCCTAGAGAAAAAAAAAACAACACCAGACAAGTTTCCAATACAGGCCAGATTATAGTTCATGTGCATAGCTAATCTTTATATTATCTCGGCTTTCGTGTGATGGAGGCTCTGAAAAACTTTTTTAATAATAATGATAATAAGCAAAATATGACCATGCTTTGCTTGCATCACAAAATGGCGCTTGGGTCACTGGGGAAAGGCCCATATAACAGCAGCTGTTACCGACCCGCGGCGCCCACTGGCCAGGCTTTAAGGTTCCACCAGGAGAAATGATAACATTGTTTATTTGTCTGAGTAAAGCCATCGTTCTCCATCTCAAAAAAAAAAAAAAGCCGTCGTTCTCCACGGGCTAAAAACAATTTCGGTCTCTGGCCGCTACAGCTTTTGACTACCAGTTTAGCAAATATTACTAGAGGGGCAAGTTCTGAAAATTAGATCCTTTGTTTTATACCAACCCGATCAATTCTTTTTTCTTGCATTATACACCTTTCGTCCCGGCACTTACACTCTGTCACGGGTCGGGGATTACGGAGAAGTGAAAAAAATTGATGCACATAAAATGAGAAAAAAAAGATAAAAATAGAGATGTATTGGAAAAAAATGCATTTGAAAATGAGAATGCCAAATATATTAAAATAAAAAAAATAAATAAAATGCCAAGCATTCTGAAACGGAAAGAGTACGGTGGCCGATCAACACAGCCTAGTTCGTTTGTAAAGAACAAGAATATCGTAAGTCAAGAATAGATAAAAAAAAGAAAGAAATCATGATTAGCTATTCTCGACTTCAGTATGTCGTATTGCTAACTTCGAGAGTGTCACTCAATAAAATAAGTTACCTTGTTGATACAAACGTCTAGTGCAGAATAGTACAATATTGATTTTGACTTTGAAAACATTTGACTTTTACAGATGTTATGATCTCGACACGGTCTTCTAACCTAGGATATCATCTGAATTATATTTAAGATTCAATTTTATTGTCTTTAATCTTGAAATAAATAGTTATGGTGTTGCCCATTTCAAATAGTCTTTAGTCTTTACTGAAACTCGATTCACATTTCCGTCATGATTTGTGCAAATTTTACTACATAGTTTCACACTTGTGAAGGTGTGTTGCACATTATCTAGACAATTCAGGATTGGTAGAATCATTAGACATGTTATGAAGTTCAAGAGGAGAAAGGTGTATCTTGCTTTCTGTGCTAAGAAACCGTGTTCAGTGCGTGATTGCTTGTAACGTAAATTAGAATTAAATGAGTCTATAGGTTTCCGATACAACAACGCCATTTCATGCATTAGAGGTTATATAAACAAAATATTTTTATGGCTTTCTTATTGATTTGGCACTCCTGGCTATTTAACATAGGATCCTAAGTACTGGCGATATAACACCCATTTTTGTTTAGCTTGCAAATGATGAGTGCAAAATAAACAAAGTGAATTATTTGATAGTAAAATATACCTTTTCCAATAACAAAAAGTGCAACTCATCTCAGCCGTGTTGATTATCGTATGTAGCCTCTCTTCCACACATTGAACACCAACTTATAAAATGACTCCTACTCCAGGTTCAAAGTTCCCATTTGTTGCGTAATAAATCATTAAGTAAAAACTTAGATTAAAAATCAAAATTTGCACCAAATCCCTACACAACAAATCTTCTACGTATAAGAAAAAATCATATCTATCAACTTATTATTTTGTCACAAAAGGACCCATCACATTCGCTCTTAAAGGTCCATTATAAATTTCCACATTAATCGATGAAAAAAAAAGAAAGAAAAGTTACTCACCACTGCCGTTATGAATAATTTAGCCTAAAATATCATTCACATGTTTTAATATTTACCCACCACTATCATTATGTAAAAATTAGACTAAAAACCTTTCTATTATATACTTTTTTTTAATTTCCCACCATTACCTTTATTAGCAACGCATTTGTAGGTATGAGCCTCTATCTCTTTTTTTTCACTTATTCAACACATGCATAGTGTTCCTATTAGAAATTACACATTAGGCCGAGTGGCGTGATGAGCAGACAAAGCTAAAAAAAAAATGCTAGGACGATGACCAGTCAACAACGTGACTAGAGGTGAGAATGCGAGGAAGCTAACGTGTCGCAGTGACGGCCCTTAGTCGAAAGTGGGGTCCGAAAACAAATTGGAGGGAAAGAAAGAGGGAGAGGAGAGCCTTGGATGAGGGAGTGAATTTTTTAGGATTTAACGATGTTGTGCTTTCAGTGGTAGACGACGTTCTCATTGACAGTGAGACACAAATAGTGACTTTGTCAATTTCGAGGATTTACCATCGCGGTCTTAGAAGATGCTTATAAGGATAAGATATGCTTATGCGTGTTTATAGAGATAAATTTGCGTGCGTTGTGCGTTCATAGAGATGAGTGTATGTGCGTTATGAGTGTCTTGAAAAAAAATCCTTACCTTCCAAATGGACGAATAATAGTACGAGAAAGGAGGCCGAACAAAATTTAGTGGGACACATTGAATACTCCCCGGAAAGAAAGTCTCGCCACTTACGTGGCACACGGAAGCAACAGTTGAACGCAATGTGACACTCGTTACTCGGACATCTCTGCTGCAAGCAGCAAGTAGCTCACATGGGGATCATAATGCTGTCCTCCCTTGATCGCAGGAACGATCGGATCGAAGCTGATCCTTTGGTAATCGGCGCCAAACAGCGGATTAACAAGGCCAACAAGACAGGGACAAAACAAAAGATCCTGCAACTTGCTTCATTGGAGAACCCCAAGAGGGAGAAGTTTACACTGGATATCCAGCAGTGCTCAACGGCTAGGTAAGATGTTAATATTTTTATTTTGCAATCTTTACGATACCATCGCAAATATATTACCACCTGTAGGTTGGAAAACACGCACATGCAATGTCTTGTGACATGTGGTACGTGCCGATGGCGATGGCGTCATGTTCCATGGCGACGCTAGATGTTTACCTTTTCAATTAATTCATTTTTTTTTACCTTTCCCCCCCTCTTTTCTCTGATAAACGATTGCGAGATCTGGTAATAAACAATGGACTGAAGGAGGTAGGCTAGGCTAGGGAAAATGCTTAGTGTCAAAGCAAAGTTTACATGCTCCATCAAAGGGAAATGGACATCGCAGATGTTTTCTCCCGAGTCACTGTTTGGAAGTTTCACAACGAAAAAAAGAGTCACTGTTTGGAGACAACGACTTACGGCGGACACGCCAAATTCGGATAAGAATGTGCAAAATATACCTGTCACGGCGATGCTCCCGTGAGGTGATTTTCTCATGTTGCAGTCAATTATGTCAAATATAACTTCTCGGCGAAATTTGAAATGAGCCTGTCCTTTTGGTCAACCGAAAAATACTCTCAAGACCGTTGTTGCATCAAATGAATAAAATTCAGAATTCCCTCCCCAAATTGACGGGATTCCATTAATGACGCCCAAATCACCAGCTCATCGCGTCACTGCCGCTCTCTTCAAAGGCTGGTGTACTCCACGAGTAGTCGATTCTTTCTGTATCGTCGTCTGCTGGGGCCTACAGCCGCCTGCTGTGCTGAAGCAGCCTTTCGTCTTGGCGCTACACACCGCACCGCGGCAGAATCCAGAGGGAGAAAGTGGAGGAGGATAGAGAGAGGGAACGGGATGGGTTGAGAAACATGGACGGAGAAAGTGGCCTGCTCGGTGGATCTTGGCATCTGCCCGCCGCCGCCGCCGCCGCTCACTGCCGCTCCTGCTAGACTCCACTTGGTATGGCTCTGCTTCCCCTTTCTAGTTCTTGCTCCAAGATTGGATCTTTGGTTCCTTGTCCCGTGCTGCGATTTTCACCCGTTTATTGCTTTCTGGACATGATTGTTGGTTCAAAGATCCATCTTTTGTGCTGCACCCTCGGTGCGCTCTGCGATTCGTTGTTGCTGGGAATTGGGCTGGCCGAATGGTTGTTGTTGACGGGCCGGTGGTTGGTTCGGGTGAAGAACAGTCGGTGTGGATCATGTGGTTTATATTCCTTCGTTCTCTTGTTCGTTGGGGAATGGTTGGATACTGAGATTTGCTGGCGAAAGCGGCTCCTTTCTCGTCTTCTCCTGCTGCGTCATCGCCGCTCAAGGTTCTTGTTTTTGCGCGGAGATTTTGGTTTCGGGTTGCGAGTTCTGGCGCTTTGACGTTTGGAGTTTTGATGCAATTACTTCGCTGTTCTTTTGGTCATCCTTCAGTTTGATAAGATTTCGGTTCTTTTTTCTTACATCAGACGAGGGAATCATTTCACTTTTGGTGCTTCTTGTGCAAGTGTGCATGCACAATTCTTGCTCTTCATCCAATTGCTGAATACAGTGTTATTTGTTTTGATTTCAGGTTGGTGCTGCGAGGGGTATTCTTTTATCGTCCTGCCGTTCATAAATTGAAGACTTGCCGCTGGTATGTACTTATATGCATGGATTTGCTGAGTTCTGTTGATCATTGTTGCAGAAAACTGTTTACCTGGTCTCATTCACACCACTTTCGTTTGTAATTGCACAGATAAAAGCAGTGGAAAACTGGACAGTAGGTTCTCTGTGCCTCGTGTTCTCGTAACGACGGCCATGAGCTGAGTGCCTCAGTCTGAATAGCGGGGAAGCCTTTTGATAGAACAACATTGGCAAAGTTGAGACATTTCGTGATTTTTGGATAAGATTACCATTTTTGCACAGTTCAGAGTGTTAAGGAAGTGAGGTCTGTATTCCTTCCTATTCATCAGCAATGGCGGCTTTGGTTCGCCATGACTCAAGGTCAAGGCAGTACTCGTGGTTGTGGGTTAGCCATATCAGTCCCAAGAATTCGAAATGGCTTCAGGAAAATCTTAGCGGTGAGCTTTTCACTATCTTTGTCCCATGGCATGTGTAGCATAGAAAGCTTACAGCCTTCTGAGCTCATCTTTATGCATTGCGTGAGCCCTATCTATCAAATTCAATAATATAAATTTATTTTCTGTCTGGCGTGACACCTTTTTCGAAATTCATGTATAGATTGGATTGTTATCTCAATATTGGTATTTTTCGTCTTGGAAAGCACGCAATATTTTCAGTTGCAAAAATAAGAAGCTTACAAAGTTAATTTTGGGTAATTTATGAAATATAAGTTATCCTCCTAGCATATTGTGGTTTTAATTTCTTTTGAAGTTTTGATCAATGGACCTGACTTGATTTATCTGAAATCCCGATCAAACTGGTCAGTTAAACCTTAAGAGTAAGTACTCTTAAGTCTATGTGTTGAATTATTGTTCTTATATGTGCGCATGATTTTTCCTTTGTTGTGAAAGCCGAATGGATCTTGAAAGCGTTAAAAGAGTTAATTGGAGGGATTGAAATATATGATCTCAACCAGGTGAACTGAAATAGATTTCTTTGTGGAAAAGAGACTGTACTAATCTTATATAGGATGATAAAATAATCTTCCTTCAGAGTATGCTTCGCAGAGGATCCAAATTTCTGTGTCACTGTATTTTGATGGGTTGAAATGCTTTGGCTTCTCATGGTTAATTCTTTTTTTATCCTGTATTCGCACTCTTCACATTCAACAGTAATCAGCATTGGTTGCAGGACAACTGCATCTCTTATTATTGTGGTCCACGAACTAATTTGTTATCTTTTGTGTAGCAGATATGGACACGAAGGTTAAAGCAATGATCAAACTTATCAATGAAGATGCTGATTCTTTTGCACGGCGAGCAGAGATGTACTACAAGAAACGCCCCGAGCTAATGAAACTAGTGGAGGAGTTCTATCGAGCATACCGTGCGCTGGCAGAGAGGTATGATCAGGCCACTGGAGCACTTCGTCAGGCCCACAGAACAATTTCTGAAGCATTTCCGAATGAGATGCCATCAATGTCCGATGAGTCACCCTCTGCTTCAAGCCAAGAAATGGAGCCACATACCCCTGATATGCCTAATTGTGCCCGTGCACCATTTGATTTAGACGATCTCCAGAAGGATGGAGTTGGTGTGTCACCGCAGCATTTCACCTCCAAGAGGAATGGTACACACCCGGAGGAAACCAGTGCATTGTCAAGTCGAAAAGGTCTCAAGCTGTTCAATGATTTGTCATCAAGTAATGAAAATGCTCCCCGTTCTGGTTTTGATGGAAAGGTACGGAAAGGGCTAACCTTTGAAAGCCCTGAAGTTAAGGGCAAAGAGGGTATCAGCAGTGACTTGGTAAATTTGCAACAAGAGGTTTCAAGACTATTAACTGAGAGCCAGAGTCTGAAACAACAGATATCGTCCGAATCTGAGCGCGCAAACAAAGCTGAAAATGAGATCCAAATCCTTAAGGAAACAGTATTGCAGTTGAATTCCGATAAGGACACATCTCTTCTGCAATATAATCAGTCCACTGAGCGAATTTCTGCTTTGGAGTCTGAGCTCTCTAAGGCACAGTCTGATCTCAGGAAGTTATCTGATGAAATGAGCACCGATGCCCAAAAGTTAATTAAAGCTGAAACACTCAATATTTCTATACAGTCTGAGGTTGAGGGTTTGGGTCAAAAGATGAAGATGCACCAACAAGAACTAGAACAAAAGGTTAAGGACTTAGAAAGTTTCCGCTTAAACTTCCAGGAGGAGCATGAAAAGCGCATACAGGCTGACATTGCTTTACTTTCCCAGGGGAAAGAGCTCGCTCAATCTCAAGAAGAAGTACAGAGGCTGACTATAGAGATAAAGATGGCAAATGAAAAGTTGAATGCGCTCAATCAGACCAAGGAGGACCTTGAGGACACTGTTTCTGAGTTGAAGAAGGATGTTGAGAGCCTTACGGAACAAAACCGCTCCTCTGAGCTGCTTATACAGGAACTTCGCAATGAGTTAAACATGCTGAAGAATTCCAAGAATGAACTTCAAACTGAGATCCAAGACCTTAAGAGAACTATTTCACAGCTAAACACTCAGAGGGATGCAGCTCTACTTCAACACCAGCAGTCTGTCGAGCAGGTTTTACTATATGAATCTCAACTTTCAAAGTTACAATCAGAACTAGAGGAGATTGACCAGAAAGTACAGATGCTGATGCAAGATCTTGAACAAAAGAGAGAAGAAGCAAACAGTGTCCGTGCCCAGCTGCAAGATGAATGCCTTAGGCGCACAGAAACTGAAGCAACTCTTCTCACGACAGTGAAGCGGCATTTGCAGTTGCAGGAAGAAGTGAAAACATTGACACAAGATCTTGACCGATCAACAAAGAAACTGCGCGGGTTGGAAAATGACAAGTCAAATCTGGAGAACACATTGAAAGAATTGAATAACACTATTTTGGATTTGAACTCCATGAAGGATGCAGCATTTGTTCAGCAACATCGTTCTTTGGAGAAAGTATCTGATTTGGAGTTAGAACTCTCAAAGGCGAAGTTGGAACTGGAGAAGTCCGAACAGAAAGTACATTCACTGGAGCTAGAAGTTGCAAAGAAAAACGAAACTGTTGACAGCCTAGAGTTGAATTTGAAAGATGAGGGCAAGAAGAGGCTGCAAGCTCAGACATCACTCGAGTCGATGGAGAAACTGTATTCTCAGTCTCAGGAAAATGTGAATGGGTTGCATCTAGAGATTGAGAAGCTGAATGGCAAGTTTAATGAGTTGGAGAACTTGTCATCTGAACTTAAGAGCACCATATTACTTCTTAACACCGAGAAAGAGGCTACCCTTCTTGAGAACAGGCAGTCCTCAGCGAGACTCTCGGATCTGGAATCTGAACTCGTGGCAGTGCAGGCTGAACTAGAGAGTGTTGAAGGGAAAGTACAGATGCTGGAGAAAGAACTGAAACATAAGAAAGAAGAAGTGGATACCCTACAAATTAGTCTACATGATGAATCTAAGAAGCGGGCTGAAGGTGAAGCATCTCTTCTCTTGATGAAAAATCTTCTCTCCGAGTCTCAGGGAGAAGTGAACAGGTTGGTGCTGGAAATTGAGAAGTTGACTTGTAATATAAGTGAGTTGGAGAACAGCAAGATAGATCTCGAGAACATCGTAGCAAAGCATACAGAGGAAATCCATATTCTTCGTGAACAGAATCTTTCTACCGAAGTTGTGATAAAGGACCTTCGTCATGAATTAGATGCATTGAAGGAACTGAATGTGAAACTTGAGTCCGAAATGGGATTACATATAGGTGAAAAAGAAGCACTTCATAGAGATTTTGCTTGTCAAAGGGAAGAGAAAGAAAATCTAGAGGGGATACATCATGCCCTGCTTGATGAGATGAATGCCCTAAAAACTAGTGAAGCAACAAACCGGAAGTTAATCGAAGAATTGCAACTTATGATCTCAAAACTGAAGGAGGTGTGTGCAAAGAATGAGGTTGAAAAGGCCCTTCTCTCAGAAAAAGTCCAAGTGGCGGAGAAGCTATCTGAAGAAAATTCCCTCTTGGAGAATTCACTTTCAGATGCAAATGACGAAATGGATGCACTGAGGGAGAAGGTAAAAGCGTTAGAGGCTTCAGAAAGCTCTCTTAAGGATGCAGTTTCCTGTCATGTTTCTGAGAAGGCTGTTCTTGCATCGGAACTAGAGATCCTTGGTAAAAGTCTATCTGATGCTTCAGAGAAGAATTCCATCTTGGACATCTCATTATCTGAGATGAAAGCTGAGATTGAAGAACTAACAACAAAGCTGAAATATTCTGAAGAATCCTGCCAGCGTCATGTCAAAGATAACACAGCTCTTTCTGCTGAAAAGAGCACTCTGTTCTCTCAGGTGATTACTGCTGTGATCTGCGTACTTGAAGTTCTTTTAATGTACAAATTAACATTGATGTTTGTTCAAATATAATGTCCTGTCTATATCAATCCTTGTTCGCATCTGATATTTATAAGGAACTTTTGTCTTTCAGTTGGAGAGCATTATGGTGGCCATGAAAGTCCTGGAAGGTAAGCATGCTGATCTGGAAAACAAGCACTCTTCTGCTGTAAGAGAGAAGGATTCGGCATATGATCAAGCAAGGGAACTGCAAGATCAGTTGAAAGTTCGAAATGAGGATTATGAAATGGTTGTAAAGTCACATCAACTGCAAGTGAGCAGCTGCGAGAAGCAGATTTCTTCTCTGCGAGAGGAAATCCAATGCATTAAGGATACACTTCAACAGGAACAGCAGAAAAATTTAAGTGCCTCTATTACCATAGCTATCTTGGAGAACATTCTGACTGATGAGAAGGACAAGAAAGTTGTTCTTTTCGCTGAATTCCAGAAGCATGATGAGGCAAATCGTTCCGCAAATATGTTAATTTCACAATTGATGGAGGAAGCCAGAAATCATGAAGAGGAGAGGAAAACATTGCTAGTGCATAATGAAAAACTGAGGGGAGCCATTTCACAGCAAATGAAGGCTCTAAATATCTGCAAAGCTCCAGCGCCTGCTGATTTTGCTCAGGATGAAGTTATGTTGCGGACTGTTTCAGATGAAACCTTTAACATTCTGAAACAGAAGGAGGAAAGTGAAGATATGAACAGGCTCATGTACACTGAGCTCTCAGTTCTTTCAACATTTTTGTCACAAGTAGGGATGGAGCTCAGAGATCTGCACTTACAGAAGCATGCCCTTGAGAAAGAAGTTGAACATGGAGCAGCAGAATCTATTTCTTTGCAAAATAAACATCACCTGATTTTGGAACAGAATGAAGAACTTACTCAAGAATTACAGAAAAGCAATGAAAGGGAAGAGATCCTGAAAAATGAAGTAGTGATCATACAGGAGAATCTATGTTGCTCGAGAGACTCGTACCAGACTTCACAAGATGAAATTTCCAACCTGAACAAGAAAATTGAAACCATGTCTAAGGAATTTCAGTCCTTGAGTGAAAGGTACAATTCCTTGGAGGAAGAGAATGGTAATTTTCTTGAGAAATGTATGATTCTTGAGCACTTGTGTTTGTTCTTTAAGGGACATAATAATGAGGTAGCATCTGCATTGGTATCTCTTACTGATGAGGTGGCTTTGCTGAGTTTGGTTAAAGGTGATCTTGATCTCAAAGTTAGTGAGCTAAACAGAAGATCAATGGTGCTTGAATCGGAAAATAATCACCTAAAGGAGTATCTTGCCTTCTTGCTAGAAATCCTCGGGACTCGATTAGTCCTTTCAGAGTTTGATTTGAGCACTAATAATAGTGTCTGTCAGGAGTTGGCTATTGAACTTGAGAGTTCTATGGCACAGTTGATGCAGAAGGACGATGAGCTACTTGAAGCAGAAGAGAAGGTTCAGTTCTTGCAAGACAAGAACAGGGAATTATGTGGAGTTGTTGGGTCTCTTCAGGTTGCGATTGAAGGTGCTAAAGTGATGAAAGGAGAACTAGAGAAGAAAATCATAACACTCACCGAGCAGGGTACTGCCAAGGATGATGAAACCTTGCTCCTCGACCAAGCTAATGAGACACTGCAATCAGAGGTTGAGCAATATGAAAGGGAATTTGCTGTTCTGATGGATTCTGCGATCACCTCTTCAGTTAATGCAGCGGTCTACGAAGAAAAAGCACTCAAGCTTATGATGGAAGGTAAAGCTGCAGAGATTACTGCAGTATCCCTAAAGGAGTTGTTAATGAAGGAGATTTATTCACGAGATGCTCAAATTGAGGACCTGCAAAAAAAGTTGACTTACATACAGGGAGAACATGCAAAACTGAAGGCCGAATTGAGCACAAATCTAAGTCTTATAGCATCGTTGTCTGATAGTGTCAGAATGTTGGAAGAAGACACTCATTCACTCTCAAAACCATGCAGTATAGAAAGCAAAGAGGTAAGCTTCTATATTCCTTCTTAGTAATTAGGTACCCTCTTCCTATATTTCATATAGCTGAAACAAATACTGTTCTTCCTGCAGATAAAAAGTAACCATAACCTACCTTATTATTAATGTAATGCTTGACATTAAAGTTAAGTTTTTGTTACTGCTCTTCACCGTAGCATCTCTTGTTATTAACTGGAATGATTTGTGCACAACATGAATGTGACACTTTCAACTTACATTCACAATACATCTGAGAACTGCCTATCCTTCCCCCTTTTCTATAACTGATCTTCTAATGAATGTTACAGGGAACTGCACACGTGCCTCATATGCAAGAGCACAACCATGGACTAGAATCTTCCCGCATTCCAGAAGGAGCTCCAGAATTACAAAGGCTAATTGCAAGAATAGAAGCACTTCAAGCAGGTCATGTCAACTGATGGATTCCAGCATTTGGCTAAAAGCTGCCCTTCCGTTTTGTTTGAGTTAATGTCCAAGCTTGCTGCCCGTTGATATATGGGCGAGCAAATATAAAATGGAAGACATGAAAATGGGGGATTGGTATATCAGGAACGACAATTGCAAGTACCCAGAAAGACTGCTTAGTGGGTCGGAAGTCAAGCACTAGTTCTAGTAGTTATATTTTGAGTTATACCTACAAAAGGGTGTGATCCAACTATGCCTCGTTTTGTTTCGTCACTTAATTACTGGATAGCTTTTAAACATGATGCAAAAAACTTTCATGCTAATGTTTTTTTGAAGGGAATACAGCAAGGGAAGCCCCTGCTGTGGTAGTTATATATTAATAAAAAGGAAAAAAAAAAGCACTGTACAAAAGGAGAGCAAGAAGCTCAGGCCCAGGCAGGGCCAAAGAACCTTGAAAAGAAGCTATCTGTACAAATCTATCTTGTTTGTGAAGGACTCCTTCTTTTCTATAGACATTCTATGTGCTTGCAAAGTGGCTTCATTAAAGAAATTTTGGAGCCAGGAATCGGTTGATGGCTGTTCATTGTGAAAGATTTTGCTGTTCCTTTGTTTCCAGATTTGCCATGCTGCAATGATGAAGATCTCCATGAAGAAGCCACCTTGTTCCTCTGCCTTTGTGGACATCATCATTTGGAAGAATTCCAAGTTGTAATTCCAGTTGATGTGTAGGCGTTGCCAACAGGCTTTGCTGAATGGACAGCTGAAGAAGAGGTGGTAGGCTGTCTCTTCTCTGTTCAGAGAGCATAGAACACAGTTGTAATCATTGTTTTCCAGCTTGTGCTTTTTCCTTTTAAGGATGTTTCTGGTGTTTAATCTGTCCATGAGAAGAAGCCATGTAAAGACTCTGAGTTTGTTAGAGCATTTTGAATTCCAAATCCAAATGAATGGTTGCGGCGGATGAACATCTTTGTATGTGTAATGATAGAATCGGCTGGAGGTGTACTTGTTATTGCCCCACACATAAGTCCATTTGTCATTCTCCTCATTGTTTATCTGCAGCTCCTGTATCAGCTGTTGCAATGCTTGATATTCTTGATATGCCAACTCAGAGAGTGGGAGATGAAATTGCTCATGTAGGTTGTTGCTTGTGAGGAACTTAGCCACAGAGATGGTTTTGTGCCTTGCATAAGAGTACAGTCTAGGGAATTTTTCCTGAAGCAGATGCCCATTCCACAAGTCTGACCAGAATAAAACTGTGGTGCCATTGCCAATGGTGCACGAGGCAATTCCTCTGAATAATTCACAGAGTTTTAGAATGTCACGCCACCAAAATGAGCCCTTCTCTTTTGTGGCATGTGGAACTTTCCCATCAGTGTAATATGTTGCCCAGACGAGGTTGACCCATGGGATGTCTTTCTTGTTGTAGAACTTGTCCAGATGTTTGAGTAGCAGGGCTGTATTTAGGCTTCTCAGGTTTAGAATGCCAAGTCCCCCTTTTCGTTTTGGCCTGCAACATTTCTTGAATGCCACTAGTGGTTTGCACTTTGCATTGCTGTCAGAGCTTCTCCATAGACAGATTCTCCTTTTCTTGTCAATATATTCTGTGACTGCCACAGGAACGTCAAGGGTGCACATTGCAAATATGAGCAGCGATGTGATTACTGAATTAACCAGTTGTAGTCTACCTGAGTGAGCCAATAAGGTGGAGATGGATGTGAGTCTCCTCTCCGCTTTGTTCATGACCGGGCCATAGTGTTCTACTCTTGGCTTGGTGGTTCCCATTGGCAGGCCTAGATAGGTGAACGGAAGGTCCTGTAGTTTACATCCAAAGACCCCAGCTAGTTGTTGTGCTCTATCCTGCTCCATGTTTAAAGGGACCATGCATGACTTAGAATAATTAACCCTCAACCCTGTTGACTGCGCAAAGGATTCCAGAATTCCTTTTAGGCAAAATAATTCCCTTTGCGACGCTTTCATGACCAGGATTGTGTCATCGGCATATTGTATCATTGGGTAACCTGCGTCATCTCGAGATGGTATTGGTAGCTCAAAAAGTCCTTGTGTATGTGCCTTGTTGATGATACATTGTAGCAGGTCTGCAGCAAGGACAAAAAGGAGTGGTGAAAGGGGATCACCCTGCCTGACTCCCCTCTTACATTGGAATTGTTTTCCAGGTACCCCATTAAGCAAGATTGAGGATGAACCCGAAGCCAAGATTTTTGCTGTCCACTGCCTCCAGTTTTCAGAGAAACCCAATTGTTGCATCATTTGGAGGATTGTTTGATGTTCTACAGTGTCAAATGCTTTTGTGAAGTCAAGCTTGAGGATGATTATTTCCCTCTTTGTTTGCTGACATTGGTGAATGTATTCATATGCCCATGCCAAGCAGTCCTGGATGGTTCTAGTCTTTATGAAGCCGTACTGATTTTTGTGAACCAAGGGGATAATGACACTTTGTAATCTGTTGCCCATCAGCTTCGTAACGATCTTGATAACACAGTTAAGCAGGGATATTGGTCTATAGTCGTTGACCCCTGTTGGATTGTTTACTTTAGGGATCAGCGTGATGAAGGAGGTGTTTATGGCCTGCAGATCAACCTTGCCATTGAAGAAGTCAAAGCATAATGAATAGAAGTCTTCCTTTATTACGTCCCAGCACTTTTTGATGAACAAGCCACTGAACCCATCTGGGCCTGGCGCTTTGTCCGTGGGCATGTGCTTGACAATGTTATCGATGTCTTCCTTGGTGAAAGGGTGATCAATACTTGCAAGATTATGTTGCTGCACCAACTCTGTCAGATTGTATTGCATGACAGGTTCAGAAGATGCCCCCATTCTGTTTCTATACTCCTCCCATAGGATGGCCGCCTTTTCATTATGTCCAGTGATTAGTCTACCATCTTCATCTTCCAAGCTCGTTATTGTGTTAATCCTGTACCTCTCGGTGGATGCTGCATGGAAAAATTTTGTGCTTTCATCTCCGAATTTAACCCATCTGATTGTGAACCGCTTTCTCCAGTAATCCTTTTTGAATTGCAGAAGCTTGAGGATGTGCGCTTTGAGAATGGTTCTGAAATTCTTTTCATGAATGTACAGATTTCTGTTTTCCTCCAGTTTGTCTAGAATTTCCAGCACTTTGTTGCACTCTTTTATTCTGTTGTTCAGCTGAGAGAGACCCATTGCCCATCTTTTAAGTACTCGCCTTAGAAGCTTCAGTTTTGCCACAATCCTAGTAGCTGAGTTATTGGCTCTGACTTCTGCATTCCACACCATTTTCACGAGATCCATGAAGCCAGGTTGTTCAACCCAGTAGTTCTCAAAGCGGAAGACTTGAGCTTTAGGAATAGAGGTTCCAATTTGTACCATACAGGGAATGTGATCAGAAGTTGGCCTCGACATTGGCAGTAGAAGAGTATTGGGGAAGTCCGAAATCCAGTTAAGAGAGGTGAAACACCAGTCCAGCTGCTGCAATAGAGGATCTTGTTGCATGTTGCTCCATGTATAGTTTCTTCCTTTGAGGGGGATCTCTTGAAGGGCCAGATTGGAGATTATCTCATTGAAGGTCATAATATCAGTCATATTCGCCCCCTCCTTATTTCTATCTTCCATTGAGCGATAAAAGTTGAAATCCCCGATGAACATCCAATTTTCATCATCTGATATTTGAGTTGCATTTAGCCACTCCACAAAGTCTTGCCTATCTTGACCTGTACAAGGCCCATAGATGGATGAAAGGGTCCACTGGTTCCCGTTATGGAGGGAAGTGAATTTCACAGTGACCGCAAACTTATTGATTTGGATCACCTCTCCCGTGAAGATGGAGGGGTTCCAACCCATGAGAATGCCACCAGAAGCACCCTGGGAAGGGGAGTATGCAAATTTGCTAAAACGCTTTGGTGCCAGTTTCTTGATATAGGAGTTATCGAAAATTTCCCGCTTTGTTTCTTGGATACAATAAATAGCACAAGAGCTCTCTTCGATTTTGGCCCTGACCGCGTTGCATTTGTCTTCGGCATTTATGCCCCGAATATTCCAGTTTAGCACTGTCCAATTTCTTTTGTTTATATTATCCATTAACCCATTTGGAAAGAGAAATGGTTGCAGTCCAAGACCACAACTTTTGGATAGCACGCCTTGTTGGATTTCTGCACGTGAATCTGAACTGACTTGTTGGTGCGGAGGTCCTATTGCTACTAGGAATGTTTTTGCCAGAAACAGAAGCAACTGAGGTGCCCATCCTCATTCTATAGCAAGCAGGGCTAAGGTGCAACCGAGAGCAAGAAACATGGCAAATGAAGCAGAGCATAATCAGAGCATAGCCTGAGCAACATAACAGCCGACGATTACAGCAGGTGCATCCAATATCAGTCTGGGGTGAGCTAACACTGTTCCAAATCCGACGACTAAATTGAGAGGAGATCCTAACCATCCACTGCTGACCCAAGAAAAAAGCACAACCCAATCTGCAAGACCTCAAAACAGGGCATTCCCTGTGCAACACTGCTAGCAGAGTTGTACTATCCATGGACAACTAGTTCTGTAGTGGTACTGCTGCCCTCATCCTTCTGACGATCGCCACTGGGGACGGTCAGCAGCAACTCCGTGGACACCTCCTCAGGAAGCATTCCACACCTTTCCACCGCCACCTTCTGCACCTCATCAATAGAAATAGCCGGGTAAGCTATAGATGCCTCTTTAGCATTGTCAAGGTCAACTAAACCCGGAAATTCAATTGGTGAGAAGGAAGGGGAGAAGGTTTTGGCCTTGGTTTTGACGCCGGCAGACCTGGAAGTAGTTCACTTCTAAATTGACCTGGATGCTCATTATTGTCATTATTCCTATTTTACACTCCTCCCAGCACTGAAATTTCGCACCATTCTCTGAACTTAGCAGCTTGGAATTTCTTTTTGTTCAGTATAATGTGCCATAAAGGTCCAGATAAGTACTATCGATGGCAAGGGTCATATCTACTGAAGAAGAGTTCTTTTCACTAGCTAGTATGACTGCAAATGTAAAATTTTGGTTGCCTCAGTTTATGTGCTGATATATACTGTATCTTCAATATTCTCAATCTTATTATTGCAGGGCAGTGTGAAACTGTAAAAGCTCCATATTATGAGGATTCTTTTGTATATGATTGAGATTCTTGATAGGTGTAGATTGCAGGGCCAACTTAAGTTCATTAATTCGTGCGCTGTGTGATCAGATTCGTCCTCAGTTCTTCACCACATAAATTCATTTCCAGCTACCTGTTTTCAGCATGGTTTTGTTGACTTCTTTTTGAACGCAACGTGCCGCTTGTTCTTGTATTTGGTCATTGCTATATGCCTGATGTCTGGAACCTGAATTTACTTTGCCGTATGGTATTTTGTTTTTCAAAAAGTGATAGGATGGTATCTTATACATGACATAAATCAAATCAGGTTAACATTTAATTAACGCAGGGAAATAATAGGTAATGTAATATGCACATCAAATAAGCATGTATATGTCATTCATTTTTGACAGATTAGTGGTTTTCACTTAGACAAATCATCATATCGCTTCAGTATTCTTTGCATTGTTCTTATCCTCAGTGTTTGGTTTTGAACTGATCGAAATGGTTGGAACTATCCATAAATAACATGGAGTGGACTGTACAAGAGTATGGTGAAATTTTTTTTTTTAAAAAATGTGAAATGGGCAACGTGGAAACATATTACAGTGCCTATAAGCTGTATTCAGTAGCATATCAATGCTATTTGCTGAAAAGTTTGGGTGCTTCACGTAAGCTCAGATAGGCCAACTTTTGTTTGATGGAAATCAGGCAAGGCAAGCACTCTCGACTTGAGAAATTGTATTTGAACCTGTGAATTGTCTACTTTGGAAGTGGGGTATTTGCAAGCCTCCAAGAATACGGCTCGAAGATTCCTACAACTCTGGACCCAGCCACCTCAGTTGCAGGGACTGCAGCCGAGATTTCTTTGAGGTCTTCCTTGCTCAGCTTTACCTTTACAGCCCCAATGGTATCATCAAGGTTCTTCACTTTTGTTGTTCCTAGATTCAAAGAGCAGTTATACATAATAAGTCATAAGAGAACGTACAGCACTAAACATCAGAATATGAACTAGACTGCCAGCTGCAAAAGCTATACGTGCAAAGCATCTCCCAGTTTCAGCAAAAATTAAGATTAGTCATGTTATCTTGACATTGCGAATGTACTTCCGTAAATCAAATAAGGTGGATGAGAACATAATCTTAAAAGAAAAGAATGCTCCACGTATTCGAGGAAAAAAAGAATGTCTCACAGAATCTGATTCTGATACTTGCATCAAAACATTTACTGCAGTGGAGAACGACTGCTAAGTTTCTAACAGGCAAAGGGATGCAATTTTCAGCCTCGATGCTTTCAAGAACTTGCTTTTCTAGTAAATGACATGGAGCGGTAACAATTGGATCTTGTGTTATTTTTAGAAAAATACTTCTTACCACTCAAGTAATTTCAGAACTAGGCACTACTGTAACTTTGGAGGTCAAGATGCTAAAGCCTTCTAATTGAAGAGAAGATTGCTCAAATTGACATCGACGTCCTGCATACAAAGAAAAATGGTAGGCGAGACCACAATTTGGAAGGTCTGACATCATTAAGTACTGCCTACTGTGCAAGACATCGCTCGAATCAACTCCTTCCAGTGTAATAACATGATCTTTGCAAGATTTGAGAACTTGCTTCTAGAACAGTAGTGAGTCCTTCCACTGGGAGGCTACTGACCAGGTTCACATCTTGGTCTTGCACCAAAAAAAGGTCACTCGCTGGCTCCCCCAAGAAGCATAGGCAGCCCTTAGTGTATGGGACAGGGGCCTCAAAGAAAGGGTTAAGGCCTGATCCATAGGCGGTGGCTGCCCGTGTAAGTTCACCAGCTTTCTTGACCTTTCTCGGCCTCAGTGATGGGACTGCTTCTTAGGGCAATGTCTCAGGGGAGGTCTTTCCCCAAGGGTCCTATTATTTTGTTTTTGTGGCAAGGTTCAGACTAATTCTGCTCATATGACATCATATGAAGAACAAAATGAAGACACATCCATAATAAAGCCGAAAGCCCGAAACTGAACAATGCACTCTAGTAAGTGCTCAAGCTAGTTTAATATCTTGACTTGCTTGGAAAACTTGTTAACTTTTATTGCAAAAATCATGATGTGTGCAGTAAACTTATCTACCTATACATTAGTACAATGCTATTTCTAATTCAGAATTTGGAGGCATCTAGCATGTACTAGTGTAATCCAATCCGCCAGGCCTAATCAGATGAAAATTTGTTAAACTTAGATTACTCAATTAGTGAAACAGCCAGGTGCCTTATCGTGTCAGAAAAATTCCTAAGTGCAACTGTTATCGTCATTGTTCAACAAAGATTTTGGAAACCTTGAATGGTGTTGTGCTTCAAAGTGTTCATAAGTAGGGTTCACAAGCCCAGTTACACACTTCGACAGATCGATCTGCTTCATGACTTAAAAGGCATCCATCTTAGAGTCGATCCGACATCAATTTTTTTAAAAAGAAAATCGAACTTAAAAAAAAACAGTTTTTTTTTCTACAACTGAGCAGGCAAGTTTTTGTGACCTAAAAGGTTTGCTGAGCTATGGTCACAGGCTGACTAGGTCTTGGACCCTGGTCTTCAATTGCTTTGTCATGTCTCATAATGAGGAGCACTTTAGAAAAATACTAGTTTTAGCAGGAGATGTCAAGACATTACCAGGGATTGGGACCACATCCTCCCCTTGATGAAGAACCCAGGAGAGAGAAAGTTGAGCTGGGGTACACCCATACTTCTCTGACAGCATTTCAAGTCGTTTATACAAAATGTTATTCTTCACCAAGTTCTCTCCGGTGTACCTAGGGTCCATCAACTGAAAAGGGGCAAAGTAGACAATAAGTCATATCATATAATGTCAATTACTTGTGAGTGGCAGATGATTATAGTAGTATAAATTTCATTTACCAGTAAACTTTCTGATGGTATGCTCTCTACAGTTGCCCTGCCGCCAAAAATCCACGGCCAAGCGGGCTATATGGAACGATTCCAATGCCAAGCTCCCTGAAAGCAAGAAATGTTTTTTTTTATTACAAACAAGGGTATGAGAACCGAAGATAAAATGAGGCATAAGTTACTAAGGAATTGCGATGTGTTAGAGACAACGAAGGTGGACATCTAAGAATAGCTCAAAAATGCCAGCTTATACAACAGTAATGGATTTATTATACTAGTGCAGAGCAATGGGTTTATTGTACAAAGCGGCCCACGCTAAATAAATTAAGAGTTGGCATTACATGACATGCAAACTAGTTCTGGTTACCCTCTATCCTTTTATTCGACCACATAGGATGTGAAGCCAAAACTGTATTCGTTACAAGTAAGCCATGTTTTTGAGATGTTGTGGCATCCTGGGGCGACCCACCCCCCTCACAACGCCTAGGCGACGACTAGGCGACGCCTCAAACACAAGGCAAGTAAGAATAAAAACGCGAAGGCGTTCACAGCATGGTGGTAAGTCCACCGGCTGGGAGGGTGCTCGCCTGGGTTCGATCCCAGGTGCCGCACCTATTTCCTCAGGGGTCTCCCTTTGGGGTATTTCTCTCAAAAAATGCATAAAAACACTCCTTGAAACAGTAATAATTAAACACCTCAAAGCCATAGTATTGTAAAATGATCAACCTAAACATAAACTAATGCCCAGCTGACTGGACGACCAACCCCCACTAGCGCTACAGTAGAGAGAGGCGAAAAAGAAGTCCTCACCGTTCCAGGGCCGATCTGGCCCCTCCCCTTCCGTCTCCGGCTTGCCGGCGGCGTGGATTAGGGCGAGGGACCCTTGCTGTACAGTATCTAGTAGGCTATTTTTCCTTCTTTTGTTTTTCTGTCTAGTTGGAGCTCTCCTTTTCTGGTGTCTGCTGTCCATCGCCATCGCTGTGGTGACGATTTGTTCTTCGCAGCGCAGCGCCGGTAAGGATCTCTGTGTATGGTTTCCTTAGTGGATGTAGGCGTGATGCCTTTTGCCGTCCTCGTCGGATTCCTCCCCGATGGGTGTTTCTCCCCTGTTTTCTTTTCCTTGGCTCTGGATTATCTCGATCTGCTATACTGGAGAGATGCTGTGTTTCTTGTTGCTGGGTTTGGGGTTACCAAAATCTGGAATACCTGGTGGCTTCGATCTATGCTGGGTGGATCGCCAGTGTGTTTCGCTGCTGCTGATCCCCGGTGGACTTCTTCAACCTCCGTTCTTGATGAGCATCGGAGGCCCTTTGGCTCCTGCACTCCTCTTCCGTCGTCGCCGTCTGCTCAGGATGCAGCGCCATGGGCGGATCTGGATTCCCAGGGAGCAAATGCCATGCGGATGTGGCTCGCCGTTCGTCTTCATCGTCACTGCCATCTGCAGGAGGACCTGGATGTAATTTTGTCTTTCTTTTATATCCTCCTAGAGATTACTGAGGGCCACTTTGTAATTTGTAATCCAGCTATGGGCCCTGTTGTAAGAAATCTTACTCCTGTACGGCTGTTTCGCGATTAATCCAGAGCTTCCTAGCCCGGTATGGGCGTATTTCCTTCAAAAAAAAAAAACATAAACTAATTTTTTTCTAACACTGGAATTTTCATTTTTATTCAATGATAAGGAGTTCTCAAACTGATTTTACTGTTGCCAAGATATTGAAACTCTATCAGCACAACATGCATGATATCCAATAAGATTGTTACAAGGAAGATCTTAGTTTCAGGAACTTAAGTAGCCTAGATATTGACACTCAGCACCACATCCATCATCTATGAATGTATCAGAAGAACAATGTATGAGAGGCTCAAGCATGGAACATGTTAGTTTCAGGAACTTAAGTAGCCCAGATTTTCACAAGGGACAAGTATGGATGGACCTGCAAACTGGTATTATTTCTTCCTCTATATCTCGACTCCACAGAGAAAATTCCAACTGTACTGCACTGACTGGGTGAATGGCATGCGCTCGTCGAATTGTATCTGCACTAGCCTCTGACAATCCAATATATTTCACCTTCCCTTCTTCGACCAACTTCTTGAATTCCCCCATCTACACTTGCTAATTGATGAAGTCAGACAGAGTAGAGGAAATGCTAACTGCAAGCACATTACGCAATCAACAGATACACACAGTTTCCTCTATAGGCACCGATTGGTCAATGCGATGTTGGTAGTATAGATCAATGTAGTCAACAGCAAGGCGCTGAAGGCTTGCTTCACAGCATGCACGCACATAATCCGGAGTGCCCTTCACTTGCATGCCACTGGCATCGAATGCTGAAACGCCACATTTGGTGGCCACTTGCACCTTATCACGGGGCAGCTGGTTCAGTGCCTGCTCAACAAAAATACATTTATATTATACTGAGTAAAATATGCAGTTCACACATGTCAGTGTGTGGCTTCCATATGTAGTCGAGGAGGAAAAGGACTGCAAATTCAGGACTCAGCGCGATCTTTATTAGCAGCTGACCATATCATATGGTGTACAGCATGTCTATGACCCGAGTATCATTGAATACTGCGATTTCCACAATCACATTGAACTACCAGCTCAATAGGTATTAGAGGACCATAATAAAAACAGATTTCCTGATAAGCATCGAAGGAATCTCGATAGTAAAGATGAATTTGAAAGCATGTTTTTTGCAGGTTTACTTAATTATGAAATTCTTGAAATATTGCTTAAGGTTAAATTATAACACTTATGATAATGGGATGCTGAACCTCTGGTCACCAACAAAATTCCCACACCAGATATGTTTGGCTGAATACTGGTACTGATCGTATCCGTTGCATTTCCATATATATCTAATTCAGAAACACCTATAGCAAGTACAATCTTATGAGTTTCAACAAAAAAGAAGGATGCTTGGATAATCTTCTATGGTGCTCATTGTGACATCATTTTTTTTTACCTTTTTTTTGAAACAGAATAAAAGAATCTTACCTAGTAACTCTGCTCATTCAAAGTTAATGTGTTTCTAGAGTTTGTATGTTAAGGTGCATATTTATTTTCCACAGTAGCATGTTTGACCAAAGGCCATAAATGCAACCACAGTAAGCAGCATGGAAAGGTGCATGATAGAATTTATCATAAGAATTGTTCTCTGTCCTGTTATTTAACCAAAGCGAAACAAAACAAGATTAGTTCCATTCTCCAATACTATTCAATTAGCGTTGGAAAACAGACTCGTGCAATAGCAGAGCTGTGACATGGTGCGGCCATGATCATGCAAGAGTACTCATAGATGACCAAATTTTACATGGCAGCGTTCATGTGCCCATGATGCATCAGGAAGGATGGCCTTGATACGGAAGCAAGGTATTTTGGGGACTCTGTTTTCAAAGTTTAAGATGAGGCAAGGTAACACCAAAGTCTGAAACTGCTGATTCTGAAGGGGGGAAATATAGTCTGAAACCATCAATCAAATGACTATAGAGGGCCGTTAATAATACTACTATCCTTTTGTGTTAAAATTCAGTCGAGGATGCTTTGCTAGTAGTGACTTGATCTTATACGGCCAGTTGTAATATATAATGTGTCCGATTCTTTTCTAGACAAACTAGGTCAGTGGAGCAAACAACTGTAGCACAATTTGGAGTGGAGGCATGTGATAGACAGGTCTAATGTAGTACTACTTAATTTGATCTACTTACACCTCAATGACCCAGACACTGGAATTCTCAATCTAGTTTCAACCAGGCACATGCCAGAACTGCAATCCGAGGACACAGTTGGCTATCTAATGAAGTTACCAAATGAGTAACATCTTAACAGTGAACTTCTAGGGGCAAAAAGCATTTCATCATAATCGTTGTCCAATCGAAGAATCCTAAAAAGATGCCATCAATATAAACTCAGCAAGAAACATCCTCATCCTTCCTTTCCAATTCCACTGGCCTCCAGCCAAGTTAGACAGTTTTCAGTCCGTCCTTTCCAATATCAATGGCATCGAGAATTCAAAAAACGCTGCGATCAGAAAGATTTTACCTTTCCAAGCAAGACCTCATTGGTGTGCGGCCCATATACGTCTGCGGTGTCAAAGAAGGTGATACCAGCCTCGAATGCGTGCTTGATAATTGCAACCCCGTCTTCCTCAGCGACCGGGGCATTGTAGATTCCGGAGAGGCCCATGCACCCGAACCCAAGCTTGGACACCTGCAATGCACATCGCTCATCCCCTATTGATCAAACCCGGTAGCAAGGCCTAACCAATGGCACGAAAATGCCACAAAGTTTTCCTACTGGATTCACAAATCGCATCTTTTAACCCTGCTGCTTTTTCAAGGATCTCATTTCTTTTGCAAGATTTGCGATTAAATACAGGGAACAAATGAGATTTTGCAGATGAATATGGCACTGTAACTTTCTTCCCCTATTACAATACTGAGAACAAATTCGAAAATATAAGGCTCGTTAGCATTCGGAAGGAATGGAGATAGGGTCGGCGATCGATTACCTCGAGGCCCTGGGTGCCGAGCTTCACTCTGGGTATATCGCGCTGCTCCATCTCCGATTCGCGCAGGGGAGCAGCCGAGCAAAGGGGAACTCCGTTGACTGTTGGCTTTGTGGGGAAGTACACGACCGGTCTTTTGACCATGAGGACAAATGCTCAGATGAGATCACGTTTATGTCATGCAAAAAAAATAATAATTGTATAGTAACATCACGGTTATCAAAAGGAACAAGTTGCATCTCAAAGTGTTTTTTATTTTCGATTGTATAGTACTCGAACATTCACCTAAATACTTTAAAAAATTGCAAAACTTAATTTTTAATGCGTCAAAACTGCTTTAAAGTTTATTGATATAAAACAGGAAAGATCATACTCCTATGTTTCAAAACAGTCTAATAACACCTTTCTTTTTTTGTCTAGACTATAGTACGTTCGGATAACTACTTGAGCCATACAATAAAGAGTAAACTATATTATAGGTATATGAACTTGCCAGCCGTATCATTCAGGTTTATAAACTTTATTTTGCAAATGAAGTTTGAGGTCAACGAACTTGTTGATTGTGTCATCAGGTTCATTAACTTTTACTTTGCAATTTTAAATCTATGAACTTTTTCATCTGTATTATACAGGTCCGTAAACTTTTTTTTGCATATGGTGTAGCTGCCAAAAACCCAAATGAAAAAGATAAATAGATAAAATTACGCCCCAAATAATTAGGTGGTGCCCAATTTCTTGGATCAATCAGACAATATCGGTATCAGTAGTTTGTTTTCGAGACAATATTATAGTTTTTGTTTTCGAGACAATATTATAGTTTCTTTTAGGGATGGATATCGTCTATAGTTATGAGGCGGCACCTCCTATACACAGATTAATCGATCGTTAGCAACTCGTAGATCGGCCCAATAGCTCACTAAATCTGAACAACCCAGCTTAATTTAGCCGTCGACATTTTGAAATAAAAGAGTCAATATTTATGTAAACTTATGTCAACATTTTTAGAACACGCTATGTTGACATGGTACTAACAGAATGTTGACATGGTATATTCAAAATATTAATGAAAATTCAAATATTTAAAAATTAAAAAAATATTTATATTAGATCTCATTTGTAGAATTACTTGCAACAAACACATATGTTCAAACATATTCAAAAACGAGCTTACGATTTCCTAGAAAAATATATTTGAAGTTTTGAAACCGTTTTTTTCTTCCCCTTCCCACCCGCTCCAATCGCTTCGCGACACGTGACACGCTCAACCTTCCCTTCCTTCACCCACTCTCAACTATTGCAAGACATTATTTTTTTTAGGGAGCTAGACATTAATTTATAGATCCATTTTGCAGGAGGTATACGAAACCCTTTTTTTTTTTGAGCAAATACGAAATGGCCCGACTCGCCCAATGGCCCGTGAGCCCAGCAGGACTCCAGCCCGACTTGTTGTGACCTTGGTCCGGGAAGCGAGTCCGAAAGCACCAAACTCTCTCCGTCGCCGGCCGCCGCTCTCACCCAGTTCCAACACAGCACCGCAAGTCCGTGCCTGGCGGCGCCACCTCACCCCACCCCACTTCGAGCGCCGCTACCTCCTCCAGCCTAACCATGCCGGCTCTCTCTTCCATCGCCGGCGACGGCGCGCCCTCGGGCTCCACCTCCGCCATCGTCGCCGGCGCCACGAGCGGCTACCACGTGCTCAGGATCGACGGCTACTCGCGCACCAAGCACACCCTCCCCAACGGCAAGCACGTCGACTCCCGCCCCTTCAGCGTCGCCGGGCACACCTGGGTCATCAGGTACTACCCCAACGGCGACCGCGGGGCCAGCGCCGACTACATCTCCCTCTTCCTCGTCCTCAAGAGTTCCCCCGCCGAAGACGTCGTGGTGCAGTTCGTGCTGAGCTTCATCGACGAGGTGAATATGCACGCACCATCTTACGTAAGCATCGCGTCTGCGAACAGATTTTCGGCGAAAAGTTGCAGCTACGGCCGCGAGGAATTCATCAAGAGGGAAGATTTGGAGCGGTCAGAGCACCTCAGGGACGACTGCTTCGCGATTAGGTGCGACATGATCGTCTTAAGGGAACTCCAAGCTGAGGACACCGTGGCCTCCCCCAGCGTCGTGCCTCCGCCTGACTGGCCACAGCACTTCCGGGCCCTCCTGATGAGCGAGCAAGGCGCCGATGTCATGTTTAGCGTCGGCGGTGAGGTGTTCGCAGCACACCGGTGTGTGCTCGCGGCACGGTCGCCGGTATTCAATGCACAGCTCTTTGGTGGGATGAAAGAGGGCACAAACACAGAGGCTTGCATACGGATTGAGGACATGATGCCTCAGGTGTTCAAGTGCTTGCTGCATTTCATTTACACCGACTCGTTGCCAGAAACAGAAGGGCAAGAGGAGTCCATCCCCATGATGGCGCAGCATTTGCTAGAAGCCGCAGACAGGTACGGCATGCGAAGGCTCAAGCTGATATGTGAGGACAGACTGCGCCGGAGCATTGAAGTTGGCACGGTGGCAACCACACTGGCGTTGGCTGAGCAACACCACTGCCAAGGACTCAAGGAGGCGTGCTTCGACTTCCTTAAGTCTTCGAAAACGTTGGATGCGGTCAAGGAAACTGATGGATTTCAGCATCTGGTTAAAAGCTGCCCTTCTGCTTTGGTCGAGTTTATGTCAAGCTTGCTTCCCGCTGATAAACGGGACAGAAAGCGAAGGACGTGAAATGGGTTTTCAGCAGATTAGGAATGATGATTGGAAGTATCCAGCCAAGTTGTTTGTTTTCTATCAAAACCAGTTTTTGTGTGTAAAAGTGTGGTCATATCCACAAAAGGAGGCATTGTACCTATGCCCCTTTTGTTAGGTTGCTAATCACCTATGCATCGTTCTTCATAATGTCGTACGAAACACTGATTAGGATAGCGTGTTCACCAATTAGTACACTTCTAAGCCTCTACTAAGTGATGGTCGTTTATAGTTTTCTTCTATGATGCTTGCCAGCATCGGAAGCCCACAATGTTCTGTCCACTTTATTCATTGTATGATTTGCAGCATGGATGCATTTTTGTGTAGTGTAATGTTTCATGCAGGCAGATAAATGAAAGATTATGGAGGAGGGAAAATTCAATGAAGAAGAGTTCACTTCATGGTTGGTAAGTGTTAAAAAGTTATTTCACACCATTATTTATTAGACAATCCTATTCATGTGAATGGAGTTTCTTCAGACAATCCAGTCTCCGGTTTATGACCTGCTACCATTTACTCTCAAGAAAATACGAGATTGCATACTGGTACATAGTGATTCAGGGTCCCTGTTTCTGAAGATTCTGTTTGTAGTCTGTACTTGTTGATGTATGTTGGCATGAAGCAACTTAAGAAGGTCATGAAACTAATGAGCCAAATTGATCGGTGGAGTTGGATCATTAGTAATTAACCATATTATTCACAGTTTTCTTCTCCAGCTGCTACTCTTCAGAATGGTTTTATATTTTTTTGGCCTTTTTCTAAGGAAAAAAAATGTCATGTTACCTGCTGATTGCGTTATGTTATCTTGAATATTTGCAAAGTGCTGATTTTGTGTCAAGGGGTTCCCGCGTCCTCAACAAATTTTGCTTGTTGCAATGTTTTGAAAAATTGTCAAAAAAAAAAAACATGTGTGCATTACAGATGAACTTGAATAGGTATGTAATATTTCAGCATTGAATACATCCTAGATGTTGAGAAGCAAAATGGAAAGAATCATTCTGGAACTATTTATCATCTACAAACAGTACCACCTGTGTTTTCTGAATCTGGACATCAAACATGATTTTAAAAGTGATTTTTTGCAGGTCTATGTCACTGAATGTGTTCTACATATATGAGTTATTATCATATTATCATATTTTCGAAAATGAGGGCGCGGGAATCCCTGGTCTGCAATGAACTTGGTTTAAATCCTAGGTAATAAGAAGAAATAAGTCTAGTTGAATCAGGGTAACGTTTAATCATTGCGGGCAAGACTGAGGTAATGAAATATCAGCATCTACTAGTCCACTTGTATCAGAGTTATGTTTTTTTTTTCATGCCAATAATATCTGCCTCATTATTTTGTTATCGTAATGTTCTTGTCATCACTGCTTTATTCTGAACTGAAATTTACGGCAAAAAGGAAAAGGATTCCAAAGTGAAATGGTTTTGGAAAATCCTATCTTAAGAAACAGTTTATATGCAGTGGCATGTACAACATATGACATTGATTGAACAGCTGTTTGAAGTCGGTTAATATATTGTTCTTTTTCGATGTACTTTTGCAAATGTGGAACATCTCAGGGCTCTATTTCTTTGTGCAAGTTTTTTGTTGAAATTATATCAGAAAATCCTTGTTTCTGTGAGACTTAATCGTATTTGATCATATTAATGTGATCAAAATAGGACATAATTACACTTTTGATCTCTGTTGAGCATGGACTGATGGACATCGTGTGTAAAGAATTCTTTTGGTCAGCTCTTGTAGCGCATACGGAGAAGCTTCGTGTACCGGCAAAGGTTCACGCCTTCTCTGTTGTGTGGACCCAGTTTAGAGTAGTGGGTAATCACTCATCTGTTTGCAACCTGCACTTGTTTGTCTGTGTTTGCAACCTGCACTTGTTATTAGGCTCAATCTCTATAATTCATGAAAAAATGTTCTCTTTTCCAATCCGATTAAATTTTGAATATTTGTGTGCGGAAACAATCAGTAACTGCAGGAATAATCGAACCTCCTGCAACCCTCCTGCACATTAGAAGAAAGTTTAACAACTGGAACACAAATATTTGAGTAATATAATAAACTGTTTGAAGCCTTTTTCATTCAAAAGTGATAATCATAGACTCGTGCATGTAATTTGTTTGACAATCTTGGCACTGTAATGTTTATCTGTTATTGATTTTCTCACCCAAATGATATATGTAAAAAGTTATGTAAGGTCCATGTTTCGGGGACCCAGTTTACACTTGTTTACTTTCATTATGTAGATTGGCATAAACCAGCTGAGAAGGTATGAAAAGCAAAAATATGGAACATCATAGTTTCAAAAACTAAAGAAGCCAACATTGTTACAAGGATGTGGGATAGGTATTGATAAATCTGCAGACTAGTATTGTTTCTTCCTCTATATCTCAAGTCATGGAGACAACTCCAACTGTACTGCAGTGACTGGATGAACAACATGTGCTCGTCGAACGGCACTAACCTCTGAGAAGCCAACATATTTCACCTTTCCTTCTTCAACCAACTTCTTGAATTCCCTCATCTACACTCATTGGAGCAACCGATGATTTATCTTCTGTAGTTTTTGAGACAATATTTTCTGTAATTTTTTGAGAGGAGTATTGTCCGTAATTATGTTTTTCTTTTTGAGATTTTTTTGAGCAATTTTCTTTTTGAGATCTCCGTAATTATGTTTTTTTTTTTGAGATTACACAGTACAACTCAGACACTCACAACGCACGCACACTCACCCCTATGAACACACGTACGCAAACCCTACCCCTATGAGCATCTTCGAAGACTGAGCCGGCAAATCCAGAGATACGAAGTCACCACTGGCGCCTCGCTGTCGACGGGAGCGTCGCCTACCACTGAAAGCACAAATGCCGTTAAATCCTTGAAAATTCGCTCTCACGGGGAGTCGAACCCAGGACCTGAGAGGTGTTACTCGGATGACTTAACCACTAGGCCAAGACCCCTTTCACAGATCTCCGTAATTATGTACGCGCGCTATTTTCACCCAAAGGCCCATGAGGCCGGCATGACTCACAAAAGGGTCCATGACTCTTGCACTGCTAACCCACGGGCCCAGGAGCCTAGGAGGACTCTAGGAGGACCGGGAGCCGTCAACGGGACGGCGCTCCGAAATCCCCTAATTAAACCCTCCGTCGCCGGCCGCCGATCAACCAAACCGTCATCCCACGTCTGTACCCCCTGCCGCCTCGAGCTAGCCACTGCATCGTCCGACCCAGCCACGGATCCTATGCCGCCCACCTCTTCCATTGGCAGCGAAGGCGCGCCCTCGGGCTCCGCCTCCGCCATATAGTCGCCGGCGCCACGAGCGGCCACCACGTGCTCAGGATCGACGGCTACTCGCGCACCAAGAACGCCCTCCCCAACGGTAAGCACGTCGACTCCCGCTCCTTCAGCGTTGCCGGGCACAGTGGGCTATCAGATACTACCCCAACGGCCGCAACAAAGATTTCGCCGACTACGTCTCCCTCTTCCTCGTTCTCAAGAGCAGCCGCACCGCCGAGGATGATGTCATGGTGCAGTTCTTGTTTAGCTTCGCGGACGAGGTGAAGAAGCACAAGCCGTCTTACATCCGCAGCATCAGGAACGCGAGCAGATTCTCCACCGAAAATCGCGTCTGGGGCCGTACTGAATTCGTCAAGAGGGAAGATTTGGAATGGTCACGGCGTCTCAGGGACGACTGCTTCACGGTTAGGTGTGACATGATCGTCATCGGCGAACCTCAAGCCGTGGCCTCCTCCATCGTGGTGCCGCCGCCTGACTGGCCACAACACTTCCAGGCCCTCCTGCTGAGCGAGCAGGGCGCCGATGTTAGGTTTGTCGTCGGCGGTGAGGTTTTCGCGGCGCACCGGTACGTGCTCGCGGCGCGGTCGCCCGTCTTCAACGCGAAGCTCTTTGGCGGGATGAAAGAGGGCACCACCACAGAGGGTTGCATCGGTATTGATGATATGTTACCTCAGGTGTTCAAGTGCTTGCTGCATTTCATTTACACCGACTCGTTGCGAGAGATAGAAGGGTCAGAGGAGTCCAGCCCCGTGATGGCACAGCATTTGCTGGAAGCCGCAGACAGGTACGACATGCAAAGGCTCAAGCTGGTATGTGAGGACATACTGTGCCGGAGCATTGACGTCGGCACCGTGGCAACCACACTGGCGTTGGCTGAGCAACACCATTGCCAAGGCCTCAAGGAGGCTTGCTTCAACTTCCTCAAGTCTGCGAAAACGCTAGATGCGGTCAAGGAAACTGATGGATTTCAGCATCTGGTTAAAAGCTGCCCTTCTGCTTTGTTCGAGTTTATGTCAAGCTTGCTTCCCGCTGATAAACGGGACAGAAAGCGAAGGATGTGAAATGGGTTTTCAGCAGATTAGGAATTAATGATGATTGGAAGTATCCAGCCAAGTTGTGGGTTTTCTATCAAAAACCAGTTTTTGTGTGTAAAAGTGTGGTCATATCCACAAAAGGAGGCATTGTACCTATGCCTCTTTTGTTAGGTTGCTAATCACCTATGCACCGCTCTTCACAATGTCGTACGAAACACTGATTATGATAGCGTGTTCACCAATTAGTACACTTCTAAGCCTCTACTAAGTGATGGTCGTTTATAGTTTTCTTCTATGATGCTTGCCAGCATCGGAAGCCCACAATGTTCTGTCCACTTTATTGATTGTATGATTTGCAGCATGGATGCATTTTTGTGTAGCGTAATGTTTCATGCAGGCAGATAAATGAAAGATTATGGAGGGAAAAATCAGTGAAGAAGAGTTCACTTCATGGTGGTGTTGAAGTTGTTTCACACCATTATTTATGAGACAATCCTATTCATGTGAATGGAGTTTCTTCAGACAATCCAGTCTCCTGTTTACGACCTGCTACCATTTACTCTCAAGAAAATATGAGATTGCATACTGGTACATAGTGATTCAGGGTCCCCGTTTCTGAAGATTCTGTTGGTAGTCTGTACTTGTTGATGTATGTTGGCATGAAGCAACTTAAGAAGGTCATGAAACTAATGAGCCAAATTGATCAGTGGAATTGGTGTGACGTCCCGCCTCCACGAGGCCGGGCCCGCACGCCTGGCAGCTCTCTAGGATCTCAAGACTGTCCCCACAGACCAACACACGTCTTTTCTGCGCACTTTGTCCTCACTCGTGCGCACCCGGGAAGGACTTCCCGGTCGGTCACCCATCCCGAAATTGCTCCGGGCCAAGCACGCTTAACCCCGGAGTTCTTTCGAGATGAGCTTCCGGAAAAGAAGTTGCAACTGTTGGTATGAGTATTCTTATCAATCCTATTAAGCCCTGGGCCAGGATGTTACATTCTCACCCCCTTAGGAGATCGACGTCCTCGTCGATCAACCCCAGTCCAGGAACGTCCCCTCTTGGCCACGTCCGTGCGTCCAGTGCCAGCGCATGTGCCATGCTGTGTGACCACTCTGGGCCCACACCAGCCATGCGCACCATGCCTGAGCAACTGCGCCCACACGCGCCCGTGAAACCGCGAGGGTCGGCTCTGATACCACTTGTGACGTCCCGCCTCCACGAGGCCGGGCCCGCACGCCTGGCAGCTCTCTAGGATCTCAAGACTGTCCCCACAGACCAACACACGTCTTTTCTGCGCACTTTGTCCTCACTCGTGCGCACCCGGGAAGGACTTCCCGGTCGGTCACCCATCCCGAAATTGCTCCGGGCCAAGCACGCTTAACCCCGGAGTTCTTTCGAGATGAGCTTCCGGAAAAGAAGTTGCAACTGTTGGTATGAGTATTCTTATCAATCCTATTAAGCCCTGGGCCAGGATGTTACAAATTGGATCATCAGTAATTGATCCTATATACATGTGATAAATGGGACAGGGAAAGACATGAATGTGTTTTCAGGAGATCAGGAATGACAATTGGAAGTATCCAGCTAATTAGTTGGTTTCTGTTATACTCCAGTTCTAGTATTTATGTTTAGTCATATCCACAAAAGGATACAATATACATGTGCACTTTTTGTTTGACTGTTTGTCACCAGTGTCCTGTGGATTTATCTTAACCATGATACAAGAAACAATGATTATGCTTGTGCGATCAGCAACTAGCACCTTTTAAGCCTCTAATTAAGTGATGTAGTTTATAATATTTTTCTTGTACTATGTTTACCAGCATCGGAAGCCAGATGTTATGTCCACATCATTGTATAAATAGCAACATGGATGCATTTCTGTGTAGTGTAATGTTTCATGTAGGCAGATAAATGAAAGATCATGGATGAGGGAAAATTCAGTGAAGAAGAGTTCACTTCATGGTTGGTAAGTGTTGAAGTTGTTTCACACCATTATTTATGAGACAATCCTATAGTTGTGAATGGAATTCTTCAGACAGTCCATTATCCTGTTTATGACCTGATACCATTTACTCTCAAGAAAATATGAGATTGCATACTGGTACACCGTTATTCAGGGTCCCCGTTCATGAATATTCTGTTTGTAGTCTGTACTTGTTGATGTATGTTGGCATGAAGCAACTTAAGAAGGTCATGCAACTAATGAGCCAAATTGATCCGTAGAATCGGATCATCAGTAATTGATCCTATTCTTCACAATTTTCTTCTCCAGCTGCTACTCTTCAGAATAGTTTTATATTTTCTTGGACTTTTTTCTAATGAAAAAGTAATATGTTTATTGTATGCCATTATCGCAAGACCTCATGCTATCTGCTGATTGCATTATGTCTTGAATTATTACATAGTGCGGATTTTATGTCAAGGGGTTCCCGCGTCCTCAATGAATTTCGCTTATTGCATTACACATGAATTTGGATAGGTATGTAACGTTTCTGCATTGAATACATCCTAGATGTTGAGAAGTAAAATGGAAAGAATCAATCTGGAACTAGTTATAGGTGGTGCTGTTTAAACAGCACCACCTTTTTTTTTTTGAATCCGGATATCAATGATGATTTTAAAAGTGATACTTTTAGCAGGTTGATATCACTGAATGTGCTACATATATGAGTTTTTTTTTGAAATATTTCAGAAATATTGACATGTAAAATTATCATATTTTTGATAATGAGGGCGCGGGAATCCCTGTTCTGAAATGAACTTTCCTGATTTACATGCTCTAGTTTTAATACCAGGTAAGAAGAAATAAGTTTAGTTGAATCAGGGTAACGTTTAATCATTGCGGGCATGAAACCGAGGTAAGGTAATATCTGCATCTATTAGTCCACTTGTATCAGAGGTAAGTTTTTTTTCAGTACCAATAATATCTGCCTCATTGTTTTCTTACTGCAATGTTCTTGTCATCACTGCTTGATTCTGAACTGAAATGCCGTGCTCTTTCGGGCAAAACGGCCTGGGAGCTTCGTGTACCGGCAAAGGTTCAGGTATTCTCTGTTGTGTGGCTTACAACTAATGCCGTTGTTGAAATTAACAATTTACTTTCTATTAGCCGGCATGTTGATAATGACATATGGCCCAGGTGACTCTAAAAAAAAAACATATGGCCCCGGTTTGAAGTGGTGTGTCAATCTTGATTTCTGATGGAGGAGGGCTATCTACATAACTGAGCTTAATTCTCAGGTAGGTTAGCTTAACATAACTTAGTTATCTTTTTTTTTTGTATTAGGGACCTTTAGTTATGTTTGCAGAAGAAGTACAACAGGGAAATTGTTCACCGCAGGCGTTGAGGGCCTGATTAGAACAGAGGAATGAAAAATGCAGGAATGAGCAAAATCACATGAACGAAAAAAACACAGGAATGAAAAAAGTGACAAAACCAAAGGAATCTAAAGGCCTCTTTGGATTGAAGGAAAATTTTCCTTTCCTGCGTTTTTCCTGTGAAATTGAACTGTTTCCTGTGAAATTCCTGTGCGATTCCTGTGAATCCTGCGTTCCAAAGGAGGCCTAAAATTCCAAAGATTCCTTTCCGGAGGAACGGATTCCTTCAAAATTCCTTTGAATGTCCTTTATGCCAAACGTGGCCTAAATCTTCAGATTTCATAGGAAGTACTATTGAAGGAGCTTGTAGGATCTGGAAAGTTAATATCCCTACAGAAAGCGAGTTTTAGGTTAACTTTTTCAGAACAAGATTCAGTTTTCTTGAGAAGACGGAAACGAAAAGAACTTTGTGTCTTCATGGGTGCACATGAATCAATCGATCATGTCTGCGTCCCACATTTCAGTTTGAAATTCTATCTATATTTGTGCTGCATCAAAAAAGCTTTTTTATATGGAAGGACGATCTAATTTCGTCGCTGCAAGTTTATTGTATTTGCATGTGAAAGATTAGCAGTCTACCTCAAAAGTAATGGGTTTCAGTTTTCCCTGTCAGAGGTGAGAATGGCGGTGGCAGATGGTGAGGTGGCCATGTTCATTCAGATCAGAGTTCTCGTTCGTGGTATATCTGTCTGAAATCACATCCCAGATGACGAATATTGCGGCTCTTTCAAGGTTTCTTTCTTCGTCAATAGAGTTAGATGAATATTGTGGCTCTTTCAAGATTTATTATCTACCATCAACGGAGTTAGAGTTGTTTGGTGAGTTGTTTTTGTTATTAGATGATGTACTATGCTTTGATAGCATTGAAATTCCTTTATTTTTCCCGTAAAATATAGGTCCTGCAGTTTTGCACACGGAGCACTATATATTGGTCTCTAATATAACAAATTTCCCATAGATATAGCAAAACAAAGTACATAAGCATACTTCCACGACGATCAAAACAAAGCACACATCGCATCTTGTCTCCAAAGTTGCAACCTAGACCTTGTCAAAGTCCAACCCTAAACTCCAACAAGCGCCGCCAGTCAGACCTTGATCGACAAGCACATCGCTTCACGCCTAACTCCCTGCCATGCCGCACGCCGCTTCCGCCGCCGTGGCCTCGGCCTCCACCATCGTCGCCAGCAGCACGAGCGGTTACCACGTGCTCAAGGTCCACGGCTACTCGACCACCAAGGCCACCGTCCCGACCGGCAAGCACGTCGAGTCCCGTCCCTTCCACGTGGCTGGCCGCACCTGGGCCATCAGGTACTACCCCAACGGCGACCGGCCGGAGGCGTCCGACTACATCTCCATATACCTCGTCCTCAAGGACCGCGTCGCCGGCGACAAGGGCGTGACGGCGCGCTCCTGCTTCAGCTTCGTCGACGAGGTCGGGAAGCAGAAGCCTTCGTTCCTCCGCACCTTGGCGGCGCGCAAGTTCGCCGGCAACGATTCCCAGTACTGGGGCTGGAACAAGTTCGTCAAGAGGGAGGATCTGGAGCGGTCGACGCGCCTCAAGGACGACTGCTTCACCGTCAGGTGCGACATGATCGTCCTAGGGGAGACACGCGTGGCGGACGCCGCGGTCCCTGCCGCCGTCTTCGAGCCGCCACCGCCGGACTGGCCGCAGCACTTCCGCGCCCTCCTCCAGGGCGGGCAGGGCGCCGACGTGCGGTTCCTCGTCGAGAGCAAGACGTTCGCCGCGCACCGGTGCGTCCTCGCGGCGCGGTCGCCGGTGTTCAGCGCGGAGCTCTACGGCGCGATGAGGGAAGGCGCCGCCGTGGATCGTAACAACGGCGCGGTGCGGGTCGACGACATGAGGGCTGACGTGTTCAGCCACCTCCTGCACTTCATATACACGGACTCGTTCTTGTTGCAAGAAGAAACTGCTGCGGATCAGGGGACGCAACAATCTCAAGAGGAGGAGGCTGCCGCCATCTCCATGGCGCAGCACCTGCTCGTGGCGGCGGATCGGTACGGGATGGAGAGGCTCAAGCTCATCTGTGAGGACAAGCTGTGCAAACACATCACCCTCGGCACGGTGGGGACGACGCTGGTGTTGGCCGACCAGCATCACTGCAAACGGCTCAAGGATTCCTGCTTCGAGTTCATCAGGAATCAGAAGAAGCTGGATGTGGTCGTGGCAACCGAGGGATTCCAACATCTCGCCAAGAGCTGCCCCTTTGTCTTGTTCGAGTTGATTGCCAAGCTCGGGGACAGATGATATTAATTGTATGGTAAGTATTTTTGGATATGTGCGAATATATGCGGTTTCAAATTCAAAAGCCTAGCCTGCAGAAAGACAGATTAG
The DNA here is from genome assembly GCA_012490785.1 of Eragrostis nindensis. NCBI lineage: Eukaryota > Viridiplantae > Streptophyta > Magnoliopsida > Poales > Poaceae > Eragrostis > Eragrostis nindensis. The sequence goes on along the minus strand of JAAXCT010000673.1, from coordinate 226,950 downwards.
GTAATCAAATCAAACGATATCTCCTTTATATATATATTTTTTTCATTGGAATAAATGAAAACCATCAAACATAATACAAGTTATGTACTCCAAGGAAGGATGCGAGACTTCTTTTGTTTTTATATAATTATTTTGTGTGTGTTCCTGATAATGTGCATTTTAATAATATTATGCGGAAGCACTCTGTATGGTTTTTAATATATGATTTTAGGATAACTTTGCTTGTTTCTTGGACCAAGAAAAGTTTTCATGCGGTCATATATATATAAGAAAAACAGAGGCAGTAGTTTTCATGCGGTCATACGTACATATGCCATCAAATTGTCAGGGAAGTTATTTACACGCATTTACATTTTGCTACGTGTATTCGATGTATTGTAATACTGAAATTTTGCCGTGTTCCATTGATATTTATTGTGTCGTTATCTGTCCGCTTGGTCAGTATCATGTTTCATGCATCCATTAAGAGTATGATATATCGATGACAAGAATAGTATGCTGCGATATGAACACATTTCACACGCTCGTCAGAATTTAGATGTAAATTTGGAAAAGATTTAGCATTTCTTATGTGTTCATTAATTTAAAAGTGACAGTCTATAGTGATGAATGCAATTGCTTCTCAGGCAGAAGGCTGATTCCTGACCAGCCTACAAAATTAGCTTAACAATCTTCTCTTTTGCGACGAGGTGGGTTGCTTCTGATTTGTCAAGATCAGGTTGGTGCACTTGGTTAGAAATATAAAAATATAAGAGCACTAGTGTTTTCTAAATGATGGGTTAACTTATCTATACCTTTTAACAAGATTATGTTTGCTTTGCGGCCACATTTAGGATATTAATTAAGTTATTTTTTAAGCAGTGTTTTCCATAGAAATCCAATAATATTTGTTCTCATGAAAACTACTATTTGAGAAAATGCAGGGTCGTTTGTTCATATGGGTAAGGGGCGCAAATAGGCTGGGTCAAATTTCGAATGATGATTCCCTAAGTGATTTTTTTTTAAAAAAAAGCGCAACCCAGTTTTTTCCTTTTTTTCTGCATGCAATTGCTTTGCGTTCCATTTGAATTCAATGAGCCAAGTGAAACAAACGGCTTGTATTCATAGTTGGCGCCACGATCTATCATCTTGGATCTGTATTGAAACTTTCTAATGGCACGTACGTTCAATAATCACATTTTAGTTGCCCAAGAAATTTATGGGAAAAACTTAGAATGAGGACGTCTCGTACTTTTATCAAAGGAAAAACTAAAATCTAAATGTGGCCTGTGAAAACAGCTGTGAGTGTGATCTTCTCGGCCTAGATCAGGATTTTTAAATGAGACTCATTTGGTAGACTTCTTTACGATCAGAAAATCTAATGATCAAAATTACTTGGATTGCTGTTCATATATAAATCAAAGGCACTCAACGTCAGAATGAAGTCGGACAAACATTGCATTCTCCTTTTAAAATACTTGAGTCGCAAAGCATTCTCCTTTTAAAATACTAGCTGAATGCCTGTGCGTTGCAACGGAAACCAAACATTGCATAGTGACATCATGTATAGTATTGATGCTAAGTGTCAAAATGATAGGAAATAACAATAACAAAAAATCATCTTGACAAGGCCGTCTAATGGTGTAATGTAGACAAATTTTAGTCCACAAAAGTTTGAAGAAATTAGTCATTGGGTTTCCGGTTTACACGGATGGTTCTCCATGGCGATGAATGTTCTATGTAGAGTGTTCCATCACAATAAATTATGTGCATATTCACGATCTCTCTTTGTCTGCTTCTATTTGGTGTCAGATTATGCGCTTCCGGCCTTTCGCGGTTTGCTTCAATTTGCTCCGCACGTAGTGTTGCGTCGCAATGCTTTTTGCACTCTTTAACATTCACATCTATCTTCCCTCTACTTCGGTGTCATATTTGTGTAACATGCTCTCTCTCTCTCTCTCTCTCTCTCTCTCTCTCTCTCTCTCTCTCTCTCTCTCTCTCTCTCGCATGTGTTTTGCTTCAATTTGCTTGCTTAACAATTCTCGACAATTTGGCTTCTTATCAGAGGGTGTAAGGGTGATACAATCATTGTTGGTTATGCTTTCACCTGAAGGAAGGGCACAGTGTGATTGCGTTTGCCCTTTCGACAAGCTAGCATGTTGTGATTCATCATAAACATGTTTATTTCCTAAAATAAAACCAGCATAGTAAACAACATAGTCGATATAATTATAATTAGGAATAATTAAATAATAAAACCTCATGCTAAAGAATTGAATAAATTATGTTATTTTCTGGAGGACGGGTTACATACCTAAGTCTGACACATGCGAAGGGGTGGTCAAATCAAGCATGATCACCTTTCGAGCTGGCATAACTGATGGTGAAGTAGGCTCCTCGTGAGTTCCTGACGGTGTTGGGCTGACATCTACACATCAAAGAACTATATTACTCCCCCAATTTTAAATATAGAATGCCGTTGAATTTTTTTTTGTTACTTTGACCATTCTTTCTATCTATTTATGCAAAAAGCTAATTGTAAATTAACATTAAAGTGTTTTGATGACATTTATAATGATATATATTGAATGTTAGATAATACTTACTTAAATATTTATTGTTTGTCAATGAAAAAAATCAACAATGCCATATATTTAAAAACTGAGTGAGTATTAGTTACCGGTGCCTATCATAATTGAACAATACACATAGATCACCATGTAATAGAACATACTTTGGTGATGCTGAGATTGACATGCATTATTGGAATTCAGTTGTAACAGCATGTTTCTATTGTTCCTAGCCCTCTTTTGGATCGGATATGCTCTATCGGGCCCTATCTTTGGTACGTTTCTTCTATCTTTGTAATCCCGTCAATTCTCTATTCTGGCGATGATTTGGGGGCACTACAAAACCAATAAAATGAGTCTAATAATAAAGCAAAATTTACCGGGAATTTGAAAGGCACATTGTTTACGTCACAAGCCATAACAATTCTCGCCGTTTGTTAATTAAGTTGGTTACATCCACTACGGAGTCTGTCTAGATTTTTTTTTCTATTGTCCATATCCATTATCATGGCCTGTAAAACAAGAATAATATTAGCGATTGTAAATTATGGGGATTAGTGGATTTGGTGTATGAAAGTTCATCTCTGTGCATGAAAATAAAGTGCTCATAAAGTAAAAAAAAATGTAAACTCATTAAAGTAAATTTCAGCATCAGATAGCCAAAAGAGTAGTCCAAAAAAAAAATGTGGGCGTTCTGTCACAATAAATGACGAGCATCTTCACGATCTCTTATGGCCTATTTTTGTTCGGGTGTCATGTTATGCACCCTCCGCCTTTGGTGGTTTGCCTCAATTTGCTCCGCACGTAGTGTTCTGCATCATAGTGCTTAATTTTTGCACTCTTTGATGTGCACGGCTGTCTTCCCTTTGTGCCAGCGACACATTTGCGTAACACGCTTTCTCTCATACGCATTTTGCTTCAAAATGTTTGCGTGACAACACCATCATTGGTTATTATGCTTTCCCCTGAAGGAGCGGCACAATGTGGTTGTATTTGCTCTTCCGGCAAGCTAGCATGTTGAGATTCATCAACCACATGTTTATTTCCTGTAATAAAATCAGCATAGTGACCATCATAGTTGATATGGTTATAATTCAAAATAATTAAATGAATAAACCTTATGCTAAGGAATTGAATAAAATATGTGATTTCATAGAGGGCGGGTTATATACCTAAGTCTTACACATGCGAAGGTGCGGTCAAATCAGGCACGGTCACCTGTTGAGAGCTGGCATAACTGATGGCGAAGTAGGCTCCTTAAAGAGTTCCTGACGGTGTGTCGCTGACATCTACACTTCCCAGAATTACATTATTAGTTACTGACATCTATATTAGATATCTAAAATTGAACAATAAACATAGATCCTCAAGTAACAGAACATTCGTTGGCGATGCTCAGATTGACATGCATTATTACTATATCACTGCAATGACATTTTGCTATCCTAGCCCTTTTTTGGATTGGATGCACTTCCGCATATCGGGCCCAATTCCGGGCACGTTTCTCCCATTTTTGTTCTTCCGTTAGTTCTCTACTCCGGCGATGATTAAGGGCCCCTAAAAACCTATAAAGTGTGTTTAATAAGCAAATTTTGTACAATATTTTACTAGAAGCAGAGTTATACATGGAATTTGAAAGACACATTCTTCATGTCGCAAGCCATCACAATTCTCGCTGTTTGTCAAATTGGTTACATCCACAAACGGAGTCCGTCTAGGATTCTATTTTCTATTTTCCACGTCCATAGCTCACAACATGTAAAACAAGAATATTATTAGCGGATTCGCTATATATAAATTCATCTACGTGCATGAAAGTAAAATGCACATAAAAAATGTAAATTCATTGTAGTAAATTCTAGAATCAGATAGCAAAAAGAGTACCTCAAAAAAATTTGTATCAGGGCTATCATATAAAAAAAATGTATGATCATTGAAGTACTCATTTATGTCATTCAAACTTGCACAAATATTTTGCATCCAAATAGTATGCATCCAATTAAATGTAAAAAAAATTGTAATCAGGAAAGGGTTTAGGCTGGAAAAGGAAAATAAACAAAAACTCAAGTCAAAGCGGGCTTTTAATCATCAATTATCTCAGGAGCCTAGTTGCGACTGGAACTGGCCCGGTCCAGTGAAGCCGATGCGCGAGCCCGCACGGGCCAGGAGTCCAGTGGGCTAGAAATCAGCCTGTTCCGAGGGCCTGCGCATCCAGGAGTGATCCCAGCCGTCTGTAGTTGATGAACGGGTGAGGATGCTTCGGTGCCGAACAAAACGCGCGCCGCAGGCGTAAACCTAACCCCAAATTCATTCTCCTCCCAATTTTCTCGGCACCGCCCATGAGAGAGAGCGGCGGCGCGGCGGTGTGCGATCTGATGCCGTGCGGGGTGTGAGTGCCGTGGCGGGTTTCATCGCCGGCCGGCGTGCGCATGGCCGTCTATGCGATCCGTCGTGGCCGATCTGATGCGCACAACGGTGAAGGTGTGAGGCAGTTCTTTCCACGACAACAAGATGTGCGTGGTGTCGCCGACGGCAGGATCCTAGCGCTGGCGGCGGAACGGATGCCAAGTGGGTTCCTGCACTCATGAGCAACTCATACGCCGCCATGGCACGAGATCCAAAAAGGTAACTACTTACCACATAAATTTGGGGATTTCGAGCTAGGGCTTCAGGTTTTGAGGAAATTCATCAACTTATTTAGCCATCACCTCCTTCTTTATGCTGATCAAAACAAAATTCTAAGATGATCTTATGCAGGACTTAATCCTTAATCATGAGCAATCAACGCATGTCGCCATCGATGTGATCCACCGCCGTGGTGGGTTGTGATGCACATGGCAGCGGCGACGACAACCAGTGCGTGTCGACGACCGCTAGCTCGTGAGGCGGATCTCGATCCAAGCCGCGACGAGCTGTTGTCACAGATCTGATGAGCCCGAGAGGAGAACCACGGCAACGACGGTGACAACCAAGGTTGCGTCTGGTGTCGATGATGGGTCTGAGAGCTGATATGGCAGATCTAATTTCGCGTGGTCCCCGTGCCGTTTGGTGGGCCGACGTCGATGAGCTCCGAAAGGTAACATGAAAGGTGCTTCGTGGTTCAAATTTTGGGGAAATTTGATGGCCGAGATGGATCTTGGGTTGTGCAGTTTAAAGGTAAACATCAAGGGGCTATTGCATTTCAACCCCTGATTTGCCTCCCTATTGTGATTTTGCGTCTGGAAATTAGTGTTTGAGATTTTACCTCTAGAATTTGAAAACGAAGACAAAGTTTACCCCTACTGGGGGTAAAAAAGCAATAAAAATATTGTGATTTTACCCTAGTAAGGGTAACGTTTTAGTTTGAAAAACCAGAGGTAAAATAGAAAAATTGAAAAAAGAAAGGTAAAATCACAATTAGGAGGCAAACCAAGGGTAGAAACACAATAATCCCAAGCATCAAAGGGACTTAGGGTTTGACTCCTCCTCAAGTAACTAAAATTTTGCTAATCTCTTGGTCACTTTTTTCAGTCATTCGATACTGATCCAACCGCCTAGATTTTTTCTTTCACTTGTGCCAAAAAAATGTTCTACGTATAAAAACAAAAATTTTCTACCTACGAATATACAGTATAATCATTCCAGCAGTATAAATTTATTGTTCTAGCGGTATATTTTTATTATTTCAAAAATGTGAAAATCTCTATAGATTTACGAAATCTCATTAAGAACTAGCTAGCAAATCTCTATTGATAATGGTATTAATGGAGACCTGCGGATCTTTCCGCATCGTATCCAGAGAGATTTGAACGCTAAATGTCAAAAATCAAAGGATGTAATAATATACTAATATCTATATGGGCAAAACAAGCAGTGGTTGAATAGCTTCATAAAAGCCTTCCAAGTATGTGCCTGCAGCGGATACATGCACGAGTCGTTGACGCCTTCTCTCCCCTCCCTCCTCACCACCGCACCATCCCACCTCCCTTCCTCTTTATAAATGCTCAGGTGCTCAACCGATCCATTCCATGGTCTTGGTTGCCCCTAGTATTTGCATGGCTTAAGCCTCCCCTCCCATCCCGGGCCGCCTCAGCAATGGCGGCCGAGCCCGCCTCCACCATGTCCACCATCGTCGCCAACACCGCGTCCGCGTCCCACCTGCTCAAGATCGACGGCTACTCGCGCACCAAGGCCCTCCCCACCGGCGTCCACCTCAGGTCCTGCTCCTTCGCCGTGGGGGGTCACTCCTGGTACCTCGCCTACCTCCCCAACGGCGACTGCCACGAGCGGGCCGACTTCATCTCCATGTTCCTCGTCCTCGACGACCCCGCTCCTGCCGCCGGCGTCGCCGTCGCCCCGGTGCTCGCGCAGTTCGCCATCAGCCTGCTCGACCGCTACGGCAAGCCCATCCCCATCCACACCAAGGCGTTCCCCATGACCCAGTTCGCCGGCCCCGGCGTCAGCTGGGGCTTCTCCAGCTTCATCAAGAGGGACGTCCTCGAGAAGTCGAGGAACCTCAGAGACGACTGCTTCTCCGTCCGGTGCGACCTCACCGTCGTCACCGACTTCTGCGCCCAGGGCGATGCGCCGGCGGCCCCCGCGCCCTTGTTCGTGGCGGTGCCGCCGTCGGACCTGCCGCGCCACTTCGCCGAGCTGCTGGAGACCGGGCAGGGGGCCGACGTGGGGTTCCACGTCGACGGCGAGGACTTCACCGCGCACCGCTGCGTGCTCGCCGTCCGGTCGCCGGTCTTCAGGGCCGAGCTCTACAGCGCCATGAGGGAAGGCAGAGTGCCGCACCTGGTGGAGATTCAAGACATGAGGGCCGACGTGTTCAGGAACCTGCTGCATTTCGTGTACACGGACACGCTGCCGGCGCAGGTGGCGGAGCCCAGGCCCGGGCGCGAGGAAGAGGCACTGATGGCGCAGCACCTGCTCGTGGCCGCGGACAGGTACGGCATGGAGAGGCTCAAGCTCATCTGCGAGGACACGCTGTGCCGCCACATTGAAGTGGCCACTTTGGCCACCACGTTGGCGCTCGCCGAGCAGCACCGCTGCCAGGGGCTCAAGGCTGCTTGCTTTGAGTTCCTCAAGGCCCCTGGGGCGCTCAACGCTGTCATGGCAACAGATGGTTTTGACCATCTCACCAGGAGCTGTCCTTCCGTTATCAAGGAGTTGATGTCCAAGCTTGCCGCCCATTGAGATCCCGGGGAAGAAGAAGAAGAAGATTTGGGACATCGCCAACTAGCTTTGAGGTTTCAGCCTTTCATATATCAGTAGCTGGATATGTAGCTGTCCAGTAGGATTTGTTTAGTGATTTGTCTGTCAAAAACTCAGCTTTCTCCAGCCACAAATTAATGTTATGGGATAGGTGCGTCTAGAACGTTTTTGTGGCTAAATTAATGTTATCATTGGTCAAATGTAAGGAAGTGGGTAGAGTTGCTTAATTGGGGAAAAAACTATTTTCACAACTTTATAACTCTGCTTTCTTTTTTCATGTTGTGATGAAATCAGTTACAAAGTTACATTTTGAAGACTTGTACGATGTTCAAGATTACAAAATGTTGGTCGCTGGTAGTAAGCTGGTTTTCATGCGTACGTTGATCCTCAAATATGCTGTACCTAGGATATTGTTTTCCTGCATGATTATCGAAGCATGTATGGAGACCAGGCTACTAAAAGGCATATATGTATCCTGCTATGGGTAATGTTGCCTCATTTAATCATTGCTAAATAATATCACGCATACAACACATAGATCACCATGCATATCTGTAACGCCCTGAAAATCGACCCTAAAAAAATTTTAAATAAAAATCGAAACTTAAATCGGAAGTTTTCAAAACTTTTCAAAAATCCCTCTCTTGTTCTGGACCACACCAACTGGATTTTTCCGGTCTGGTCTATTTCTTTCCCTTCTCCATCCTCGCGCGCTAAATTGCCGTCCAGCGCGTTTTACCTTCACCTACCCAGTGACCGTCATTTATTCCTTCGCATAAGCTGGCACATCGCTCGGCCCCGCATGAGTCATCTCGTCACATTAATTATCTCGAATGACCTGACGACACTATGCACTATGCTTGAGTCGTCTCGTCGTCTTGAACCTTGTGCCAACACTATGCACTATGCTTGAGTCATCTCGTCGTCTTGAACCTTGTGCCAACACTATGCACTATGCTTGAGTCGTCTCGTCATCTCAAACCACGTGACGACACTATACACTATGCTTGTGTTGTCACGTCGCGTCTCGTCGTTGTCTCATCAGCCCAAATCCACACACCAACTCCTGAGTCGTCTCGTCGTTGTCTCATCGACCCAAAACCACACGCCACGCTATCGGCCCCACCATCCCGTCGCTCTGCGCCGCGCACGCCGCTACGCGACGTACCGCCCCTGCGCATGCACGCCACAAGTGGCCAAGTTGCCTGAGAGCTCGCGTCCCATCGCTCCAAAGCTGCACGCCACGCCATTGGCCCCGCCATCTTGTCGCTCTGCATCGCAAGCCGCTCGTGCCCACTTGCATGCACCGCTACTGCCCCAGCTGGCCACTTTCCCCACTGCTGCCCAGTCCTGTCGCACTGCTGCGCGTGCCACATCGCGACGCACCGCCCGAGCCCCACCGTCGCTATTCATCCATGCGCACCGCTGTGTGCGTCAACCGCGCCGTCACTTCAGCGCTGCAGCCTCTCCCTCACCTTTGCCACTGCATGCTGCCTGCCACTACCTAGCCTCGCGCCGCGTGCCACCGCCCATGTCCCGCTCTACGCGCGCAGGAGCGGCGACTATAGCACAGCAGCGCCATCGCCTCAATGTCGCCGTCCACGGTGATGCTTCTCTCTCTCCCTACTTGAGTTCATCCCAGGCTATAAATAGCCCTCCCCGCGAGCTCCCTCGCCATCGCGCTGTCCAGCCCAGCTGCAGGTGAGCATCCTCCCTCCGCTTCTCTCTTTGATCTGGTGTTTAACCAAGCACCGCCCCTCCGCATTGATCTCCCTTCCCGACGCCGTCTCGCCCCGACCAAGCGGCCGTGGAGCATCCCCAACACCACTCCACCTCCCCAGCCCACTTAATCTACCCTTTTCCTTTGTCAACCGAGCACCACCAGCAGCCCAAGCACTCGTGTGCTGCTCGACTTGAAATATTCCCCCGAATTTATTTTCGGATTATTCCAACAGCCTACACTAGAAAATCAATATCTCCACCGTCCGAGCTCCGATTAACCCGATTCTTCCTCCTAAATTCATCTAAAATCGAGCTCTATCCATTCCTACCACTTTCAACTTTTATAGAGCTCATCTTCTATTTCGTTTGTAATTATTTGTGTTTGTTTGTTTGTTTGCTTGTGTGCCGGTTTCGCGTACCGTAGCTAACGGAGTGTTCGAGCACGAGTACGAGGAGGAGGAGGAGCAGGAACCAGGAGCCGAAGACTTTGAGCAGGAACTTCCCGAGGACGTCAACGAAGGCAAGTCACAATCCGTTTTCCCTTTGATCATACTGCTCCTATGTTTTATAAACACAACCCGTAGCAGCCGTTTTATTGCATGAAATGATTGCCCTGATGTTTGCAAAACCTTTGTGTAGTATGACCAAGACCACTGAGCCTTATATTATCTGTCCTAAATCATTCCCTGTTAAACCTAGGATATCCATGTATGAATATTATTTACGCATGGATGATTTCCTTGTTATAGAAATGCTTAGGACTGTGTATCACTAAATGCTCTACTTATATTTAGCTTTTGCAAATGTGAAAACCGTGATTGGTGTTGTATGGTAGTAGTAAGGTTGGGTGATAACTTAAGAAAGATGAATGAATGAACTTGGGTTAGAGCTGAGGTGATCCTGATGATATTTATGGAAGATTAAGTGTCACCTCTGTGGTGTGCTTATGACAAGTGATTTGGGAGATGAATGCCGCCTCTGTGGTGGGTTCATATATGTGGAGATGATTGCCTTGGCTCGTATAAGGACCGAGTTGCTTGTGACATCCTACCTAGCCGTTTTTCAGTGCGACCACACTACCGTGTATGCGGCACGGCTTAGTCTAAACCCCGCCAGCTAGTCTGTTAATCGCCTGGAGGCTGGAGATGCAATGGGAGCCCATGGAGCAGGTGGACGTGATGCAGACGTGTGCGACCCGGTCGAGGCCTAGATCAGAGGCTAGACCCCTGGACAACTCCCATGGCGATTAGTCGGGACGATGCTGTGATGGGTAATGGCTTTGTGAGTCTTCACACCACACGCGCAGTGGCTTGTGATGCACTCAGATTGTGGGTACAGCGTACAACATCTGCAGAGTGTTAAAATCTATTCGAATAGCCGAGTTCACGGTCACGGACATGGCTTTGGTTCGGTCCAAGAACTAGCATGGGATGGGTGCTTATCTCCTTGATGCGTGAGTTGTTTTTGGAGAATAGGTCCGGCCTTCCGCCGAAGGTTGTCGTGGACGGGGTGTCCGGCAACGTAAAACTTGACCAACCCCTTAATATCTTAATTTGATGCTTTTGCTAAAATGCTTTATAAACTGAACCCCTGCATGTGTAAAACTTGCTTTATTGCAATGTTAAACCTGATGGCCTTTACCTTGCTACTGCCAAATGCATACCTTTATCCATTGATGGTAGGGTAAGGGTTGCGACTTGCTGAGTACTTCTGTACTCATTCTTGCTTGCTGATTACAGAGGAAGATCCAGACTTCGTCGACGCCGACGGTGAGGAAGACGATTAAGCTTGGTCTCGTCCGCACCCGAGCTGCCTGTGGCATTAGTCTACCGCTTAGTTGCTTCCGCTATGCCGTTTGATGACCTAGAAGTCATCTTCTGGTTTAGCTTTGTGTTTACTGTTGCCTATCTATTAGTGTTCTTGTTGCTTCTTAATCGACCCCTGCCAGGTCGCGACTTGTAATATCACCTGTTGTAAGACTTGATTGTACCAGCGACTGATCCAGGGACTGGTATAATAAAGTGTTTTAGCTCCTGGGATAACCGGGGCGCTTCAGGTGGTATCAGAGCCGTGCTTGGCTGTAGGACGTGACCCTAGGCTTGGACGCTAAAATTATTTGCAAAAACTATTTTGGAAAACTCCTTAGCTCTTTCCCCCTCTTTTGCAAAACTCTTATTTAATCTCTCCTCTACAGATGGAAAAAGATGGATGGGTGACCGACTACTGCTTGGAGACCCCTGGCTTTCCAAAGGTGCTACGTGATGCCATGGTCAGACTTGGCATTATGGAGCCTGCCGAGTATGTCGGAAGAGAATATGAAGTGTTTGGCACTGAGCGCTGTGAAGTCACCATTCACATTGGAGCCAGTGATGACCACCCCGAGATGAAGCCCTGGAACGTGACTACTACTGGGTCACGATTCCCGGACACCTACCAAGCTGTGGCACGCAAGGCCCTTCGGTACTTGTGCCAGATGTATGAGAGGCCTATCGGTCGCTCGCCAATGAGGTTCTTCCCTCCCCTGGAGAGAAACCGCCCCACTTGGCTTGCAAGGATGAGGACAATAGAAGGCCTCAGAAGGGCTGAAAGAGACCCCACAGTGGTTGCCATGACCCGTTATCTGCTCGCCTTGGATGAGCTGTATGACGGAACCGCAGCCAGACTGCGAAGGTGCATCACTCGAGCTGAAGAAGCTGAGACACGAGTTAGGACCCTACGTGTTCAGCTTGCTGAAGCCAAAGCTCGTGAAGCAGAAGCAGAAAGCCGTGTTGTTGCTGCCTCAGAAGCCTTGAAGTCCGCAGAAGACCGCTACAACAAGCTTGTCGGCACCGCCTATCTCACTGGGCGTGCCCACTGCAGGACTCTGCATATCTCCGGAGTAGGAGAACGTCCCGTTCTGGAGGGAATTCCTATCTGCTCTGCGGGAAGCAACATCAAGAGGAAGTACGCAGAAGATCTTCCTGCACCACCGCCCTCTGAAGCTGAGGGTAAAGAAGAAGTCGAAGAAGAAGAAGAGCCCCTCCCTTTGACCCAGCCTTTTCCAAAGGAGAATGAAGATCGCCTCCCCACTGCTTTGGGTGAAGATTCCCCAGTTAGAGGCCTGGAAGATGCCTCCAACCTCATGGATGCCCAGGACCCATGAGTGTCTACCGAGATGAAGATCCAATCATCGTGGGATGAAGCTACCGGTCTGAGTTCAAGAAAGTGTCTGTGGAAGACTGTACCCCCGAAGTCTTAGTTTGTCCCTTGTAGTCGCAGTGTAACCGCTAGTAGCTCTTCGCTAGTGTTGTACCCCTTGTTGTTTTAATGAATCTGTGAGTGCTGCTTGTTTGTGTGAACTGCTTGTTGTGTGTGCCAGCAAGGCCTTTGTGCCCTGCTCCCCTTTTATAAAAAGAAAAACATAATAACAAAGAGAATTAAATGGTAACATAAAGAAGACCTTAGGTTTTCTCTCATCTTATGCTCTTCCCCCTTGTCCTCAAACAGATGCCGCCCAAGCGATCTGCCAGGATCCAGCAGCGCCAACGGCGCCAGCCAAACAACCGTAGGGAAGAAGAAGTGAACCAAGATGCTGAAGTTCAAGCTGAGAACTCCAACCATGGACAGCTGCCTAACCCTCCGCTCACCACCCTGGCGGAAGTTATGGCACAACAAACCCGTCTGTTGGAAGCACTTGTGCAGAACAACAATAACAACAACAACCAACGCCGTCAGCAGCAAGCACATGGTTTCCAGAGTAAGATGGCTGAGTTTGTCAGAATCAAGCCACCAACCTTTGGAGGATCCGAGGATCCACTCGAAGCTGGTGACTGGTTAAGGAACATTCAAAGGAAGCTTGATGCTATCAACTGTGAAGGAAGAGACAGAGTTCTCCTGGCATCCCATCAACTCACTGGGACAGCCTTAGCCTGGTGGGAGAACTACTGTGAAGCCACTGATGATCCCACAACCATCACTTGGGAGGAATTTGTGGAAGAATTCCGCCGCTACCATGTTCCAGAAGGTACCATGCAACTCAAGGCAGATGAGTTTCGTAGGCTGAAGCAAGGAAGCATGTCTGTTAATCAGTACATCCGCAAGTTCATTGAACTGTCTCGCTATGCTCCTGAGGAAGTTTCAACTGACAAGAAGAAGCAGAATAAGTTCAAGAAAGGTTTATCTGGAGAGTTAGGAACCCAGATGACTCCTCACATCTATCCTGACTTCAACACCCTGATGAACCAGACCATCCTGACTGAAGAGAGGATGATAGAGATGTCCAAGGAGAAGAAGCGCAAGTTTGCAGCTCATGAAGTTCGCCAGCAGGAAAGATTCCAGAGGCCTAGGAACTCCAACTTCCAAGGTCAGAAGAGTCAAGCCCCAATGCAGTTCAGGACTCCATCCAATGTCTCCCGTCAGCCTAGTTTCCCTCAGAAGAGTCAGAACAACACCAAGATCCAGCAGTACAGCAGTGGTCAAGTGACCAACCAACCCAAGGCTTGCTTCAACTGTGGTGACCTTAGCCACTTCATTGCCAACTGTCCCACAAGAACAAGCCAGCTGCTTCCATTCAGTCCAACACTGTGAATGGACCAAGGATGTCTGGAGCCACTCGTGGAACCAACCAAGTCTCCAACCAGCCAGCGAAGACACAGCAGTCCTTCGGACGTGCCCGCGTCAACCACATCCATGCTCAGGAAGCTCAGGACGCACCCGTAGTTGTGCTTGGTGAGTTTCTTGTTGAATCAGTTCTTGCAACAGTATTGTTTGATTCTGGAGCATCGCACTCTTTCATATCATCAAGTTTTGTGGAAAAGCATAAAGTACCTACAGTACTGCTTAAAACCCCCTTAATAACCCGATCGCCCGGAGCTGACATCAAGTGTCACTTGGGTTGCTCGCGGATAAGAATCACCCTAAGTGGGGTAGCCTTCCTAGCTAGTCCAGTGGTACTAAAATCCAAGGGGATAGATCTAATCCTCGGAATGGATTGGTTAACCAAGCATGATGGTGTCATAGCATGTTCAGACAGAACAGTTACAGTGACCAACCATGAAGGAACCCGAGTAGTTTGCCAAGCCCTTGGAAAACCTGACCCTATGATGTTTTTAATGGAAACCAAGACTGTAGAAAAAGTACCAGTGGTGAATGAGTATCCAGATGTGTTCCCTGAAGAGTTACCTGGAATGCCACCAGATAGGGATATTGAGTTTATCATTGACCTTATCCCTGGAACTGCCCCAATAGCCAAGCGACCTTATCGCATGGCAGCCGCAGAGTTAGCAGAACTCAAGGAACAGTTAAGAGAACTCCAAGAGAAAGGATATATCAGACCCAGCTCTTCACCTTGGGGAGCACCAGTTCTCTTTGTCAAGAAGAAGGATGGAAGTATGAGGATGTGTGTAGACTACAGATCCTTGAATGAAGTGACCATCAAGAACAAGTACCCTCTGCCCAGGATTGATGACCTGTTTGATCAGTTAAAAGGTGCTAAGTACTTCTCCAAGATTGACTTGAGGTCTGGGTATTATCAGCTGAAGATAAGAGAAGCAGATATCCCAAAGACAGCCTTTGTATCCAGATATGGCCAGTATGAGTTCACAGTTATGTCCTTTGGACTAACCAATGCACCTGCATACTTCATGAATCTCATGAACAAGGTGTTTATGGAAGAATTAGATAAGTTTGTCGTTGTCTTCATTGACGACATACTGATCTATTCAAAGAGTGCCGAAGAGCACGAGCAGCATCTGAGAGTAATTTTGGAAAAGCTCAGAGCCCACAAGTTGTATGCCAAGTTCAGTAAATGTGAATTTTGGCTTGAGAAAGTTGCCTTCCTTGGCCACATTCTGACAGCAGAAGGAGTTGCTGTAGAGCCTGAAAAAGTTGAAGCAGTCACCCATTGGCCTCAGCCGACAAATGTGTCAGAGATCAGAAGCTTTCTTGGATTAGCGGGTTATTACCGCCGATTTATTGAAGGATTTTCCAAGATAGCAAGACCCATGACAGAACTTCTTAGGAAAGACAAGAAGTTTGAATGGACCCCAGTCTTGTGAAAGAAGCTTTCAAGAGTTGAAGAGAAGACTGACAACAGCACCAGTGTTAGTCCTGCCTGACATTCACAGAGATTTTGTCGTCTACTGTGATGCTTCAAGACAAGGCTTGGGATGTCCTAATGCAAGATGGTAGAGTTGTTGCCTATGCATCAAGGCAACTGAAGACACATGAGCAGAATTATCCCACTCATGATCTGGAGTTAGCAGCAGTAGTGCATGCCCTCAAGATTTGGAGGCACTACTTAATTGGAAATAAGTGTGAGATCTACACGGATCATAAGAGTTTGAAGTACATCTTTACTCAGCCAGACCTGAATCTGAGACAACGAAGATGGTTAGAGTTAATCAAGGACTATGATTTGGAAATCCACTACCATCCTGGAAAAGCAAATGTTGTTGCAGATGCCTTAAGCAGAAAAGCCTACTGCAACTACCTCATGACGCACAATGATCACTTGTCGACCGAGATAAAGAAGCTTAATCTGGAGATAGTGCCTCGATCTTGTGTGAATACTCTAAGTGTGCAACCAACACTGGATGAACAGATCAGACAAGCCCAGCTCAAGGATCAAGAGTTAATGAAGATCCGTAACCACACTGGAGAAAACAAAGCCCCAAACTTCAGAGTAGATGATAAAGGAACTCTATGGTATAAAGATAGAATCTGTGTACCACAGGAAAGAAAGTTCCGAGAGATAATCATGGATGAAGCCCACAACTCAGCATATTCCATCCACCCAGGATCTACCAAGATGTATCTTGATTTAAAGGAAAAGTACTGGTGGAATGGAATGAAGGCAGATATAGCCAAGTTTGTTGCAGAATGTGATGTCTGTCAGAGAGTCAAGGCAGAACACCAGAAGCCTGCAGGACTACTCCAGCCCTTACCAATCCCCGTGTGGAATGGGATGAAGTAGGCATGGATTTTATAGTTGGTTTTCCTAAAACAAAGAAGGGATATAACTCTGTATGGGTAATAGTGGACCGACTCACCAAGGTCGCTCACTTTATTCCTGTACAAACCAACTATGGAGGAGACAAGTTAGCCCAGTTGTACATTGACAACATAGTGAAGCTACATGGAGTACCGAGCAGAATTGTCTCTGATAGAGGTACCCAATTTACCTCTAGGTTTTGGAAAAGCTTACACGCTGCTCTGGGAACTAAGTTGGATTTCAGCACTGCTTATCACCCTCAGACAGATGGTCAGACAGAAAGGATCAATCAAATCCTTGAAGACATGTTGAGAGCCTGTGCACTGACCTATGGCAAAGACTGGGAGAAGAGTCTAGCTTATGCGGAGTTCTCATACAACAACAGTTACCAAGCCAGCCTCAAGATGTCACCTTTTGAAGTGTTGTATGGCAGAAAATGCAGAACACCTCTGATGTGGTCAGAAGTCGGAGAGCGTTCCCTTACAGGACCCTCCATTGTTAAAGAGGCAGAAGAAAAAGTTGCAGAAATCAGAGAAAAGCTGAAAGAAGCACAGTCTCGTCAGAAGAGTTATTCTGACAAGAGAAGAAGGGATTTAAGTTTCCAAGTTGGAGACTATGTGTACCTTAAAGTTTTCCCAATTCGAGGTACACGTCGTTTCCAAGTCCGTGGCAAGTTAGCACCGCGCTACATCGGACCGTACCGAGTGTTGAAGAAGATCGGTACAGTGGCATACAGGATTGAGCTACCACCAGAGTTGGCAGATGTGCACAATGTTTTCCATGTGTCCCAGCTCAAGAAGTGTTTGAGAATACCAGAAGAGCATGTCTCAGTGGAGACTCTGGATTTACAAGATGACCTCCGATATCGGGAAGTGCCGATTAAGATTTTGGATGTAACCACCCGTCAGACCAGAGGATCAACAGTCCGTCTGTACCGTGTTCAGTGGAGTCGGCACACAGGGGCAGAAGCTACTTGGGAGCGAGAAGATGCTTTGAGGAAGGAGTATCCCCATCTCTTCGAGGATGAGCCTGAATCTCGAGGACGAGATTCCTTTAAGGGGGGTAGGTTTGTAACGCCCTGAAAATCGACCCTAAAAAAATTTTAAATAAAAATCGAAACTTAAATCGGAAGTTTCCAAAACTTTTCAAAAATCCCTCTCTTGTTCTGGACCACACCAACTGGATTTTTCTGGTCTGGTCTATTTCTTCCCTTCTCCACTGTTGGCAGTCCTAAGGCCTAACAGAAATTAATCCGCAAGCGTACGGATACCGATGTAGCTTTCACCACAAGGAGTATTCCTAGGGTATCGAATCCACAGGGAACGTATAGTGTACTAAAGCCTAAACACTAGAGGTATTGATCCGTAAAGGTGGTTCACAGAAGCGGAGTTTGTAGCAGTAAATAAAAGGGTCTTCTGGCCAGGCAATCTAATGATAAGAAGCTATGTAGCTGGGCAATTTGGTAAGGTCCTTACTCTATTATTTGTTTCGGGGCACACGCATGCCAAGGTAGCAACCCGAGAATTAGGTTCAACTAACTTGGGGAATTACGTGCTATTGACCTCCCTACTAAAACAATAACCCGGACGTGGTGGATTACAGAGACCGGTATGCCTGTCACACATACTCGCGGCTACCATCCTCCGTGGGGTCAAGAGCAAACCAGGGATAACTCAAGATCTAAACACCATGTTTACATCTATCGTCACAACTAGTAAAAGCTAGCATGTACTAGTCAATGCAGTAAATAAATAAATATTTACTGCAAACCTGGAACCCACAAATAAATAAAGCAGAATACCTTACTTTATTGCCCGACCAATAATCTTCTTACATGTTGCCCGGCCTGGAAGACTAAGACGACTACTCCCAGGCGAGGAGCATACCGGAGGCGACGAAGAAGTAGAGTCCCGACATGCCGGGGGCCTCTAACTCTCCTTCCCTCTCACTCACTCTCTCTCTCCTAGCAACACTATCCTACTACCAAAAGACTAAAATGAAGTATCAAATGAGGTGTGTCCTGCTTCTGGAGCCGGAGGGTGTTATTTATAGCTTGCTGGAGTCGGTGGGGATCATCTGGCCGAAGCTGGGACGTCGGTGGAGCAAAGGTCGGCCGGCCGGCCTAATAGGGTGGCCGGCCGGCCACCGATGTGGTCGGTTCGCCACCGCCTCTTCCCTGGACGGCTCTGATGGACTCCTGAGGGCGGTAAGAAGGTCGGTTTCTTCATGGGGTCGGCAGAAGTAGAGTGGCCTTCAAGTTTAGGCCCAAAAGCCCATGTTCTAGAATGTCGGTTGTTTGATATTGGGCTGGGCCTTGAATTCCACGTGGGAAAGCTGTAGAAGGCCTCTGGGGAGGAGCTGGACCTCGGTGGGAGCCTGAGCAGGCCGGCCGGCCTATGGTTGGGCCGGCCGGTGGGCTTTATCCCCCGTTTTCTGTGAATTTCGTCCATATTGCTTCCTGCATTCAAATACTTCAACAAAACTTGTGGAGAGCCATTAATATAAAAGAATGTTTATTTTATCCTTGTATGATGGCTTTTATTGAATGGTGTTGGCGGTAAAATATTCGTATTAAGCAGCGCCAACAACCCCCCCAGACTTAGATCTTTGCTCGTCCCGAGCAAAAAGATTGAACCAAAGAAAAAGACATCATCAAGGTGATATGATAGAATTATCTCAATAATTTCTTCAGGCTCACTATGTGTAAGTGGCTAAAGCTCATTGTCTTGAGAAGTTGAAAGGTTGAACAGCGAAAATCAGAGACCCTTTTCAAACCCAAAGATCCCTCGGATTTCAAACTTTCCCTTTCTTCTCATCGTGTCATACAAATTCTCAAAGTCTGAGTCACTCAGAGTTGTGGAAAAACCTGTCTTCACTCAAAAGATGCTTTCCTTATTTTCTGATATGGCTTATATCTGGGGTTTGGTAAGGAGAGCATAATCTTCTGCGGATATTGTAGAATTAAGGAGAAATTCTAGAAAGAGCAATGCACATCCTCCTAGTCCAGTCAATGGCAAAATGATTCTTTTGGATATGACTCATACTTTGGCGGAAAGATTGTGTCTTATGCACTCTGCCCAAAATGAATATATCAATCCTTCTTGCCTTTTTTTTTTTTTTTTTTTTTTTTTAATTTGGGAAACTTTTCTCTCTTACTTTTTTTTTTTTTTTTTTAATAGAGAGGTTCCCAGGATACATAAGGCAGAAGGAGCCTCTTAGTGCGGGGTAGAGAGCAATAAGGCAGAATTTTCTTTCAATGCCTGCCATCAGGTGGATGAGTCACTTCCATATGACTGACATTTGAGGAGTGCATGCAACTTTAGAGAATTAAACCTTAATTATACTCACCACAAAAAGATTAGCTTTTGAGGAGTTATAAAATCTATCTTTGTTTGGCTCTAATAGGTATTTTTAGAGAATTTGTGACAGTCAGATTGAAAGGCAAGGTAAGATTTCCGAGAAAATCATGGAAAGATAGGAGTCAAGATTTAAGCATATATCAAACCTCACAACAAAATAGACAAGAGCGTCCTTAATAGAATATTGTGAGCAAGAAAAAATTGTGAAATAACATTATCACAAAACCGATGATGTTAAAAGAGTTTTGTTTTTATTTAGTTTTATCTTCGTAAAATCTTTTTATTTTATTAGCAGACAGGTGAAACAGGCAGAGGGGATATAACAGAACAAGTCCGAAAAATTTGAACCTGTTCGGCGTTCGAGCCGGGCCGGCCGGCCTGGCATGTGGGCCGGCCGGCTGGGCATGCGCCCCGTTCCGCCTCTGTTTCGTCGTGGCCGTGCACAATCACCTGTACAACATTTTTATCCTGCGCGCTCGGGGGAATTGTGAGTGTACAGAGGTTGGTTTATGTGGTTACCCACATAAACCAACAATCAATTAAATAAACACTCATTTCAGTAAACATTAAGAGGCAAATTTTTATTTTATTCAGAGGAGCATTGGGCGCTTTTACATAAGGAAATAATTTAAGCAAACCTAATTTAATTCAAAGCAAACCTAAACGAATTTGAAGGGGAATTAAACAAAAGCAAACTAATAAGCGCCGCTCTCTAATCCTAATGCTCCTATGGTGAGGGGGCCTCGAAGTGCTCGCTGAACCCTGTGAGCTTGTAGAGCCTCTTCATCTTGGCCATGCTCCCTTTCCGGACAAGATTGATCTTGTCCTTGTTGTCCTCCAGATCCATGTGCATCTCACCCTGGTTGTCCTCCACCTTAGCAAGGCGCGCCTCCATCCTTTGGAGCGCGATCTGCAGCTCCTTGATGGGGTCATGGGCGCCATCGCTGAACTCCATCTGGCCGGGAGGACCGGTGATCGGCGGCGGCGAACGGCGACGCAGCTTCTGCGCGGGTGATGAGTCATTCGACTCAGCCTTCAAGATGAGCCCCTTAGGCGCCTTGTAGTACATCACCTTCTCGCTCCACTTCTTGCCCCTAGCACCCAGATAGGTGAAGGGGGGAGCGTTCTCCCAGGCACCGTTAGATGTCCTATGAGAAGACTCATCCTTGGATTGGCTGGCGTCCGTAGGCTCGTCCGGATCCTCTTCGGATTGTTCTACCACGGGGTACGCCGGCGCGATCTCCGCCTTTGGAGTGGGAGTCGGAAGTGCTGGAGATTTCCCCGTCTTGGGGGACAGCTCGCCAACCACGGGATGCGTAATGCCGCCGCGGTACTGCTTCTTCCCGATGCCACCAGAGGGGGAAAGGAATCTCCCCGAGTTGGGGCTCGCGCTCGCCCTGGATGGGCTCCTGCCGCGGCTCGGGCTGGCCGGCCGGCCAGGTGGATAGGCCGGCCGGCCGGGGTTAGCCCCGGCTGCGAGCAGGTCGGCCTCCAGCTCGGCCCCCCAGGTGTCCACGAAGTCGAGGTACCTCGCTGCGCTGGATCCCTCATTGTTGTTGACCGAAAATTGATCGAGATAGGAGGATCGCTGCTTCCGAGCGGTGGTGTTGGAGGCTCTTGAATTGGGGGCTTTGGAATTGGTGGGAGACATGGTGGAGAAGCTCTGGTAAGGTGCCTTCTCAGCCATGGCCGAAACTTTTGAGATGGAGGAGTGGAGAAAAATGAATTTTCAATGTGTTTAAGAAGGTGAAAAATCCACTCCAGGCGAGATAGGCTCCGAATCGTAGGGTAGAGTTCGGTATTCTGTTTGGTTTGATCGGGGGCGCCGCCACAAAAAGTTTCGAAAAATTTTGAAAATCTGAGGGCCGGCCGGCCTGGGTGCCTGGCCGGCCGGCCTGCGCTTCCCCCGAAAACCAAAATTTTTATTTTAGTTTGAATATAAAGAAAAATAAAATAAGAAGAAAAAAGGGAAAAACAAGGCTCGGTTAAGGTCGGGGCTAGACCGTAGATGGTGATTTTCACGTGAACTCGATGACATCTACTTCCTCGAGTTCCGGCATGGAGGGTTCTAGAAAGATTTTTAAGCGCTGGCCATTTACCTTAAAGTGCTCTCCGTCATTACCTTGGAGAGTGACGGCCCCATGGTTAGATGTTTCCACCACCGTATAGGGGCCATCCCACTTACTTCTAAGCTTACCATGACCAAATAATTTAACGCGGGAGTTGTACATAAGTACCTTATCACCTGGTGTGAAGTGCTTCTCCCGAATGCGCTTGTCGTGCCACCGCTTCGTTCGCTCTTTGTAGAGTTTCGAACTGTGGTACGCTTTCTCCCTCAATTCTTCGAGCTCTGAGATCTGAATCTGTCGCTTCACTTGGGCTTGGTCCAGGTCCATGTTCCATTTCTTGATTGCCCAGTAAGCCTTGAACTCTAGCTCGACGGGTAAGTGGCATGTCTTTCCGTATACCAGTTGATATGGAGTCATGCCGATTGGAGTCTTGTAAGCTGTCCTGTATGCCCATAATGCTTCATGCAGCTTCGACTTCCAATTCTTGCCCATTTGGTTGACGGTCTTCAGGAGAATATTTTTGATTTGTTTATTAGATGTCTCCGCTTGACCGCTCGTCTGTGGGTGATATGGGGTTGCTACCCTATGAGTAATACCGAGTGATGAGAGCATTTTTCTGAATGTCCTATCGATAAAGTGCGAGCCTCCATCACTGATTAGTACTCTAGGTGTACCAAACCGTGGGAAGATGACTTCTTGGAGCATTTTCTTGGAGTGGATGGAGTCAGCGTTTCGACATGGAAGAGCCTCCACCCATTTAGAGACATAGTCGACTGCCACTAGAATATATTCATATCCCTCAGAGTTTGGAAAAGGTCCCATGAAGTCTATGCCCCAACAATCGAAGACATCGATTTGAAGATTATTTGTTAGGGGCATGGCATCACGAGCGTTGATCCCTCCTACTCTCTGGCAGCGAGAACATCTTCTAACATACTCCTTTGTATCTTCGTACATGTTTGGCCAGTAAAAACCGCTTTGCCAGACTTTGGCACTTGTACGAAATACTCCATAGTGACCTCCAAAGGCTGATGAATGACATCTGTCAATAATTTGCATAGCCTCACATGTGGGTACACATCTTCTCAGGAGACCATCGGTGCAGACTTTATACAAATATGGGTCATCCCATAAGTAATACTTGCTGTCCCTGATGATCTTCTTTTTATCCTCCCCTGGCGGTATATATCCTGCTACAATGTAGTTGACAATGTTTGCATACCAGGGGTCGGTGCTTGTTACCTTTAGTAACATGTCATCTCTCAAGCAGTCATTAATGGGTAGTCCAGTAGGATCTTCCGTCTGCAATCGCGAGAGATGATCTGCCACAGTATTCTCTACTCCTTTTCTGTCTCTGATCTCCAAATCAAATTCTTGAAGGAGGAGTATCCAACGGATAAGACGTGGCTTAGCATCTTTCTTTGTCAGGAGATATTTGAGGGCTGCGTGATCTGAGTAAATTATCACCTTAGCTCCAACCAAATACGATCTGAATTTGTCAATAGCATACACCACAGCCAACAATTCCTTCTCAGTGGTTGCATAATTGAGTTGAGGTCCAGTGAGAGTTTTGCTAGCATAGGCGATGGCATGATGCTTCTTATCCTTAGTCTGTCCCAACACTGCTCCTACGGCGTAGTCGCTTGCGTCGCACATGATTTCGAACGGGAGTGACCAATCGGGTGGCTGGATAATGGGGGCTGATATCAAAGCTGTCTTCAGTTCATTGAATGCCTCCATGCACTTGTTGTCGAAGATGAACGGTGCGTCCTTAGCCAAGAGACTGGTGAGAGGTCTCGCCTTTTTGGAGAAGTCCTTGATGAACCTTCTATAAAAACCGGCGTGTCCTAGGAAGCTGCGGATCCCTTTTATGTTTCTCGGAGGTGGAAGCGACTCAATTACCTCAATCTTGGCTTTGTCGACTTCAATCCCCCGAGCGGAGACCTTGTGCCCAAGAACAATTCCCTCTGTCACCATGAAGTGACATTTTTCCCAATTCAAAACCAAATCTGCATCCTTGCATTTCTGAAGTACCTTCTCTAGATTCTGGAGACATCTGTCGAATGTTTCACCGTAGACCGAGAAATCATCCATGAATACTTCCATTATTTTCTCCACTAAGTCTGAGAAGATTGCCATCATGCATCTTTGGAAGGAGGCAGGTGCGTTACACAACCCGAATGACATTCGTCGGTAGGCGAATGTGCCATAAGGACATGTGAAGGTAGTCTTGTCTTGGTCTTCAGGGTGGATAGGTATTTGATGGTACCCTGAATAACCGTCAAGGAAGCAGAAAAACGAGTGCTTCGCCAACCGTTCGAGCATCTCATCAATGAACGGGAGCGGGTAGTGATCTTTCCTGGTTGCTTTATTAAGCTTCCTGTAATCGATGCACATCCTCCATCCTGTCACTGTGCGCTGAGGGATCAACTCATTTTTTTCATTCTTCACAACTGTCATCCCTCCCTTCTTAGGTACTACCTGGACGGGGCTAACCCATTGACTGTCCTGAACTGGGTAAATTATACCTGCCTTGAGTAGCTTCAAAATTTCTTTCTTAACTACATCTCTCATGGCATTGTTCAAGCGTCGTTGGTGCTCACGCACAGGCTTGTGATCGGGTTCCATCGGGATTCGGTGTGTGCAGAATTCTGGGCTGATTCCCTTGAGATCTGCTAGTGAGTAGCCTATTACCGATCTGTATTTTTCTAGCACGGCTACTAGCTTCTTCTCTTCTTCCTCTGACAGCTTGTCACTGATGATGACAGGCGTGGTCTGATCTTTGAAGAGGAAACTGTACTTGAGACCAGGTGGCAACTGTTTGAGCTCGACAGGTGTTGGAGCTGGTTCTTCATGCTTATTGAGTGGAACATAGGGGGAAGGGTCTTCATCTTCATTGAAGTATTGTGCATCTTCCTCCGTATCAAACTGCGAAGCTTCTAAGAATTCAACGGCCGCTGCTTCTTCTATGGCCGCGTATTCATCCATCTTCTCAGATTTCTCCTCTGCCTTGGCATTGAGTGCTCTTCGGATGTCGATGGAGAAGCTTTGTCTTCCCATTGGGACTTCCAACTCTTCTTGGCCGCTTCTCATCTTTGTGAGTGCTGCAATCGGTGTTCCAATAAGGAAGAAGTTCTTGTCGGGAATGTCAAAGATGTAGAAATTCATGAGCAGGGGTTGCCCATTGATTTCTAGTTCCAATTCTCGCAAGATCCCCTCAGCTTGATAGCATTTGTTCCGGAATATCAGCCTTTTCCCTGATGGTATAAGGCTGATATTTCTACCGCCAATCGCTGGGCCTGCTGTTTTGACAGAATGTTTACTCCTGCTCTTAAGTCATAGCTAGCCTCAATTGGTGGTTTATGCTCATACTTTACTAGAATGCTCTCAGACTTTTCATTGAGCTTGATAGCCTTCTCTGAGCATTCTGTTTCTTGGAGCCAATCCTCGCTGAAGACGGCAGACAGTTTCTGCAGACGTGTGTCTTGATCTACCTTGTCTTCCCAATCTAGCTCATCTAGCTCAGCCTTTTCAACATAGCAATTCTTCTCCACCGGGTAAGTTCTTGTATTACCGAATCTCGTTAAGTCTACCTCTTCCTCGTATGGTAAAAGAGGAAGAGTGGACTCAACTTGATTCTGTCCTTCGGAGAGAATTTGGCTATCCTTGAATAGCGTAGGATTCGAGGGGCAGACATAGAACGGTTCTTGTTCTGCCTTCGGAGCTGGCGGTGGTCGAGGTGGTTCTGCTTGGGGGTGTACCACACATGCACACTTCCTCTGTTCTGGTGAGCTAACTGAAGGTGTCTCTACTATGGTTTGTGCCTCTTCTTCATGTTTTTCAGGGGCAACTGCATCATAGGAGCCCAAATTGCTGAGAATCTTCCCCAACATGTCAAATCCTTCTTCAATTGTTTTGTATAGGAACGACCCTCCGGAAGCTGTATCCAAGAAGTTACGGCTGTTTGGAGTGAGTCCCGCAGCAAAATGTTGAAGGAGTATTTGTGATGGAATTCCCAGATCTGGTCCTTCTAGAGTGTAGGTCAGGAAACGGTCCCAGGCAGCTCCTAATGGCTCATTTCCGCCTTGCTCAAAGGTAATGATCTTCTTGCGAAGAGCAATAACCTTGTGGAGAGGGAAGTATTTGAGACAGAAGAGCTTCCGGAGAGTAGCCCAATCTCCCTGAGCTTCACTCACGTGCTTGGCATACCAGAGCTCTGCATTGCTAGTGATGGAGAACGGAAACAGCAACCATCTGAAACTGTCTCTCGGAACTCCTGATGTAACAACTGTGGAACAGAGCCTCTCGAAGTAACGCATATGTGCGTACGGATTTTCATGATCTTCCCCGCGGAACTCAGATCCCTTCACCAAGGCAATCAGCTCTGGACGAATCTCATAACTGACAGCTGTGATTGGCTTGGATGCTGGTGCAGGCTCCAATAGTGCTCCTTTCGGAGCAGCGGCGTCGAAGATCGACGGAGTATCCATGATATGATATGATAAAAGAAAAAGAAAAACAAAGAGAACAAAAGAAAACAAAAGAAAATAAAAACCTTTAACGGGCGCCTCTAGGTTCGAATTTTAGCACAGCTTACCGTTCCCCGGCAACGGCGCCAGAAAGCTTGTTGGCAGTCCTAAGGCCTAACAGAAATTAATCCGCAAGCGTACGGATACCGATGTAGCTTTCACCACAAGGAGTATTCCTAGGGTATCGAATCCACAGGGAACGTATAGTGTACTAAAGCCTAAACACTAGAGGTATTGATCCGTAAAGGTGGTTCACAGAAGCGGAGTTTGTAGCAGTAAATAAAAGGGTCTTCTGGCCAGGCAATCTAATGATAAGAAGCTATGTAGCTGGGCAATTTGGTAAGGTCCTTACTCTATTATTTGTTTCGGGGCACACGCATGCCAAGGTAGCAACCCGAGAATTAGGTTCAACTAACTTGGGGAATTACGTGCTATTGACCTCCCTACTAAAACAATAACCCGGACGTGGTGGATTACAGAGACCGGTATGCCTGTCACACATACTCGCGGCTACCATCCTCCGTGGGGTCAAGAGCAAACCAGGGATAACTCAAGATCTAAACACCATGTTTACATCTATCGTCACAACTAGTAAAAGCTAGCATGTACTAGTCAATGCAGTAAATAAATAAATATTTACTGCAAACCTGGAACCCACAAATAAATAAAGCAGAATACCTTACTTTATTGCCCGACCAATAATCTTCTTACATGTTGCCCGGCCTGGAAGACTAAGACGACTACTCCCAGGCGAGGAGCATACCGGAGGCGACGAAGAAGTAGAGTCCCGACATGCCGGGGGCCTCTAACTCTCCTTCCCTCTCACTCACTCTCTCTCTCCTAGCAACACTATCCTACTACCAAAAGACTAAAATGAAGTATCAAATGAGGTGTGTCCTGCTTCTGGAGCCGGAGGGTGTTATTTATAGCTTGCTGGAGTCGGTGGGGATCATCTGGCCGAAGCTGGGACGTCGGTGGAGCAAAGGTCGGCCGGCCGGCCTAATAGGGTGGCCGGCCGGCCACTGATGTGGTCGGTTCGCCACCGCCTCTTCCCTGGACGGCTCTGATGGACTCCTGAGGGCGGTAAGAAGGTCGGTTTCTTCATGGGGTCGGCAGAAGTAGAGTGGCCTTCAAGTTTAGGCCCAAAAGCCCATGTTCTAGAATGTCGGTTGTTTGATATTGGGCTGGGCCTTGAATTCCACGTGGGAAAGCTGTAGAAGGCCTCTGGGGAGGAGCTGGACCTCGGTGGGAGCCTGAGCAGGCCGGCCGGCCTATGGTTGGGCCGGCCGGTGGGCTTTATCCCCCGTTTTCTGTGAATTTCGTCCATATTGCTTCCTGCATTCAAATACTTCAACAAAACTTGTGGAGAGCCATTAATATAAAAGAATGTTTATTTTATCCTTGTATGATGGCTTTTATTGAATGGTGTTGGCGGTAAAATATTCGTATTAAGCAGCGCCAACATCCACCCTCGCGCGCTAAATTGCCGTCCAGCGCGTTTTACCTTCACCTACCCAGTGCCCGTCATTTATTCCTTCGCATAAGCTGGCACATCGCTCGGCCCCGCATGAGTCATCTCGTCATATTAATTATCTCGAATGACCTGACGACACTATGCACTATGCTTGAGTCGTCTCGTCGTCTTGAACCTTGTGCCAACACTATGCACTATGCTTGAGTCGTGTCGTCGTCTTGAACCTTGTGCCAACACTATGCACTATGCTTGAGTCGTCTCGTCATCTCAAACCACGTGACGACACTATACACTATGCTTGTGTTGTCACGTCGCGTCTCGTCGTTGTCTCATCAGCCCAAATCCACACACCAACTCCTGAGTCGTCTCGTCGTTGTCTCATCGACCCAAAACCACACGCCACGCTATCGGCCCCACCATCCCGTCGCTCTGCGCCGCGCACACCGCTACGCGACGTACCGCCCCTGCGCATGCACGCCACAAGTGGCCAAGTTGCCTGAGAGCTCACGTCCCATCGCTCCAAAGCTGCACGCCACGCCATTGGCCCCGCCATCTTGTCGCTCTGCATCGCAAGCCGCTCGTGCCCACTTGCATGCGCCGCTACTGCCCCAGCTGGCCACTTTCCCCACTGCTGCCCAGCCCTGTCGCACTGCTGCGCGTGCCACATCGCGACGCACCGCCCGAGCCCCACCGTCGCTATTCATCCATGCGCACCGCTGTGTGCGTCAACCGCGCCGTCACTTCAGCGCTGCAGCCTCTCCCTCACCTTTGCCACTGCATGCTGCCTGCCACTACCTAGCCTCGCGCCGCGTGCCACCGCCCATGTCCCGCTCTGCGCGCGCAGGAGCGGCGACTATAGCACAGCAGCGCCATCGCCTCAATGTCGCCGTCCACGGTGATGCTTCTCTCTCTCCCTACTTGAGTTCATCCCAGGCTATAAATAGCCCTCCCCGCGAGCTCCCTCGTCATCGCGCTGTCCAGCCCAGCTGCAGGTGAGCGTCCTCCCTCCGCTTCTCTCTTTGATCTGGTGTTTAACCAAGCACCGCCCCTCCGCATTGATCTCCCTTCCCGACGCCGTCTCGCCCCGACCAAGCGGCCGTGGAGCATCCCCAACACCACTCCACCTCCCCAGCCCACTTAATCCACCCTTTTCCTTTGTCAACCGAGCACCACCAGCAGCCCAAGCACTCGTGTGCTGCTCGACTTGAAATATTCCCCCGAATTTATTTTCGAATTATTCCAACAGCCTACACTAGAAAATCAATATCTCCACCGTCCGAGCTCCGATTAACCCGATTCTTCCTCCTAAATTCATCTAAAATCGAGCTCTATCCATTCCTACCACTTTCATCTTTTATAGAGCTCATCTTCTATTTCGTTTGTAATTATTTGTGTTTGTTTGCTTGTTTGCTTGTGTGCCGGTTTCGCGTACCGTAGCTAACGGAGTGTTCGAGCACGAGTACGAGGAGGAGGAGGAGCAGGAACCAGGAGCCGAAGACTTTGAGCAGGAACTTCCCGAGGACGTCAACGAAGGCAAGTCACAATCCGTTTTCCCTTTGATCATACTGCTCCTATGTTTTATAAACACAACCCGTAGCAGCCGTTTTATTGCATGAAATGATTGCCCTGATGTTTGCAAAACCTTTGTGTAGTATGACCAAGACCACTGAGCCTTATATTATCTGTCCTAAATCATTCCCTGTTAAACCTAGGATATCCATGTATGAATATTATTTACGCATGGATGATTTCCTTGTTATAGAAATGCTTAGGACTGTGTATCACTAAATGCTCTACTTATATTTAGCTTTTGCAAATGTGAAAACCGTGATTGGTGTTGTATGGTAGTAGTAAGGTTGGGTGATAACTTAAGAAAGATGAATGAATGAACTTGGGTTAGAGCTGAGGTGATCCTGATGATATTTATGGAAGATTAAGTGTCACCTCTGTGGTGTGCTTATGACAAGTGATTTGGGAGATGAATGCCGCCTCTGTGGTGGGTTCATATATGTGGAGATGATTGCCTTGGCTCGTATAAGGACCGAGTTGCTTGTGACATCCTACCTAGCCGTTTTTCAGTGCGACCACACTACCGTGTATGCGGCACGGCTTAGTCTAAACCCCGCCAGCTAGTCTGTTAATCGCCTGGAGGCTGGAGATGCAATGGGAGCCCATGGAGCAGGTGGACGTGATGCAGACGTGTGCGACCCGGTCGAGGCCTAGATCAGAGGCTAGACCCCTGGACAACTCCCATGGCGATTAGTCGGGACGATGCTGTGATGGGTAATGGCTTTGTGAGTCTTCACACCACACGCGCAGTGGCTTGTGATGCACTCAGATTGTGGGTACAGCGTACAACCTCTGCAGAGTGTTAAAATCTATTCGAATAGCCGAGTCCACGGTCACGGACATGGCTTTGGTTCGGTCCAAGAACTAGCATGGGATGGGTGCTTATCTCCTTGATGCGTGAGTTGTTTTTGGAGAATAGGTCCGGCCTTCCGCCGAAGGTTGTCGTGGACGGGGTGTCGGCAACGTAAAACTTGACCAACCCCTTAATATCTTAATTTGATGCTTTTGCTAAAATGCTTTATAAACTGAACCCCTGCATGTGTAAAACTTGCTTTATTGCAATGTTAAACCTGATGGCCTTTACCTTGCTACTGCCAAATGCATACCTTTATCCATTGATGGTAGGGTAAGGGTTGCGACTTGCTGAGTACTTCTGTACTCATTCTTGCTTGCTGATTACAGAGGAAGATCCAGACTTCGTCGACGCCGACGGTGAGGAAGACGATTAAGCTTGGTCTCGTCCGCACCCGAGCTGCCTGTGGCATTAGTCTACCGCTTAGTTGCTTCCGCTATGCCGTTTGATGACCTAGAAGTCATCTTCTGGTTTAGCTTTGTGTTTACTGTTGCCTATCTATTAGTGTTCTTGTTGCTTCTTAATCGACCCCTGCCAGGTCGCGACTTGTAATATCACCTGTTGTAAGACTTGATTGTACCAGCAACTGATCCAGGGACTGGTATAATAAAGTGTTTTAGCTCCTGGGATAACCGGGGCGCTTCAATATCTAGGCACTGTTACTATAAAGTACACAATTTTGGAAACATGTGATGTGTTACTAAATGCTAAAGAATAGATTTTCTTCTAGGAATTGATTTTAAAAGCTATAGGGGATCCACCCAGATTTACCATCATAAATTTGATCCATCCACAAGTCTTCAAAATGTAACTTTATTTGACCACTAATTCATCACGATACAGCTATTGAAAAAGAAAGCAGAATGATTGGTCATATGGAAGGAAGTGGGGTAGAGTTGCTTGGGGGAAGTATCGTGATGAAATTAGTTGTCAAAGTTACATTTTGAAGACTTGTGGATGGATCTAATTTATGATGGTAAATCTGGGTGGATCCCCTATAGCTTTTAAAATCAATTCCTACAAGAAAATCTACTCTTTGGCATTTACGGACACAACATATCTTTCCAAAATTGTGTATCTTGTATCTTACAGTGCCTAGATATGGGCTGTGATGATCTTTGTGTTTCATGAGTGTTTTTAGCAATGATTAAATGAGGCAACATTACCCAGAGCAGGATACATATATATGCCTTTTAGTAGCCTGGTCTCCATAAATGCTTCGATAATCATGCAGAAAAACAATATCCAAGGTACAGCATTTGAGGATCAACATACACATGAAAATCAGCTTACCACCAGCCACCAACATTTTGTAATCTTCACGATACAGCTAATTTTGTCGTCAGACGGAACCAGCAGGGGGTACTGCTACACCACCACCAAGTCCGGCGCCACTGCCACACCAAGATGGGCCTGCTACACCTCCGCCATCGCCGGACCTCGTCTTGCCCCTGCAGAACGACGACGACAGGCTCGATGCGGCTCACGGCGACTCGCCGGTCCACTACCACAACATCGACAACGTCATCGGCAATGACGGCGCCGTGCCTGGGCTCGCACGGTGCACCATTGCGGAGCTGTACTTGGCAGCTGATGGGGAGCCGAGCACCTTCGCGGAGGCAGAAAAGGAGGCCTCATGGCGCGCGGCGATGCGGGATGAAATCACGGCGATGTAGGACAATGGAACCTGGGAGCTGACGGAGCTGCCGCGTGGCCATCACGCAGTCGGCCTCAAGTGGGTGTTCAAGCTCAAGAAGAACGAGAGAGGCGGCGCCGTCATCAAGCACAAGGCCCACTTGGTGGTCAAAGGGTATGTGTAGCAACCGGGCATCGATTTCGATGAGGTCTTTGCTCTGGTGGCGCGCATGGAGTCAATTCGACTGCTCCTCGTGCTGGGCGGCTGATGAGGGATGGGCTGTCCATCACATGGACGCGAAGACGGCGTTCCTCAATGGCGAGCTTGTAGAAGAGGTGTACGTTCGACAGCCGCCGGGGTTCATCGTCGACGGAGCAGAGCACAAGGTGCTCCGCCCTCGCAGAGCATTCTACAGGATGCGTCAAGCCCCGCGAGCGTGGAATGAGAAGCTGGACAGCACCCTGCTCCAGCTTCACGACTACAGCGCCAATGTCTCATACTTCTAGAGATCCAATCCCATTTCACAAAGCCCTTCCCCTTGCACATTTTGTAACTTCTTTGGATTCTTGATGCAGCTATCCACTTGTGGTTGCGCCTTGCCCATTTCCAGCTTGAGGTGGATCTCGCCTCGGATGATGTTCCACCGCTGCTTGTTGCAGTGCGCCGGCTCCTTCTTCCAGAGCCTCCTTGTCTTCACCTTCTTGGAGACCTGCCCAATATTTGATGAAGGAACAAGCATAACACACAATCTTAGTAGGAGATCTAACAAACTTTTTGTCGAAGCACACTCTGTTCCATAGCTTCCAAATTGCCCAGCAAATACCAGCCAAACCAACCATATGAAACTTTGCCCCCTTCCGACTAAAGTGTTGTACCCAACTGAACTATTGTTCCATGGATTCTGGTCTACAGTTTGCGCCGATTACCAGAGCCACTAAGCTCCATACATACTTAATGACCTCACATTTGAACAACATGTGTTGAATTCTCTTCTTTGTCACAGAACGCACACTTAGCACATCCATGCCAATTTTTCCTTAACATATTGTCTTTGTCAAGATAGCCCCTCGGTATATCAGCCACATGAAATTCTTAATTTTCAATGGCATTTTTGTCTTCCAGATTGGTTTAAATCGGGGTTCTACACATTCGGTACAAAATTTGTCGTACATAGATTTCACAGAGAACATTCCTTCACTGTCCCAAACCCATTTGGGTTTATCATTTGTTTCAGATAAAGGCACTGCAACCAGGATGTCCCTCATCCTGCGCTGCTGGTCCTGGAGATTTTCATCCAGCCATCTATATGTGAGGTTCCAGTTCCTGTTAGCCCGCAGGGCTGCAGAACATGAACATTGGTTACAAATCGAGTACAATTCATTTTGGTGATGGGTAGTCATTTTCTTGAGGTCATTGTTCAGTAATTACGTGATTGTGACAAAAAAATGCGTTGCACGCCCTAGCATTAGATTAGTGCATGCGTGTGTGCAGTTAGTTGCAGAGCGTCCTGTCATGGCTCGTGGCCAGTTCGGAGGGAGGAGCCCGAGTCATGCGGTTGAGCGAGCGGCTCACGTACATGGGCAGGCCGGGCCTCCAGGAACTTTAGCGCGTAGTCTGTTCGTTCGGTTTGAGCCGAAAAGAGTCCGGCGTTCGTCCCCCGGCAAATCGAGAGCATGTCGTCGTGTTCTTGCCTGTCTTCAAACCGGGGCGGCGTGGAGACGTGGAGCTCTCCCCGGAGCCTCAGCCTTCGTATGCCGGTTTCCAATTCCATTAACCATATACGAAATTTAAGGCGGTTGTTTCCAACTACGAGTAAAACTCCTATTTTAGCGTCCAAATAGTGTGGGAAGGCAAGTAATCAATCGATCTCGAGGAGCAAAGGCCCCGGCCGCATGTCAGCTAAACCCTTGCGGCGCATACGGCTTCTCATCCCAAACCTTTGGACCTTGCTGGTCTCGTCCCTTCCACCTTCCCCATGCCGCCGCCTTCACTCGCCGCCGGCGAAGTTGGTGGCGCCCTGTACGCGTCGGCCGTCGTCGGGGGCACGGTGACCGGCCACCACCTGCTCCACATCGACTGCTACTCGCGCACCAAGGAGGATCTCCCCAATGGCGAGTGCATCAAATCTTTCCCTTTCACCGTAGGGGGTCCCTCATGGCGCATCTGGTATTACCCCAACGGCAATAACCCCAACACTGCCGAGTTCATATCCATCTACCTCTACCTCGACCAGACGAGCAGCTCCGACAAGCCCGCGAAGGCGAGAGCCAGGTTTACTCTGCTTCCTCACGAGGAGGAGGAGGAGGCCGGGGAACCTGTGACGTCGCACACCCGAACAACGGGCCTGCGTGACTTTTGCGTCAGTTGCTACGGCTTCACTAAATTCATCAAGAGGGAATTGCTGGAGGAATCCGCTGGGATTCTCAAGGACGACGGATTCACCATCAGGTGCGACGTCATCGTTAACAAGGAGCTCCGTATGGAGGAGAGGAGGAGACCTGCTCCAGCGCCGCTCGTCGCGGTGCCGCCGTCTGACCTGCACAGGCATTTCGGCGATCTCCTGGCGCGCAAAGAGGGGGCGGACGTGGCGTTCCAGGTTGCCGGCGAGACGTTCGAGGCGCACAGGTGTGTTCTGGCCGCCCGGTCGCCCGTCTTCAAGGCGGAGCTCTTGGGCGCGATGAAGGAGAGCACCAAGGCAACGGTTGTACGCGTCGACGACATGGACGCACAAGTGTTCAGGGCGTTGCTCTGTTTCGTTTACACCGACGCACTGCCGGATCCGTCTCCAGACGTGACTCGACAGGAAGAGGCTGCCATGGCTCAGCATTTGCTTGTCGCGGCCGACCGGTACGACCTGGAGAGGCTGAAGCTGATTTGCGAAGACAGGTTGTGTGGCCACATCGACACGGCCTCCGCGGCTACCATCTTGGCGTTAGCTGAGCAGCACCACTGCCGGGGGCTTAAGGAGGCGTGCGTCCAGTTCCTCAGCTCTCCATTGACATTGAGCGCTGCAATGGGAACCGAAGGCTTTGACCATTTGACTAGGAGCTGCCCCTCTGTTGTGAAAGAGCTCATGTTGCTGCTCGTATGGCTGCTGATCTCGGAGGGACGAGATGACCAGACAAGGAGGTTCAGTGGCATGTGTGTGTGTGTGTGTGTGTGTGTGTGTGTGTGTTTTTTTTTGAAATACACTGCCAAGTACATTAGTCGTCGCCTCGTCGGCACTGCATGCACAACGATCTATTTGTTTGATCATCGCAACTTATGGGTACAAGTACAACGACAACGAGTTATTGTGAAGCCAACTGTGACACTATGATGAACGTCCAGTTTAATTCCATGTTTCCACATGGACCTGGATTTTTCTTCTTTCATACTTGAATGCTTGATGTTTTAATGTTTTATGTTGTGCATACATGATAGTCAGTACGGACATCTGCATCTTTGTTTCAGTTATGTCACGGCTGGAGCTGCACAGTTTTTTTTTTTTGTCAGAGATACCTTTATTTAGTTTCTATGGGCTGGTTACATATAACGAACATACTCCCTCCATATCACAATAGTTGACGTCTTGGATGCTTGGGGAGAAACCAAGGCGCGGCCCAACAATGGTGAAAAAGTCCCTACCCCTCTACAGCTCAGATGGCAGACGGGAAAAAGAAACAAAACTGCAGCTCCTCCCACGACCTCCCTCCCTGCTAGTAGTACCTTCCTCCCACACCGAGCCAAGCTCGAGCAGCAGCAGCAGCAGCATGCCGCCTGCGCCGGTGGCCTCGGCATCTTCCCAGAACAACATCACCGTCGCCGCGGCGCCAAGGCGGCGGTCCAGCGAAGCACGCGTGAGCGGGCCCGACGAGGAGGAGGAGGACATGGTGAGCCGCACCGCACGGCAAGCCCGGCGCGTCGTGCTTGCGTGTCGCCGTCGCAGCGGGACGGGAGGCTGGCATAAAGTTGCACTCGTCGCCGCCTCGACCCCTGCGCAACTTGCTTGCTGGCCGCCGTCGCCGGGGAGCCCCGTCGTCCCATCCTCGTCTTCTCCCTTCCCAATCCAGCGAGATCCGGCCGTTCCGCCACCACCGGTGCCCTTCTTTCCTCCCCACCTGCATCTCTGCCGGCCCCGGAAGCTCCGTCGCCGCCTTCGGTCCTTCAATCCCCATCTCCTCCCTAGATCGAGGCGAGCCACTGGCCGGCTCGATCCCACCAGCTACCATGGCGCCGCTCGCGGCCGCGCATCCGCCCGACCATCTGGTCGCGGCCATGCAGGAGAGGAGGCCTAAGAGAGGCTCCGCGCGCCCAGGTCACCGCCGTCGCCGCGCCGCCGGTCCCCTCCCTCGCCACGCCGCAGCTCCGCGCTGCAACTCTCCGCCCGCCTGCCGCCTAGCTCGCCATGGAGACCGGCGGGCTAGCTGCTGTGGATCTTGCGGGTTGGGGAGGGAGGAGATGAGGATGGGAGAGCCTGCGTTGCTTTCGGTGGTGGGAGATAGAGGACAAAGGAAAAGAAAGTTTCAGTCGTTTGCCGGGCCTCGTTGTGGCAGACAGGGGTAGCAGTGGAAAGTTTCAGTCTCAACAGTGCAAAACGTCAAGTAATTTGGCAAAAAAATTCCCCCCTAGAACGTCAACTATTCTGATATGGGATCTCAAAAAAAAAACTATTCTGATATGGAGGTAATAGTATACTTGTACCTTAAACATTTTATTTTCGTGATGGGGTAGTCATTTTCTTGAGGTCATTATGTGATTGTGACAATATGTACGCCAATATTATTCCCATATGTGAGATTATCCCCCAATTTCTGGCACTAAATTAGTTTACTGATCAAGATCCGCGAAGGCAACGTAATCTTTTTGTTGATGGGTAGTTATTTTCTTTGGATCATCATTTATAGTATTACATATGTGATTGTGACAATAATGTGATGTACGCCCATATTGTTCCCATATAGCTTACTCGAGATCCATGAAGGCAACGAAATCTTTCGTTTTTGTACAACTATATATATAACTAGGTGAATTCCCCGCGCGTTGCGGCGGGACTTGAGATGTACTTCAATCGAGTTTCTTGAGATTGTTAGAAGCATATATTCAATATCTTCTATGATCAGAATAAAATAAATCCAAATGTAGCTATATGCAGCATGCACTCCTAGAATTGAACGGGTAAACATATCGCAGTGACGAGAACTCAATATTTTACAATTCTGAACTTCAAAGACATGAGCCAATCAGCCGATAGAGTAAAAGAGAAAGGCAAAATATAATCATGCATACCTTACTGTTTTTTCACAGAGACATATGGCGTGGATAACATCTAAAATCGGGCATACCGTCAAAATTGCAGCTTTAGTGTGTGCGTCCATCATCCGTGATGAAAAGGAAATGCCAGATCATGATTGCTGTCTCATCATATCCTGAATCTTGGAGTGAGACCGTTTGTCCAACCTGAAGATGCTACCACTTTAGGAGCAGCGTCCGTTTCTCTGATCCGACCAACAAAATGAAGAATCCAATCTTGACATCTAAGCTACCGACTGATAACTATATCTGATAACACCTCTGTGGAGGAAAGAGATCCACCGGAAAAGTATGATGCAAATCATGTGCCATGTGTGGCGAACTGCACCCAAAAAAAAAACATGGAATGCATCATTTTGTAGCAGCAGACTTGGGATAACTATATGAGTGGGGGAGTGATCAGATGAGGTCTAAATCGCCGAGCAGGTGTGGGAGTTTCTACAGCCCAACCTCTCCCAATAGACAACTCTATTAGTACTCATGGCACCGGTCTCTTGATGGTGATAATTTCTGCATGCAATGAATCTTGCAGTTTCTCATAGCATGAAAGCAAAGTAAAGAAGACAGTTTCTAATAGCATGGAAACAGAGAAAAGAAGGGAGGTAGTGGGAGGAAGAGGCAGCAGATTAATGTCAATGATAAACTGCAGATGACAACAATAAGGATTGGTAGTGTAAAAACGCTTCTTTTTTGATTAAGAGCTTGAGTGATTGCCGGAGGATTAGCACAATTAATTGTGTTTGGTTTCTTTTGTTGCACTGCCTCTCTCCCGCAGGTCAGTTAATTGAGTTTTTGGGGGAATCAGTTACTTTGATGCATAGCCTTTGGCAGAGCAATTCTGGAGAGAGCGCAGGAAGCTCATTGGCTGGAGACTTGATGAAATAGATGGATGATATGTGTCTCAAGCTTTGATCCAACGGATGACATTTTTAAGATGATGTGGCCACATGAGAAGCAAGCTTTATAGCAATAATGATACTAAGTGGGTTGTGTCTATATAGTATACTAGGTGAAAACCCCGCGCTTTGCAGCGGGAACTTATGTACAAATTAAAAAAATAGCAAATAGAATGTGATGTTTCCTTTTAGGTATGCTTTGGAACTTATGTACAAATTAAAAAAATGCTCCATCAAGGATACAAAAAACATAAAAACTGAATGAAGAATCAGTGCAGAGCTGATACAACTAAGCAACGCCACAGAAATTCGCAAACAAAGGTATTGCGCAAGTGAAAACTCATTTACAGTTTTAAGGGAAATTGAAAGGCAGAGATTATGGACAGCTTACTGACTAATGGTAAAGGTGTGTAATAAGTTATGCAATCCTCCAAAGTAACTGGAGGTGAATCCTCCATGATGGCATGATCAGCTCCGGGATTTAGCAATGTGGTTGTATAAGGTCAAAAGAATTAGTGTGATTGGAATTATACCGTCGTCATATACACAATTTTGTAGTAGTTATCATGAAAATAATTTAATACAGAGAGAGTGTGCAATAAGTTACCTAAATGAACAAAGAAGAAACAAATTTCTTCCGTGTAAAAGTGACTTTACTTGAATCCACGCACCTGCAGCGCACCTGCAGAGATGTTTCATGCCAAACACAGGAAAAAGAGGTTGCTCAGTTAGCCAAATTGGTACGAATGACAAATACTCCGTTAGGATTAGAAAAATAAAAAATCATCCTAAATCACAATCCTTAAATCGCATTCCATCGAACCGTTAAACTGCAAGGTTCGCTAAAAATTGAAGGGGAAAAAAAAGAGAACAGGTTCACTGCAGGTAACACCGGGTTTGGGAGAGCATTGGTGTGATGCATCAACCGAAGAAAATGGATGATAAAGTGCAGCAGAGGAGAATGGAACTATGAAAGAGCAGGCAAGTACCTTGTTGGGGTAGGAGAGCCTTACTATGCTAGGCGGATTCCCTCGGGCGGCATTGGCATGGGGAGAATCAACTACAGAGCACGATGAACAACATGGACGCAGCAAGGTTCAGGGAGATGGAGATGGTCACTGAACTGGCTTAGGTTCGCACGCCGAAGTCGTCGACGACGCCCACGACAGTCGAAACTTCCCAAAATCATTCTGTGGTCGTGCATCCGCGAAGCTGCTGCGACTGTGGTGAACCGCGATCTGATTTGCATGCGGATGACAAAATTGTAATGCCAGGGAGATGAATCAGCGAATAAGAATGTTTCACGACGATGTTGAATGCCTAACTTTTCAGCTTGCTGGAGCCACGACCCGTAGGGGCAGGAGAGCAGTGATGGAAAGGAGGAGGAGAATGGCAAACAATTGATTGTAATAGCAAGTCATTGTGGCAGTTTCAATTCGTGAAGGCAAACAATTCATTCCAGTAGCGAGTAATGGCGGCAGTTTCAATTTGTGAAGGCAAACAATTCATTCCATTAGCGAGTAATGGCAGCAGTTTCAATTTGTGGAGGGGCAGTTTTCTTCGGTTCCTGAATCACAGAAGATGGGGGCAGAGGAGGAAGACTGCGATGAGGGCCATTAAGCCAGACGGTGGCTGCGGGAGGGAGCAGATTAAGAGAAACAACGGACACGATAGAAGACTGCTGAGATCGGACGGTCTAAATAAAAAAGATGATGTGGCTCGCTATGGTTGCAGAAAATTAGAAGTTAATGACGTTTAGTGGTTGCACTTATAAAGAAGGCAACATATCCTGTGCAAACCTCTTTCGTATGCAACCTATGCAAACCTCCACCACAATCGTTAGATCTCCATCTGATGGCTAGGAAACTTTTTCACTTAAACCCTCCTCCAATGCTTTTGCTAATCAAAACTGAAAGCATTGGTGGAAAGGTTTAAGTGAAAAAAGTTTCCCACCTTAATCTAGCCATCAGATGGAGATCTAACGATTGTGGTGGAGGTTTGCATAGGTTGCATACGAAAGAGGTTTGCATAGGATATGTTGCCTATAAAGAAAGAGTAGATAAGATGGATTGAGGAGGTGAAGCAAACAAACTTGGTAACACCCACCTGTCCGCAAATTAAGGCGGTTGATTCCATCTACGAAGTAAAATTCCCATTTTAGCGTCTAAATATTCGTACGACCTCGGATAAATGCGGTGCGCAGCGTTAAACAAACTCTCTCCCTTTCCGCGCCGCCACATCCGCCAACTTGAGCCCTGGTTGTTTCCATGGCGAACCCTAGCGCCGCCGCCGCCGTCGATGTGTGCGCCATCTGCCTCAGCGACCTCGGCCGCGGCCAGACCCTGATCACGGCCGAGTGCTCCCACGTCTTCCACCTCCGCTGCATCTCCGACAACGTGTCCCACGGCAGCCGCGACTGCC
Organism: Eragrostis nindensis; assembly: GCA_012490785.1. Lineage (NCBI taxonomy): Eukaryota > Viridiplantae > Streptophyta > Magnoliopsida > Poales > Poaceae > Eragrostis > Eragrostis nindensis. Next base: position 186,415 of record JAAXCT010000673.1, on the reverse strand, counting down.
CGCTCTGCAAGGCCACCTGGCGCGACGTTCCGGTCGTCGAACCGGCTGGCCCGTACGCCGACGACGAGCCGGTGGCGGAGCCCGTCGTCCAGCAGCAGGCGCAACAAGCCGCCGACGCGGGGACGACGGTGGTGCTGAAGACGCACTGCGAGCGCCCGGCCGTGCCGCGGGGCGAGTCCCGCGACGGCTTCGCGGTGCTCGTGCGCGCCACGGCGCCGGGGGCCACTGCGGCCGCCGCGGAGGCGCCGGCGCCGCGCGCGCCTCTCGACCTCGTGACGGTGCTCGACGTCAGCGGCAGCATGTCCGGCAACAAGCTGGCGCTCGTGAAGCAGGCTATGGGGTTCGTCATCGACAACCTCGGCCCCGCGGACCGCCTCGCCGTGGTGTCCTTCTCGAACGACGCCCGCCGCGAGATCCGGTTCACGCGCATGTCGGCCGACGGGAAAGCGGCGGCGAAGGTCGCCGTGGAGTCCCTCGTCGCCGTCGGCGGCACCAACATCAGGAAGGGACTCGATGTGGCCTCCCAGGTGCTCGCGGCGCGCAGGTACAGGAACGCCGTGACCAGCGTCATCCTCCTCTCCGACGGGCAGGACAACTGCAACATCCGCGGCGCCAGCCTGATGCCGCCTTCGCTGCGGGCCGGATCCGGCGGCGCTGCGCCGGTGCACACCTTCGGCTTCGGCACCGACCACGACGCGGCGGCTATGCACGCCATCGCGGAGGCCACGAGGGGCACCTTCTCCTACATCGTCAACCACGAGGTGGTCCAGGACTCGTTCGCGCAGTGCATCGGCGGGCTCCTCTCCGTGGCCGTGCAGGGCGCGCGCCTCGACGTGGCGTGCGCGCACCCGGGAGTCCGCGTCCGGGAGGTCAAGTCCGGCCTCTACGAGAACCACGTCGACGCGGACCGCCGCGCCGCCACCGTCCAAGTCGGCGACCTGTACGCCGACGAGGTGCGGCGCTTCCTGTTCTTCGTGGACGTGCCGGCGGCCGACGAAGCCGCTGCGGATGAGGCGGAGGAGGTCACCAGGCTGCTCAGGGTGAGATGCACTTACACGGACGCCGCGACGGGGCGGGCCGTCGACATCGCCGGCGAGGACGCCGTGGTGCGGAGGCCGGTTGAGCTGCTCGACGGCGACGACCAGCGGTCCATGGAAGTGGAGCGGGAGCGCGTTCGCGTGGCCGCGGCGGAGGACATGGCGGCCGCGCGGGCCGCGGCCGACCGCGGCGACCGCGAGGAGGCGCTGCACTTGCTCCGAGCCGGGCGTGAGGCTGTGTTGGAGTGCGCGCTGGACTGCGCGACGTTTGACTCTGATGACGACGGCGAAGATGAGGATGAGTGCGATGATGAGCTTGACGAGCTGGAGCAGGACATGGACGAGATGCAAGATTTCATTGCGGACGAGGAGGCGTACGAGGAGGTAGGGCGCGCGCGCTTGCTGTCCGGCGTGAGCTCGCACCAGATGCAACGCGCCTCGTTTCAAGGCAGTACAGCGCGCAAGTCCTTCCAGACCAAGGCCATGGGTGCCATGGTGACCAAGTCGGCGGTTTCGCGTGGAAAGCAGCAGGAGGAGCCAGTTTCTGCTCCGGCGAAGAGAAAGCGCAAACACAAGTGAAAGACGGGCCTAGATGAGGTGATGACCAGCTCTGGCGCTTAGGGATCGCCACACAGCTGGTGAAATAATTGAGGTTAATGGTCAAATTATTTAGATTAATTAGGGTGGCTTATGTTTGTGTGATCTGGACTACGTTGCTCTTTCGCTTAGGAATTGTTGCTTTGAATAAGCAGAGAGACATGCCGATCAAATTTTGCCAGTTTCAGCAATTCTCATATGTTTTGCTTGGATATTTTGGTGCCCGTGTTATTATATATGCTAGTATTTCAGTGTTCCCTTCCAACCAAAATTGATGGAAGAGTTAATTTCACAAAACCACAACTATTTGGTTCTTTGTTGCAAAGAATCAAAACTTTTGAAACTAGTTTCACAAAACCACAACTATTTGTGCCACTTGTTGCACAAAACCACAAGTTTTGGTCCTAGGCCCACTTGTCATCTTCTCTTAGCCCTATGCACTTTTGTGTGGCTTGACATCTGGGATTGAAACTAAAAGTTGTGGTTTTGTGCAAGAAGTGGCAAAAATAGTTGTGTTTTTGTGAAACTGGTTGCAAATGTTGTGGTTCCTTGTAACGTAGGACCAAATACGGTTTTGTGAAATTAACTCTTGATGGAATTGTGAACAATGGGAGAGTGTTCTCCAGCTGATGAGACGCGCACGCTTTCTTTGCAAGTGACAAAAGTTACACCAAAGGAAAACTGATTCGTTCCTTTATTTATGTATTGTACAGTTGTACTCCCTCCGTCCGTCGTCTCTGTCCCATAAAAGTTTTACTCTAGTTATTCAAAATTTATTCTACAAAGAGTTTACTCTCTACTTTTTTGTTTCTTGAGCACTCTCTACTTTTCATCATTTCTTAATTCTCGCTTATTATATGAGAGAGGGAGTAGCACATGTAATTAAAACTCTCTCTAAGAGGGATTATCAAGACGTAGGCTAATGAGCGTCACTGGTCGGAACCTACAGGATTTTCCTAGGCTAATTATGTGGCAGAGTTTCAGATTAGTCGCACCCATGGCAGCCCAAATGAATCATCTATTCATTTCTTTCCGCTGTTTTCTAATTTTTAGAGCAACCGCAAAAGTCATCAAAACAAGTATTTAGGCAATAAATCCAGCCATATTGTCCACCCATGTATACAATGTGCAACTAGTCAAGACTCAAGATAGCATTTATATATTGCCAAAAAAAAAAACCACTTGGCTAAGTGCTACCGATAAGAATAAAAAATATATATTATTCTGGCTCCTCTCCTATTCATGCATCCTCAAACTATGAGTAGTTTCTGTGGACATATAATTGATTTTCATTAAATGTGGATCCAAAATTTGAGATTCACCATATTGTACAACTTGTAAAAAATTACTGATGTGTAGTCCATCTATAAGAACCAAACGGCTAATATACATTGTTGTTGGTGTTGCTCTTGAACACATACATGATGAATTTGGACATGGTTGTTATCTCTAATTATTTATTGCAAAAATAAGTAACCAAATGGCATTTGTGCTTTCAGTGGTAGGCGACGCTCCCGTCGACAGCGAGGCGCCAGCGGTGACTTCGTATCTCTAGATTTGCCGGCTCAGTCTTCGAAGATGCTCATAGGGGTAGGGTTTGCGTACGTGTGTTCATAGGGGTGAGTGTGCGTGCGTTGTGAGTGTCTGAGTTGTACTGTGTAATCTCAAAAAAAAAAAAAACAGAACACATGAAACTGTGACAGGGATACTAACATATTTATTTGACAGGGATACTAACATATTTATTTGAGTCTAATAAGAAGAAGATAAAAGCATGCATACAATAGTCTTGAGATACAAAAACAGTACAGTGTCGGATTGAAAGGGAAGACATAAATTAATACAGGCGATTCATTCTATTGGCTTGGATGCTCGCTCTACATATTTATTTGAACGTATGAATGATGCATATCAAAGCCTAATCCGGAGATATCAAAACTTGTTGCAGTAAGCACGCATATTGGTATCGACATTAATTATGAGGATATACATGTATAATAGAGATTGGTTGGATGCTAACTTACTTATTGGAGCGTATGGAGATATGAAACTCAATGAAGTCTTGGTGAGATAATATAAAAATAGTGTAGGATATGGGAATGACTTAAATTATGAGACGATGCATAATTTGTAGCTTAGGTTGGTTGGGTGGTGCTACTATATATATAAAATACATGCATACCGATCGAAATTGCTAGAGAGAAATTAAATCTCCTCCCCTGAAATAGAGAGCAATAGCGCACTCAGCCTCTCATGGCACCCGTCAACAGCACGACAAAGAGGACCTTATGCATGACCGCTACTTTGTTCTTGCTTCTTTCGATCGTAGCTTCTACCACCTCACCCTACCAAGCTGCTGAGGGCTGTAAGAAACACGTACCCCCTTTTAACTTTTTTGTTTCCTACATATATGTTTGAATGTTCTTAAGAAATTAGTTTAATTAAACCAAATCTTAGCTGTCAGATATTCCCACCATCATCGTATATACCGGCACAGCTTGAGCAATCGATTTTATCAGCACTTCTTTCCCTCCCATGCTTAGCATCGTCGGGCGAGGGACTCGCCACCCCGCGTCGCTGCACAGCACCACCATCTCCTGAGCGTCGTACGTACGTGCACATGGAGTCCGCTCCGGCCCCTTCCCGCGCCACTGAGTGCCCGCTGCCTGCCTGCCTGTTCTAGAGTATATACTCTCTCCGGTTTTAAATTGTTGCCGTTTGACTATTTTTTAGTTTCGTTTGATCGTGTGTCTTATTCAAAATATTAGCTTAAATATGTAAAATTATAAGTTATATTTTAATTTTCTTTAGTGATGAAACTAATCATAACAAAATATATGATAAATTTTTAAATATTTTAAATAAGACGAATGGTCAAACGTAAATAAAAAATAATCAAACATCAACCATTGAAAAACCGGAGGGAGTACATATCTCGGTCACCGCCCGGGCAACGTCAATATGCCGTCCCCTAATCGCCTCCCCCTGTGAGTCCCCGCGGACGCTGATCAACCCCACGTACGCACGATCGATCGAGGGCCGCTGCATGCATCACCCTGACCTCGTCCGCCACGTTCTTGTCCCGTCCAGCCGCTGTGTGTCACGGTACGTAGCGTAGGTAGGAGCCGCTGACTTTGACCAGCACTACTGTGTGCGTGACGTCGTCCCGTCCCGGCCAGGCGCGCGCTCTTGTCAGTGTTGCAAGACACCGCAGGAATTGAATTGAAGCGCCTCGGTCGATCGCCTCGTCCGCTGTCAACAGCGGCGTCGGGCGCCCGTGGCCTCGGCGATGGTGCGCAGCGCATCGATCGCCGCCGAACCTCAACGAGTGGACCGGCGTGGGTCCAAATTAAATAAGGAAGGCGTGGCACGAGCGCGTCAACGCAACGACGCCATTGACGCCGCAGCAGCAGCATGGTGAACGATCGAGTCCTGCCTCCTGTGGTGCGTGCGTGCATGCATGCGCTCTCGTCGATCACCTTGCATGGCAACCCGGTCTCATGCATGTGGGATTGAGACGTTATTCATAACATGACACGCTGGGTCAGTTCCAAAGGAACTAATGAGAAAATCATGGATAAAAAATAACAAAGAAAATAGAAAACTTGATTCATGTTCTAAAATAGGATCTCAATCTCACATGCATGAGACCCGGTCTCGTATAATTCTGATTCATCTGCGTGCGGATCGGAGGACCTCCCTCGCGGATGTTGATGCCGCCACCAACCGCTCGTGAAGGGGACATCCCATGCCAAGCTCTTCTCGACGAAATAAAAGATACGACGCACATCAGGCAGTCCTGTGGCAGAATATACTCCCTCTGTCCCTTTGTATATGGCGTTTTGGAGGTTCGAACTTTTCCCTAAATGTAGGGCGTTTTGAGGTAAAAATAAGAGGTATAGTGGTCTTTTAACATCCAGATTATTTTTGTATTTGAATGCTAGAAAACCCTATATTTAGGGACCGAGAGAGTATATACGAGTACTTGTGACAGCTAGCTGAACATTTTATTTTGACATAACTCCATTAATTTCTGAGAATTGTTGGTGATGGGTAGTCATTTCCTTTGATTGTGACCATGTGTGATGTACGCCATATTACTCCCATATATGATTATATATTCTCCTATATTTTTTCTCAAAATCCCCGCCAGATAAGCTAGTGGAACTCACGGAATTCTCAAAATTGCTAAATTGCATTCTTGTCAAAGATGCATCTTAAAATACACAGATGAGTTGCATCGTTGCACCCTCTACTGCTCTACATGAAGTAGTTCTCAAATTATTAGTGGTGGTTTTGTTAGAAAGTTCAATGTCAAAAACACAACTAAAAGATCCTCCGGCCGGTGGGCTAGAGCATCCATGTACCGCATTTCTCCTGAGCTCGAGTTTTTATTTTTCCTCCGGTGTGAACATTGTGTTTCTTGACGTTGTGAGGCGAAGATGATGATGATTGGCGGCTGTCATATGTTCAGCAGTTCCAAAATCAGCACAAATTTTGAAACTTTACCTTTTAATAATTGCAAAGAAATTAAAAGGCTCCTGAGTTTCGCGTTGGCTTCGGCTCCAACCCCGCGGGCTGCGTGCAGTGCGGCCGCCTGCCTCCGCATCTCCCGCCGGCGAGCACTCGCGCTCCGCTATCGTTGGGGGCACGGTGACCGGGCACCACCTGCTCGACATCGACGGTTACTCGCACACCAAGGAGATGCCCCACGGCCAGTTCATCGCTTCTCGCCTTTTCCGTGCTTGGGGTCACTCCTGGGTCATCTATTACTACCCCAATGGTCTACGCCTCCACAGCACGGAGCACATAGCCGTCCTCCTCGGCCTCGTCCAGAGTGGCGCCGAGCCCGTCCCCGTCAGGGCGCGAGTCAAGTTCAGTTTGCTCGATCTGGCCGGCAAACCTGTGCCGTCGCACACTCGTTCCACTAAGGTCCACGATTTCGCCGTCGGTCACTACGGCTTTCCTCGGTTCGTAAGGAGGGCATGGCTGGAGAAGTCGAGTCACCTCTTCAAGGATGATCGCTTCACCATCAGATGCGACGTCACCGTCACCATGGAGGTCCGCGCGGAGGAAAGGACTGCTGTATCGTCGTCTCCCTTGCTCGTGGTGCCGCCGTCTAACCTGCACCGCCATCTTGGCAACCTCCTCGCCACCCAAGAGGGTGCCGATGTCACCTTCCAAGTTGCCGGTGACACGTTTCGGGCGCACAGGTATGTCCTTGCGGCGCGGTCGCCCGTCTTCAAAGCGGAGCTCTTGGGCGCCATGAAAGAGAGCAGCTGCTCTGCGGTGGTACGCGTGGATGACATGGAACCCGAAGTATTCCGAGCTTTGCTTGGTTTTGTGTACACCGACACATTACCGGATTATGCAGAATTGACAGAACAAGAGCAGGTTTCAATGGTCCAACATTATCTTGTCGCTGCTGACAGATATGACCTCGAAAGGATGAAGCTGATTTGTGAAGACAGTCTGTGCAAGCACATTGATGTTGGATCTGTGGTGAACATCTTGGTGTTGGAGCAGCACCACTGCCATGGGCTTAAGGAGGCGTGCCTTCGATTCCTAAGTTCCCCATCGAAACTGAATGCAGTCATGGCATGTGACAGTTTTGAGCATTTGACTGGATGCTGCCCCTCTGTTATAAGAGAGTTGTTGTCCAATATTGTTGGTCGTGTGCCTTCTAATGGTGAAGAAGCCAAATGAGGGGGGTTCAGTGGCATGGAATGTTTTGCTCTTGAGAGATAAACTGCTACAAGTAACAGTACAAGTAGTTATATTCTATATATTATCCGCGGAAGGTTTGAAAGAGGTCATTTGTTTCCAATATTACTGCTCGTATCTCTGTTTATTTTCAAACTTATTTATTACAGGCAGGCAGTGTACCTCTTGATGTTTGGTCATTGCAACCAAGTGCTACTTATTAAGAAACGGGAACAAATATTGCATGATTGGAGCTGACCACTAAGCAATATTTTTACTTTCCGTTGGCTGATTCATCCATATACATGACATATGTAGGAAGTGACTATACATGTGTTTACACCTTTTCATTTTGCGAATTGCTTAAAGATTTTAACACATGTTACTTCCCTGAAAGGTTATCATCTTCTCGATCGAGTCAGAATTGTCCATCAGTTTACTAGTTTAACTCATGGCCCATAGAGTCCAGTAAACCATTTCTTTTCGCTATCTCTTGCAGACTTGATTAGTTAACATTATTGACCTGCGGACATGTTGGTTACTTTGTTGTAATATATTTGATCTGGCAGGTTTGCATGTGTTTATTTGACAGGGGCGTAATTTTAGAATAAAAGATACATTACAATTTTGATTTTTCTTCCATGATATAGTCAAGTCTAATAAGATATGTTCAAAATGTTTGCTTTGCGAGGAGGATGAGAACATTTTCATCAAACGATGCTAATGTGATGTAACATTTTTCTCACATAAACTGGTGTTGAGTCACTTTCCTGTTCTTTTTATTACTCGTGCTTGTTATGAACTGAAAATGGAAAGCAACCATTCTCTCACAAAGCTTAAAATGAAACTTTATGGTGGTATGTACAATAGATTGAAAATGTGTAATGGGTGTGCTTGTGTGTTGTTGTTTGTCTGAATTAAATGCCTTTGCTCATAGATCAATAGGATAAGCAGGTCAAATTGGAATCTTAAAGTTGCCTTTTCGAAGGATGCTAAACAGCTAATTAGCCTCCCTGTATTTTTTATATTTAAACTCTTTTTCATATATATAAGTAAATGAGTTTATTAGCCCCAGTGGCGGTGACTGGATTATCACTTAGCTGAATGAATTGCATGAATGCATCCACTATATGATGAAATTCCTGAAGCCTAGTTGTTTGGCATGCATTTGAATACAAAGGCCAGTTCCTTCTTTCTTTTACTGGTTCAAACTAGAATTTCCATCCCCAGGTGAAACACAAAAACATGTATAGTCCTCTGATGATCACTAAGCTTCCGGCCATGCGCGCTGGGGTCAGGTTCTGGTCTGGTATCCGGGAGCAGAAAAGCTTACCATTTTTCTTGATGGGAAGATGAAGATGACAAGCTGCCATTTGTTCATCAAGTTCAAATTCAGCAAGATCATCTGGGCGCCACCTTGGACAAACGGCTTTGCTATCTGAAGTTTTGTTGTCTGTGCGATCGCGGCTCTTGAAATTTCTCTTTTGCATGGAAACGTTCTTGAAACTTGAGACGGCTACTGCACTGAATCAAGTCAAAGATCTCTCTGCTTGGTGAACGTTTCTTTCTCACTGTGGAGTTAATCAGATCACAGTTTATGTCCTGATTTTCATCAATATTCTCTAGCAAGCTAATGTCTACCATGTTTAGTTTTTCGATCCATCACTATTCCTTGGTACTTTATTGAGTCCTAAACAAGTGATTTGCTTTGTGATGAAGGAACCAGTCCACACTTCACTATGCTACACGCAAAGCAACATATGCAAACACGAAGAAAAACGAAATGGCCAGCACAACAGGAGGGGTTGGCCAGAAACAAGGCCTGGACTGGGGGTCCAGCCAGCCCATTTCCAAGGCAGCCCATCCCTGACCACTGTCCCCACATATCAGCGAGCCACCAGGGCAAACCCTCGCCCCTTCTTCCCCCGCAACCGCAAGGCCCTGGACGGCGCCGTCCCCATCCGCTCCGCCGCAACTAAGGCAAAACCCTCGCCGCCTCACCTGCCCGGTGCCCGCCATGCCGTCCCCCGGATCCGCCGCCGACGACATCGGCGAGCCCTCGCGCTCCGCCATCATCGGGGGCGCGGCTACCGGGCACCACCTGCTCGACATCGAGGGGTACGCGCTGACCAAGGAGCTCCTCCCCACCGGCAAGTTCATCCGTTCTAGCTCTTTCTATTTGAGTGGGAACGCTTCATGCTGGCGCATCTGTTACTTCCCCAATGGCGACCGATCGAACGCCTCCGAGTTCATATCCGTCTACCTCGAGCTCTACAGCGGCGGCGGCGGCGCTCCCGTGAGTGCGCGAGCCAGGTTCAGTCTTCTCGGTCAGGCCGGGCAACCGGTGCCGTCGCACATCCAGAGCACAGAGGTGCACGATGTCACCGGCACTTTTATGGACTCTGATAACAACAGATTTGGCTTCTCTAAGTTCATCAAGAGGACATGGCTTGAGGAGTCAGAGCATCTGAAGGACGACCGCTTTACCATCAGGTGCGACGTCTTCGTGTCCAAGGAGCTCCTCACGAAGAGCAGGGCTGCGCCTCCTGCGTTCGTCAAGGTACCGCCATCAGACCTGCACCTGCATTTCGGCAATCTCCTTGAGGACAAAAAGGGTGCCGATGTCATGTACCAAGTCGGCGGCGAGACGTTCCTGGCGCACAGATGTGTTCTTGCAGCCCGTTCTGCGGTGTTCGAGGCGGAGCTCTTTGGCCCGATGAAGGAGAGCGCAGACATGGCGGTCATACCCGTGGTTGACATGGAGGCAGAAGTGTTTGGGGCTTTGCTGCATTTTGTGTACACTGACATGTTGCATTGTGGCTCGGGTTCAAAGCTAGAAAAAGCATCAATGGCTCAGCATTTGCTTGTCGCGGCTGACAGATATGGCTTGGAGAGGCTAAAACTCCTTTGTGAAGATAAGTTGTGCAAGTGCATTGATATGGACTCTGTGGTCACCATCTTGCTGTTGGCTGAGCAGCACAACTGCCCTGGGCTTAAGAAGGCGTGCTTCAAGTTCCTCAGTTCCCCATTGACTCTAAATACAGTAATGGCAAGTGACGAATTCGAGCATTTAACTAGAAGCTGCCCATCTGTTATGAAGGAGTTGTTGTCCAATATTGCTGCTCGCGTGCCTGTTGATCACAAATAGGAGTAAGCCTGATGAGGTGACAAGGAGTTTCTGTGGCATGAGATGTTTTGGTACGTCTTATAAGACAAACTACTTCCAAGAAATGTAGTACTAGTAGTTTCCATGGAAGGAGGCGATGCACCTGTCTATCCTTTTTTGCTATGTTATATTATATTGTCGCACTTTGTATTGGTTGTGATAATGAGGACATCCTTTTGCCGACATCCGCAATGACATGGAATTTGTCTTTTATATATCTCTGCTTGTTTTGTTTCCCAAGCTAGGTGTTTTATTGTTCTATGCGGCCATGTGTTTATTTTGATTTTCAGCATGGTAGCTGCCTGCATTTGGTTCCTTGTGTCATGATTTGGAACTGCTGGTACATCGGTTAACTTGCTATGGGCTGATTCATACAAGAAAAAAGTTTAGTGAGTTATGGCGGCGATATATAGAAGCGATTAAAATTAAAATTGATGCTTTCATGACTCATAACTGTCCATCAGTTTTCAGCAATGGTTATTTGCATAATCCAGGATGAATGTAGTGGCTAATAAACTAGTACAAAATATTAGTTCTAGCAGCTATATATGCCTAGTCTCGTACTCAAAAAGTATGTGATGTGTACTGCGCCATGTACTTACTTTTATGGCAGGATAGGAGTAAATAATACTCAAGAAATAGTACAACATATCTTAGTCATCAAGCTTACTCAAGAATGTTGTACTGCGCCATGGACATCACATACTTTTATAAGTTTTGTAATCAAAAGATTATTTCTGTGAAAGTCTTGAAGAACCTCCATGGTAAATGCCTATTTTCGTGAGAGTGGTAAAAAATCTTCGAAAATTTAATTCCGTGAGAGTATCCATTCCCCTCACGAAAATTATATATGTCGTGACGGTAATCTAAAAAGTAAAATACATCAATCGTACATATATGCTGATGATCCACCACTGCTGGTCGGATCTCATGGGTCACTGGTGAAAGGTTGTTTGTTTGCCCATGCCTATCATCAGTCGTCGTCGCTCGTCGATACGAAGCAAGTCGCAGCTGTTGTCGCTTGCCTGACCAAGCGATGCCGCTGAACACAGCTTTGCCAAAGTTGCCCTTGCTAGTCGTTGGTGCCGCCAATACTGGTTAGACCTTGTTGCCTTGCCGATCGCACCCCAACAAATTGATCATAATTGGCTCCATATGTTACTACGCGAATGAATATAGATGGAACTAAATCATTTGGAGGGGGAGGGGCGGGGATAAATACAAAAAGAGAAGGTGTTGCACTGTTGCATTCTTGCCAAGCTGGAGTAAACTTTCACGCTGGACGTCGTACGCGGTTATACGTATGCCATGTTATTTAAATACGTAAGATTTTGAGAATAATGACCGTATTGCCACAATCCAACAAGATTAGTGGCTACGATTTACTATTTTTAAAGTACGATGACCAAATCGAAATAATTAAACAAGTATAATGATTATTTATGTGTTTTACTCTAACCGAAAACCTCCACGAAAATTGAATAACCGTGATGAGGTTCAACCTCCACGGAAATGTATTCCACCCTGCCCCGCTCGCTTCAGCTCATCACAGGTTTCATCCAGCGCGCGTCTTGGCAAAAAAAAAGGAGGGAAAAAACAGCGCCCCCAATCTCTTTCTTCTCCAACGAGCTGCTCGCTCCCCCATCTGGGGTCGCCCCCAGCTCGCCCCAGCCTGGTCGCCCCCCATCTCCAAGTCGCCCCAAGCTCCAGTGCTCGAATCCTCGGCAGCCTGCATCCAACGCCAGCGCCGCCATCTTGCTGACCCAATTAATCCCCCGTCTCCGCCCCCAAATCCGCCCCTAGGTCTCACGGCCCTGAAAGCCACCGCCTCCATCTCGCCCCCAAATTCGCCGGCTCCACTATCTCGCCCCCAAATCTGGGTCTCCGTAGAGCCAACGCGTCCTCCGTCGGGTCTCACGGCCCCCTCTCCTTCGAGCCAACGGGTCGCCTGGGTCTCAGCCCCAAAAGACGCCGCCTCCTTCCGTTCTGTGGTAGTGTATACACTCGTCCATTGATGTCGGCCTCGTCCTCCGCCGCCGACAAAGGCGCCCCCTCGCGCTCGGCCTCTTCCATCGTCGCCGGCGCGGTGACCGGCTACCACGTGCTCAAGATCGTCGGCTACTCGAGGACCAAGGACGTCTCGAATGTTAACTTTATCAAATCCCGCTCGTTCCGAGTGGGAGATCGGAAGTGGCATGTGCGGTACTACCCCAACGGGAATGTCGCCGACTCTATCGATTTCATATCGCTGTTTATTTATCCAGATGATACTGTCGCAGAGGCCGTGAAGGCACAGGTCAAGTTCAGCTTACTCGACCAGGATGGGAAGCCGGTGCCATCCTATATCTGTACCACCGAGGTTGTGAACTTTTCTGAGAAGAAGAACTGGGGGTACTCTAAGTTCATCAAAAGGTAGGTTTTGGAGAAATCAGCTTACCTAAAGAACGATACTTTCTCCGTCAGGTTCGATGTGACCATCATGAAGGATTTTGAGACTGAAGAAACACCGTCTATCGTTGTGCCACCGTCCAATATGCACCAGGATTTTGGCCATCTTCTGTCGAGCAAAGAGGGTGCTGATGTCAAATTCCAAGTTGGCCGGAAGAAATTCTCCGCGCACCGGTTGGTGCTTGCAGCTCGGTCACCAGTCTTCAAGGCGGAGCTTTACGGCCCGATGAAAGAGAGCAAAACCACTAAGGTCATCCTCATAGATGACATGGAGGCAGATGTGTTCAGTGCTCTTCTTACTTATATGTACACCGACACACTGCCACAGATGAAGGAAGAGGAGGAATCTGCAATGGTTCAGCATGTACTTGTCGCCGCGGACAGGTATAACTTGGAGAGGCTGAAGTTGATTTGTGAAGATAAGCTATGCAAGCACATTGATACGGCATCTGCAGCGAGCATCTTAGCATTAGCGGAGCAGCATAACTGTTGTGGGCTTAAGGAGGCATGCTTGGAATTCCTCAGATCATCAGAGAGTCTGGAAGCAGCCATGGAAACTCATGGCTTTGAGTACCTAACCATTAGCTGCCCCGGTGTTCTAAAGGAGCTGCTTTCCAAGGCTCGCTGACATGTGAGAAGCAAATCAGGGGCATGGGAATGATGGTTTTAATCATGGTATCTGCAATTATGCAGGAAATAGTTGAGCTAAAGACTGCTAATATCTTCCTAGTCTAGCTACTAATTGCATGCATTCTCTTTTGGTTTGGTGGTTCTTTTCCTTGATGGAGAACTAGTAGCTGCAAATCTGCAATGGCGTTGCTCAAATTTTACACAGTATGAACAATTAGTTCAGTTATCTATGCATTAAATTTGCTATAATGCCTTTTTGCCCCGTCATAGAATTTTCCTGCACTCCATGGCTGTTTTTGTTGTCTCTCTCGTATATATATTTGTATCTTCTGTTCAGCGCAAATTACTTTGTGTTTTACAGCTTGAGGCATCATCGTTCTGTTTGTCTGGATTCTGGAATGCAATTTAGGAAGCTTGTTTGTGTCTCTGTGAGAATAAATTTTCTTATTTGGAAGACAAGTCAACATAGAGTTTACAAATTTCTTGTTTTTGCATTAGAGATGGCAAAATTATTGTGAAGTATATTGACAGCTACGCAAAAACTTTGACACCTACTTTTGCTCTTCTTGCTCAGTGTAGTTTTGTCATCTGAAGCCAATTTTATGCTGAAGTTAGTTTTTGCTCGTCATGGATGTTCATGTTATTAATTTATCTCCAGAAATCAAAAATTTCCGCAACTCGATCTCTTGGTGTTCTAGTTCTTAGTGTTTTTCCAGTGGACTGATTGGTATGTCGCTAATGTGCTAGGATAACCTTACCTGAGTTTGGATTCCAGGATCCATGGTATGCAGCACCAGTGGTACATCCAGCTATCTCTTCACCAGTTCTGCTGCAGCGAGTGTCCTGCAAGTATTGTTACTCTGTTGGTCTTTTCTTATGTATTTTGTTGAAACAGCATGCTTTAGGGTTTTTTTTAAATGTAATATGTAATGAAGGAAGAAGAGGGAAGGAGCATAGACCGTTGGATATAACTATATGCTGATAGCACAAAGCTTTGGGCTCCTCACAACATTTTGGTCTATGTGGTTGCTTCTCGTGTCGACACGTCACTCCTCTTTTCTTGTGGGCTGTCTCGGTGGGCTTTGTCCGATTTCGACATGTCTTTTGATTATGTAGGTTCTTTTCTACGGGCCTAATCAAATATGTTGTCTTGGTGGCTCGTTTTATATTGCCTAAGAGGCTGCGAGCCCTCCCGACTCGTGTCCAACCAAAGTTTTGGTGTCCTCTGGGCCGTCTATAGTGTCCCTTTGGTTCCATCGGCAGAGAGGTGGCTTGTTGGACTTAGCGTTTACAAATGCCAATTCTCATCTGGGCGCGGCGGAGCGCGCCGGCCCACCTAGTTTTTCTTATGCATAAATATTAAAATGAGTGTTTCACGTGCTGCCACTCGAGTGGTTATAGAAAAAAAAAATCCTCCGAAACCGCCATGGCACGTTGAAAAGCACAGAAAGAAAAGAGGCCAACATACCTATCGGACAAGTGCTTTTTGCAGGCCCAATCTTGACGGTCCATCCCTGGGCGCCGTCATTTTCTTTTAGTTGACCGTCTCGATGGTCTCAAAAAAAAAAAACGAAGATTGACCGTCTCGTTCCCCTTCGTCGCTGCGACCCAACGCAAAACCCTGCCTTTTCTATCCGCCGTCGTTTAGGCGTCCCTCCCAGCAGCCTCCGGCGCGGCGCCGCCGCCCGGGAGCTGTGCGCCTCCACTTTTTTTAAGACAAAAACATCCTCCGCCCCTAGCAGCCAGCTCACGCCCTCCCTTCCTCTGCCTCTCTCTGCTGCCGGTGGCCTCCCTGCCGCGCCGCCCACCTCCCGCCGCTAACCGCTTCGGCTGCTCGCCGCCTCCGACGATCCCGCACACGGCCCTCCTGCTGCATCGCCTCCCTGCCGGACGGACCACCACCCCCGGCACCCCATCTAAGCCCGGAGGCCACAAATAGCCAACCCCGGCGACCCCAAACCCGAATCCCAAACAAAGGGGGCGCCATCGATGTCGGCCTCGTCATCCGCCGCCGAAGAAGGCGCCTGCTGGCGCTCAGCCTCTTCCATCGTGGCCGGCGCGGTGACCGGCTACCACGTGCTCAAGATCGTCGGCTACTCGAGAACCAAGGACGTCCCGAATGGCAAGAACATCAAATCCCGCTCGTTCCGAGTGGGAAATCGGAATTGGCATGTGCAGTACTACCCCAACGGATATGAACCCGACTGTATCGATTTCATATCACTGTTTTTTCACCTCGATGATACTGTTGCTGAGGCCGTGAAGGCACAGGTCAAGTTCAGTGTACTCGACCAAGATGGGAAGAAGGTGCCATCTTATTGCTTTACCACTCAGATTGTGACCTTTTCGGAGAAGAGGAGCTGGGGGTATCCAAAGTTCATCAAAAGGGATGTTTTGGAGAAATCAGCGTACCTTAAGAACGATACTTTCACCGTCAGGTTTGATGTGACTCTCATGAAGGATGTCCACACTGAGGAAACACCGTTTATCGTTGTGCCACAGTCCAATATGCACCAGGATTTCGGCCATCTTCTGTCGAGCAGAGAGGGTGCTGATGTCAAATTCCGAGTTGGCTGTAAGACATTCGCTGCGCACCGATTGGTTCTTGCAGCTCGGTCTCCGGTCTTCAAGGCAGAGCTATATGGCACGATGAAAGAAAGCAACACAACTAAGGTCATCCGCATAGATGACATGGAGGCAGAAGCGTTCAGTGCTCTTCTTACATATATGTACACAGATACACTGCCAGAGATGAATGAACAAGAGGAATCTGCAATGGTTCAGCATGTACTTGTCGCTGCGGACAGGTATAACTTGGAGAGGCTGAAGTTGATTTGTGAAGATAAATTATGCAAGCGCATTGATACGGCATCTGCAGCGAGCATCTTAGCATTAGCGGAGCAGCATAACTGTTGTGGGCTTAAGGAGGCATGCTTCGAATTCCTCAGATCATCAGGGAGTCTGGAAGCTGCCATGGAAACTGATGGCTTTGAGTACCTAACCACTAGCTGCCCCCGTGTTCTAAAGGAGCTGCTTTCCAAGGTTCGCTGACATGTGAGAAGCAAATCAGGGGCATGGGATTGATGGTTTCAACAATTATGCAGGAAATAGTTGAGCTAAAGACTCTGCTAATATCTTCTAGTCTAGCTACTAATTACATGCGTTCTCTTTTGGTTTGGTGGTTCTTTTCCTTGATGGAGAGCTAGTAGCTGCAAATCTGCAATGACATTCCTCAAATCATAACCATGTATCGATGTTGCATAGTACAAACAATTAGTTCAGTTATCTATGCATTAAATTTTCTATAATGTTTTTTTGTCCCTTCGTAGAATTTTCCTGCACTCCATGGCTGTTTTCATTGTCTCTCTCGTATATATATTTGCATCTTCCGTTCAAACTTACTTTGTGTTTTACAGCTTGAGACATCATCGTTCTGTTTGTCTGGATTCTGGAATGCAATTTAGGATGCTTGTTTGTGTCTCTGTGAGGATAAATATTTGCATTTGGAAGATAAGTCGACATAGTGTTTACAAATTTCCTGTCGTTGCATTAGAGATGGCAAAAATATTTTGAAGTATATTGACAGCTACGTTTTTGGATGAAACTTTGACACCTACTTTTGCTCTTCTTGCTCAGTGTAGTTTTTGTCATCTGAGGCCAATCTTTTGCTGAAGTTAGTTTCTGCTCGTCATGGCTGTTAGTTTATCTTCAGAAATAAAAACTTTCTGCAACTTGATTTCCTTGCGTTCTAGTTCTTAGTGTTTTTCCAGTGGACTGATTGGTAGTATGTCACTAATGTGTTAGGATAACCTTAGCTGAATGTGGATTCCAGGATCCATGGTATGCAGCACCAGTGGTACATCTAGCTATCTCTTCACCAGTTCTGCTGCAGCAAGTGTCCTTCAAATATTGTTACTCTGTTAGTCTTTCTTATCTATTTTGTTGAAATAGCATGCCTTAGGTTTTTCTTAAATGTAATATACAATGATATATAGAATCAATCATGGATTTGTGGAACTGATCTTTTCATTAATTTGAACCAAATCGGCATTTTTATGTCAAAGTAGACTCTAGTTATGAGTGCTATAATATGTGAATCTTCCATCGTTTGATTAAATACTTTGTCTGGATGGTGTTAGTCATATGTATTCAGTAATTGGCAGTTTGGGATATTACTTTGCACAAAATGGTGTATTTAATGATGAGGACATCACCAGCTTGCATGTCCAGAGGAGTGTTGGTCGTATCCGAGCTGGTGATGTTCTCATCATTTAGTGTATGGAGGCATAAACAGCATCTGCATGACTGATGACTCAGTACTCACCAATTTGTTCATGTGCTTTCTTACCCAATGTAAATGGTTAACGGTATACAAATTTTGGTGGTCATTTATATGAATAATATTGCTGGATATTTTCTGTAATAATATGCATTTGAGAAAATAGGGAACCTTCTTTCTGGAAGATCTCATTGAGAGTTTTGTGGTTTTCATGTTTAGTTCTGTAAAGGACAAGAACGTGGTTTCCACCATCGTGTCTAGTTTTGTGGTTTTCATCAGGGTATTCGAGTTCATTTTCTCTTATAAGAACAATAAGTGACTTGCTTTCGGGGCACAAATATTTGGCTTGATGACTGAGGCTAGTGCTTTTATTCAGTGGGGAAAAGTTGCTGACAACAAATGCAATTTGATATGAGCCCTACAATTACCATCTTGGCATGAGCAGAACTGACTAGGGCATTGGAGGCATGCTCCTACTTCTGTGTTCTAAATATTACTTTGAACGGTGAGTCGCGACAACTGATGGCTTTGAGTACTTGCAGAAAATGCCGCAACATTCTGAAGGATTTAACATCCATGGTTGTTTGTTGTGTACTTATTAGAATCATATGCATTTCCAGGGCACAAACGTAAGATTCCCCTAATAGCATTTGGCATTGGTGCTCAGAATGTAGCTAAAGATTGAGCATTAGTACTCTTTACACATAGTTCTTATCCTCAAGAGGATACTGTGTAATAGCTCTTTTTTTTGTTCATTATATCCTTCTTGGAGAAATATTTTTGCAGTGACAAGCACATCAAGAAAGCCTAATGGTGAGGCCCCTTCCCGTTTGATTGATTTTCTTATGAATTCATTAAGAAAAAAGGTCGAATACAGGATAGTGTTTCTTCGTTTCTATCAGTATTTGCAAGGCTGTTTCTTTTTTACACTTATCTTCCATACAGTACAAGAAATTGTGCATTTAGAAGGCTCGGGTATGCATTTAGTTTGCCTTATTTTTACGCATGGAAGAGTTTGCTTGATGAAGTGGACTCCACACATTGGGTGTACATACTCCATACCAGTTCCCTTTTTATTTGAATTTTTTAAAGCTGTTCCTTTCACCCTTTAGTTCAAAATGATGTGGTTGGATTTTGCAGTCCTAGAAATTAACTGACTCGAGCCTGTTTTTGTTACCATACTTAGTCAAGTGCAAATTTAATGAGGTTCATACCCTCTTGCCTTATTTTTTAGTATGTTGTATGTTAATTGCTAATTTACCTGTTGGTTTTCCATGAGGCACTTTGGAGAAAGCATGTATGACCTGAGCATGCATGAGTGTTGTCTGACCGGTTATTTGCAAGAATATACTAGCCACTTTGGGGGATTTAATATACTACGTGAGGTTTGATCAATTGGTTTCTCTCTTCTTCTCTACAACATCACCGCAGCACTGCTAAAGCTTTGTCCAAAACCTCCCTAATCTCTCCTGTAGAAATCAAAATATCATGGCTGTATCTACTATAGATCCTCTTCAGAATCTTTGATATGGTCCCACTCATTCCGGTCATTGCGATACATCCAACTTTGAAGACATATAGGAGTAGAAACGAAAATTGAGACTGAAATTGATGAAACCATTCATTTCAAAGGTGAAAATTTGGCACTTAAAAAACAAGAAAGATGATCAAAATTTTCTAATCCTATTGCTTCAATGTATAATATCAGTAAAATTAATTTGTCAAACACACGTTATCCAACCTTTTTCCCCTGGCAGCATTATTCTTTCCGCCGCAAGAGAGAGCATACGCTGGCTGTACCTCACTAGCACGCCACACAGAGCCCTTTTCTTCCCTGTCGGCTGCCGTGACCGGACCTTCCTTTCTGCCGGCGCTTCCGCTTCCCTCCCGTCCCATCCTCCTCGGCCCGCAGCAGCATCCGCACACTACTGGAAGCTCACCGCTCCACCATGCCGGTCTCCTCTCCCGCCACCGGCGAGGGCCTCCCCTCCCGCTCCGCCTCCGCCATCGGCTCCGCCGCCGTGAGCGGCCACCACGTGCTCAAGATCGTCGGCTACTCCCGCACCAAGGTCGTCCCCAACTGCAAGAGCATCCAATCCCGTCCTTTCACTGTGGGAGGCGTCACCTGGCATGCGCGGTACTACCCCAACGGTGACACCGCGGAGGAAGCAGATTCCATATCTATGCATCTTGTTCTCGCTGATTCTGTAGCTGAGGGCGTGAAGGCAAAGGTCACTATCAGTTTACTCGACCAAGATCGGAATCCGGTGCCATCCTACAAGATCACTGAAGTTATGAACTTCTCTGACAAGGGGATCGGGTGGCACCTGAAGTTCATCAAAAGGGGAGTTCTGGAGAAATCGGAGTATCTCATCAACGATTCCTTCACAGTCAGGTTCGATTTAACTGTCCTGAAGGATGTCTGCAAGGAGGAAACAGCATTCGTCGTGGTGCCTCCGCCTGATTTGCACCAGCATTTCGGTGATCTCCTATCGACCAAAGAGGGCGTGGATGTGACATTCCGGGTCGGCGCGGAGACATTCTCCGCACACCGGTTGGTGCTTGCAGCAAGGTCGCCGGTCTTCAAGGCAGAGCTTTTTGGCATTATGAAAGAGAGCGCCACCACTGACATCATACCTATAGATGACATGGAGGCAGAAGCGTTCAGCGCTCTTCTCACATTCATGTACACGGACGAGTTGCCTGTGATGAAGGAGCAAGAGGAATGTGTAATGGCTCAGCATTTGCTTGTCGCCGCAGACAGGTATTTCTTGGAAAGGCTGAAGCTGATTTGTGAAGACAAACTGTGCAAGCATATTGATAAGGACTCCGCAGCAACCATCCTGGCATTGGCTAAGCAGCACAACTGTCGTATGCTCAAGGAAGCATGCGTGGAGTTCATCCAGTCATCAGCAAATCTGGACGCAGTCATGGAAACTGCTGGCGCTGAGTACTTGACCAGGAGCTGCCCCAGCGACAGGCCCGTCTTTTGCACCTCCTCCACCACCGTTGCCGGTGCCGTGTGCGGTTACCATGTGCTCAAGATCGCCGTCTACTCCAGCACCAAGGATGTCCTCAACGGCCAGCGCATCGACTCCCGCCCATTCCGTGTGGGAGGCCGCACCTGGTTTGTCGAGTACCACCCCAATGGGAGCACGCCGGAGGCCACCGGTTACATCTCCCTGTTTCTTGCTCTTGATGATGCTGTCACCGAGCCCGTCAAGGCACAGGTCAAGATCAGCTTGCTCGACCAGTACGGGAAGCCGGTGCCGTCCTACAGCAGAACCACCGAAATTGTGAACTTTTCTGAGAAGGGGAGCTGGGGGTACCCAAAGTTCATCGAAAGGGAAGTTTTGGAGAAATCAAAACATCTCAGGGACGATTCTTTCACTGTCAGGTTTGATGTAACTATTGCGAAGGATATCCACACTGAGGACACACCGGTCATCACGGTGCCGCCGTCTGACATGCACAGGCATTTCAGCGATATCCTGTGTCATGTGAAGACTGTGTCGTGTGAAGAGGGTGCAGATGTGAAATTCCGAGTTGGCAATAAGATATTCTCTGCACACAGATTGGTGCTCGCAGCACGGTCGCCGGTCTTCAAGGCTGAGCTCTATGGCCCGATGACAGATGGTGTTGCCACTACTGTCATACCCATAGAAGACATGGAGGCTGAAGTATTCAGTGCTCTTCTGACATTCATGTACACCGATGCGTTTCTGGAAATGAACGAGCAAGAGGAATCTGCTATGGCTCAGCATTTGCTCGTTGCTGCAGATAGGTATTGTCTCGAAAGACTGAAGTTGATTTGTGAAGATAAACTGTGCAAGCATATTGATAAGGACTCTATAGCGAACATCCTGGCATTAGCAGAGCAGCATAACTGTCGTGGGCTTAAGGACGCATGTATGGAGTTCGTCAGGTCATCTGAATCTGCACTTTCTAGCCTTAACCAGGAGAACAGTGCTAGTGTTGTGAAGCAGCTGATGTCCTTGGTTGTTCCTCGCTATCTTTGGAGAAGAAAATCGAGAACAGGGGCATGAGGTTTCGTTCCTGGTATTTCTACTGTGCAGTAATTACGCTAAAGAATCTTCTTTCATATACTAGTACAATCAACGAAATATAATAGTAAAGTTTGTGATGTACCTTATCCTTTTCCGCTGTTGTTGTGTTATGGAGAAGTATTAATTGCAGTGAGAAGCTGTGTGTAAAGCAAGAAGCTTGTGCCATTGTGATGAACAACTAGTTTAGTTGTATGGTCTTGCTTGCATATTATTTCGTTCATCTCCTAAAACCAAATTGTCAGTAACTCATTTTTAACTCTCGGTGTTTTCGTATGGACTAATGGCTATGGCACTAAAGTCACGTTCTGAAGGGCGGTCATGAGGTTTTTATGTGTCCTTAGGATATTTATAGACAAAAAGGACATATAAAATGCCAAATCAACATGATGGCACAGACTAGAAGAGCAAAGCAACAAACTCACAACCATGTCACCATTGCTGTGTATAGCATCGCACAAGTAATTACGGTTGCAACCTGGTGTTTTTCTTCCGTTTTATGCAAGGAAAAATCAGCAAGCAAAGATGCCTAATAGAGAATCGATGAGTATAAATACCTGATGGCAAGGTCTTTCCAAACCAGTTTGCTGTACTCTGTGTCCTATAAGTGCAATTAACTTTCATTTGATAGGTTCACAGAAATGCGATTAATTGCAATTACATAGGCAAGATGAGACTACTTGTGCATAGGATACTTAGGCCCTGTTTGGATCCACCTCCTAAACTTTTAGCTAGCTAATTTTAGTCAATTAGGATCCAAACATAACCTCCTAAAATCTCCTAAACTTTTAGCTCACCCCTTCCTAAACTTTTAGCCTCTAGTCACCTCAAAGCTACTAAAATCGACTAAACATATAAAAAAGGTAAGAAACACATTAAAAAAGGCAAGGAAAGTCTAAAAATCAGAAACATTAGTCAAGGATCTAAACAAGTACCTCTTAAAATTAGTTGGCTAAAAAATTAGCTGGCTAATATTTTAGTTAGCTACTTTTAGCCAGCTAGAGAACTAAATGATGGTAAGATTCTATAAACCATGCAGCTGCAACAATTGCCGAAACAAGATAACTTGCCAGTAATAAATTGACAAAACACGAGGTACCAATGCTGAAACATTTTATATCACTCAGTGAAATGCTAGCATATTGTGATTGTAAAAGCAACACGCCGAATATACCATGGATATTCCTTGATGAATCAAGAAAGCAGAACTGTACATCAAGACATACTAATACAATATGCAGGTCTGATGTGACTGTTGTGAAGGATATCCACACTGAGGAATCATCAGTCATCATCTGGTGCTGCCGCCTTACATGCACCAGCATTTCGGCGATTACCTGTCAAGTGAAGAGGGTGCAGATGTGAAATTCCGAGTTGGCAATAAGGCATTCTCTGCACCAGGTCCAGCAACTGGCTCAGCAACAAGCTGGCGGCATCGATCCGGGACCTCACCAACAGCAGCTGGGCGGCGTTCCTCTTCCTCCACTACATGTTCCCGGAGATCAGGCCGGTGTTCCAGCCCAAGGAGAAGCTGGCGAGCCTAGTCAACTTAATGGCGAAGGTGGCGCCGGCGATCGGGCAACAAACCATGACTCTGCTGCACAGGCTAGGGCGCCAGCCTCAAGGGCGTCGGGTGAGCCATGAGTCACCTCAGCTGGAACTGCCAAGGCTCGGGCCGGAGCCTTAGCAGTCCGACAGTCAATCATCTGGCCCGCATCATTGCTGCAACCAAGGCTCAGGTAATCTTTGTTTCTGAAACTAGGAGTACTAAAATTAATCGAACTCACCTTATTAACCGCTTCTCTGTCATAGATGCTCATGTAGTTCCAGCAGATGGCCAATCGGGAGGTCTCTGGCTAATGTGGCATGATGATGTTGATATAACTATAGTGCAAGCTAGTCATCATCTTATCTTAGCTAGTGTTGTGTATAAACCTAGTAATCAGAACTATCAACTAGTGTGTATGTATGGGGATCCGCACCATGTCAAAACTACTAGTATCTGGGAGGAGGTAGCTGCTTTTGTTATGGGGAATCCTGGTATTCCCACCTTTTGTATGGGTGATCTGAACAACATCATGCATGTTAGTGAAAAGTGTGGTCCCAAACCTGCTAATGCTGCTCGTATTCGTAATTTCTGCTGCTTAATCAAAAACTGTGGTTTCTTTGATCTGGGTTACAGTGGACCGGCTTATACTTGGACAAACAAACGTTTTACTACTAACCCTACTTTCCAAAGATTGGATCGTTGTCTAGCAAATGCAGAATGGTGCAGAGTATTCCCCAGGACGGCGGTCACTCATCTCCCCATGATGTACAGCGATCATGCACCAATCCTGGCGATCCTAGACTCTCAATCGGGTAAATCAAAAAAACCATTCAGATTTGAAAACTGGTGGCTTCTAGAAGATGACTTCACACCCACGGCCAAACTTAGTTGGCAACACTCTGCTGCAAAACCTTTCCATCACAGAACCAAAACAATAGCTAATGATCTCAAAGTTTGGAGTAGGCAAAAGAAACCGATTCACTCACAGCTCGAAACAATAGAACAGCAGCTCCTGCAGCAACAATCCCTGCCACCCCAAAGCCAAAATTATAACCTGCAAGCCACGCTCCACCAAAACCATGCAGACCTGCTATCCAAAAACGCAGAATACCATCGTCAAAGGATCAAAAAATCTTGGGCCACAAAAGGTGACAGAAACACAAACTTCTTCCAGCAATCTATTCTCAAAAGGGCACGCAAGAATCGAATCAACTTCATCAACGACTCCAACGGTAACCCGGTGGCCACACCAAATGACATTGCAAACATTTTCATATCTTATTTCAATGACCTATTCCGGTCTCAGCTAACCAATGCAGGAACAAATGATCACAACCACTTCTTGCCATCAATTCTTGATGAATACACACAATCTGCCCCAGATGAACAGGAAATCCTAGGTCTCATCAAGGAAATGAAAAAGGACGCCTCTCCTGGACCCGATGGACTGAACGTGGCGTTCTACAGAGCAGCATGGCCATGGATAAAGCAAGACGTGGTAGCCCTCATCCAAGACTTCTACACAACAGGTTATATGCACCCTGAACTCAAAGCAACAAGTATAGTTCTCATTCCAAAGAAATCTCAACCTCTCATTCCTCAAGATTTTAGACCTATTAGTCTTTGCAATGTCATCTATAAAATTATTGCTAAATCTCTGGCTCAAAGAATCAAAGATCACCTTCCTGACTACATCCATGCATCGCAAAATGCTTTCATTAAAGGTCGCCGCATCACCACAAATATCATTCTGGCTCAGGAAATCACTCACTCCTTTCGTCTTGCCACTTGGAAAAACAAAGGTTTCATGTTAAAAATTGACCTAGCTAAGGCTTTTGATAGGATAGAATGGAGTTTCATCGTCAAAGCACTTCGACGTCAGGGGTTTCATGGTCATTTCATAGACCTCGTTCATGCATGCATTAATGCACCTTGTTTTTCAGTACTAATTAATGGTCAGGCACATGGTCGTTTTCGATCGCAACGAGGAATCCGACAAGGTTGTCCCCTCTCGCCGTATCTGTTTGTCCTGGCAATAAATGAGTTATCATTACAACTGCAGCAAGCTCTGCAGGAGAACACATTGTCAGGTATCTCTCTAGGACCCAACTGTCCACCCATTCATTCCCTGCTCTTTGCGGACGACTTAATCATTTGTGGAAAGGCTGACATACAGGAAGCTATCACCACCAAATCTGTTATTGACTCTTTCTGTCAAGCTTCGGGCCAGACCCCGAATTGGGCCAAATCCTCCATCCTTTTTAGCAAGAACGTTCAGCCTAATCTTCAAACCCAAATCAACAATGTCTTCCCGGTGCAGCCCATGGACTCCTCCACCATTCACCTAGGCCACCCTCTCATTCTGGCCCACCCAACTAGAACCCAAGCCTATCACTTCATAATCAATAAATTTAGAGCCAAGCTTACCACGATTAAGGCCAACAAACTCAATCATGCAGGTCGTCTAGCTTACATTAATTCGGTTTTTGCCTCTATCCCGATCTACTACATGGCCAATGTTCTCTTCACTAAAAAGTTTCTGGCCAAGCTCAACGCCATTGTCCGACGCTTCTGGTGGGCAGGTAACCAGGAAGACGCTTCCACCTCCCCTTTCCATTTTCGAGCCTGGGACGACATAACTAAACCTAAGAACAAAGGAGGGCTAGGAATCCGCAATCTCAGGTTTGTCAACAAAAGCCTCCTCTTCAACACTGCCTGGCGCATTGCTTCTCAACAAGATGACCTGCTAGCGGGCGTCATCAAAGCCAAGTACTTCCCGTACAGCTCTTTCTGGACGGCTTCAAAGAACATCCCAAAGTCGGTTTTCTGGTCTTCTATCCTTGCCATCAAAACTGAATTCCAAGCAGATTGTATCTATCAAATTTCAGCAGGCAACACCAACATCTGGAATGCCCCTTGGTGTGCCATCTGGGAAACAATACATGATCACCTTATCTACCCAAACCCCCAGCCTAACACTCCCAACACAGTAGCAGATCTGTGGATTCAAGGGACAAAAATGTGGGACACTAATAAAATTTTACAGGTTTTTGGACAGCAGGCTTTGCAAATCATTCTGCAGATACCAATCACACACTCGGATGAACCGGACACACTTTGCTGGAAGCCGGCAACCAAAGGAGCATGCACATCAAAAGAGGCATACAAGCACATGGCCACAGCAAACCAACAGCCTCTACCTCAGCACGGAAGCAGAGCACTACCTACTGAAGTCATGAACCTCCTCATACGCATTTGGAACACCAAACCGATACAGCCCAGGTATAAAACTTTTGCTTGGCGCCTCCTTCGACAGGCACTCGCAACGGCGGACAGAGCAGCAACATACTCTCAGCACATTGACAGAAATTGCAAGCGATGTGGCTTGCCGGAAACGGATGCCCATCTATTCTTCGAATGCTCTTTTGCCAGGGCGGTCTGGTATTCAGGGGCCATGCCAATCAGGGCGCATGCCTTGCCTCAAGGCCCTCAAGGAGTTCAGTCACAAATGGTGGCCTTACTCACGCCGTCCATGCCGTCGGCCAAAATCCAACAGGCACTGCTAACACTATGGCACCTCTGGAAAGCAAGGAACGACTATCGTTTCGATCGGAGAAAATGGTCTGTTTTGCAGGTGCACATGGCGACCGCGGCGGAGCTGAAAGCCGAACAGGAAACCGGCGAGGCGGCACCAACAACGACACAGCGTCAACACCATTCAGGGCGAACAGGAGAACAGGCCCGGAACGATCAACCATAGCAACTGCAACACGCCACGCTTTCCTTCACTGACGCGGCCTTCCCTCATCCGGCACCGCCTCACCCCTGCACAGCGGGCATTGGCGTTCTCATCTGCAACAACTCAGGGCCCATCAAGCCATCCATCCAGGTGCAAGCCAAGGCGGAGCAAATCACAAGCCCTCTGCAGGCGGAGGCAAAGGCAATGCTACTGGCATCCAGGATCAACTCTATCATCAATCCATCAGGAACACACTACCAGACGGATAGCCAAATCATGGCCTCTACGCTGCGAAGGAAAAGGTTTGCTCAAGAACCAGGTCACTGGAGCCTCAGACCTATGCTCCAAGAATTCATGGCCAACACACAAGGAACAGCAACAGAAGTGCACAAAATAGATAGGGCCACAAACGGCTAGGCGCATCGCCTAGCAGCAGCAGCTGCTGCGGCCCCTAATCACAACCCATGTATCTTCAGGTGTGACCATTTGGCACACGGCGATCAATGCCCTGTTTTAGAGGCATTCAAACTTGTAAACTGGGAATCCTTCATCCCGGTGACAGTTCACTGTCGTTGAAATCAATAAAGCTTTTAAGTATCAAAAAAAAAAAAAAAGGCATTCTCTGCACATAGATTGGTGCTCGCTGCGCGGTCGCCGGTCTTCAAGGCTGAGCTCCTGGTTCTTTATTTTTTTCCTCTGCTTCTTCGCCATCGCCACCGTCGCTTTCATGAAAGAGCTCGCGGTGCCTCGTCGACAGTGTGAGCGGCTTGCTTGGTAACAGGAACGAAGAATAAGGCGTTGTTTGTGGATGCTGGGATGATGTCCTCCTAATCATACTCTGGCGTGTGTGGAACAGCCGCAACGACATCATCTTCAACGACAAGGATGCGGACGCCGATGAATCCATCCGGATCATTCTTTGTGACCTCGACTCATGGGGGTTCCGGTATACACGGCGTGAGTCCATCGATGCGATGGCCCAGCGGCGTCTCTTCCTCAGCTCTGCTATTTCTACCAATACTGTACCCTGATTCTCCCTCTGTATCTCTGCTTCTTGCTTTGCGCGGGCTCGGCTCCCGGCCTCTCTGTAACGACTTTTGTTATTGCCTTTCGAAATAAATCACCCCCCCCCCCCCCCCCCCCCCCCCCCCCCCCAAATTGCTCGAAAAAAAAGAATAAGGCGTTGTCGCGCACCGGAATTGTCCCGTCGCGCCGCCTCGGTGGCAACTGGCAAGGGCTCGCCTGATGCTATCGAGCCTGTGTGTTTGCATGTGGCGAAGAAGCAGAGCAGGAAGAAAGACGATATGAAGAGCGGCGTTCATCTTCACGCTCCACAAGCGACATCTGTCACCGCCGACAAGCCCCACTCCAATTCGATGAGCTCGTGCGGCGACGAGTACTACTGAAGAGGAAAGCAGGGACCAGCGGGGGCTAATGAGGGAGATGAAGAAATTCGGATCGAATTGGAGCTAGCTGCTAACGGGCTTACCAAAAAAAAACCAAACACACTGTTCTTGGCGCAGATGCATTTTCTTTGTACAGTTGCATGAATATGCACGAGTAAAGTTGTAACAACACTATAATTAAACTTCAGAATTGCTGCACAAGAAAACTTGAAAAAAAAAAGAGATCTTTTGAAGAGCATAATTGGATGTGCTTGTACGACAGAAAACTTTTTTTTTTGAGCTAATGTACGACAGAAAACACGAATGTTGACAGGCTGAAAGGCCGACAAAAGAGCCCAGCCAATCGCATACAGGCCTAATATTTACGGCCCGTCAGGAACCAGGAAGCCCTAGAGCGCCGGCGAGAGAGAAGGGGTCCCTTCCCCGGAGAAAAGTTCCGGTGCTACCGGCCCTTACGGTGCTACCGTGCTACCGAGCACTGTACCACTATAAAACCGCATCGAAAAATTGCAACAAAAATATGAATGGATAGTGCATGCAACGATCTACAATTCATATTTTTTGTTGAGGTGCAACGGAAGCTCGTATAAGAAGATAAAAAAAGAGAAAATAGGCTGTGAACAGTGCTGGTTGCAACTGTTCATCATGAACCCGCAACCCGTTACTATTTAAAGTCTGATTTATCTTTTTTGTATCTTCTTGTACAAGCTTCCGTTGCACCTCAACCAAAAATATAAATGGTAGATCGTTGCATGCACTATGCATTCATATTTTTGTTGCAATTTTTCGCCTATCCATTAAGGTGCTACCACGGTTGGGAGCACGGTAGCACCACAACCCGCGGTAGCACCAGAACCTTTCTCCCCTTCCCCGTCTTCTTCCAGTCTTTCCCCATTCCGCGGCGGTTCGTCCCAGTCCCAAACCCTACAGCGCCGGCGAGAGAGAAGGGCCCCAATTCCCGGAAGAAGGCCAGGTTTCCCCTCCCATGTCGCCCGCTGCCGGTGGCGGCAAGCGGCTGCGGTCGGCGTCTTCCATCATCGCCGACACTACGAGAGGGTACCATATTCTGAAGATCGATGGCTACTCCCTCTCCAAGGGGACCCCAACTGGAGAGTACCTCAAGTCCCACCCTTTCACCTTGGGCGGATATCGCTGGTACATCCTTTATTATCCGAACGGAGACAGGTCAGAATCCAAAGATTACATCTCCATTTTCCTCTGTCTTGATCAAAGTGTCGCCAAGGCAGTGAAGGCACAATACCAGTTCCGTTTCATCGATAATGTGAATGAGAAGACCTTGGCATTGGGAGGAGTGACAGCCTTTCAAAGCAACGCTAGCTGGGGTTATTCGAAGTTCAGGAAAAAAGAAGACTTTGAGAAATCCAAGCATCTCAAAGATGATTCTTTCGCTATCCGTTGCGACATGGTTGTCATCAATGAATTCCGCGTCGTGGAGGAGAAGACTGATCTGGTTGACACGCCGGTCTTTGTATCAGTGCCTCCATCCAGCCTTCACGAGCACCTTGGTGATCTCCTTCGGACAGAGAAGGGCGCAGACGTGGTGTTTGAGGTTGGCGGAGAGACATTTGCAGCGCACCGGTGCGTGCTCGCAGCCCGGTCACCGGTGTTCAGTGCAGAGCTCCTTGGCAAGATGAAGGAGAGTGACACAGCAGGTGTCGTACGCATAGACGACATGGAGGCTAAGGTGTTCAAGACTTTGCTCCACTTTGTGTACACTGACTCACTGCCCAATTCCAAGAAAGAAGAGGAGGAGAAAGAGAAAAAGAACGATAAAAAGGAAGAGGCAGAAGAAGAGGAAGATGTCATGTTCCAGCATCTGCTTGTCGCAGCCGATGGATACAGCTTGGAAAGGCTGAAGTTGATGTGTGAAGAGAAGCTGTGCAATTACATTGATACAGGCACGGTGGCGATTGTCTTGGCATTGGCTGAGCAGCACCACTGCAGTGGACTGAAGAAAGCATGCTTCAGTTATCTCAGATCACCGGAAAATCTGAAGGCCGTTGTGTCCAGTGATGGCTTCAAGCATCTCAGCAGAAGCTGCCCCACTATTATGGAGGAGTTGGTTGCTATGCTTGGCACGTAAAAATGGTGGTCTTATACGAATGCTGGTTCCTGGTTTCAAGAATTTTGGTAGTCTATCCATTACTCCACATGACATTAGGTATCATGTTCCTACCTGAGAAGATGCAGAAGTCAAGAAGTACCTTGTTTGTTTTATCTGTTTTGTCAAGGCCTTGCTTCGTTATCATCCCTGTTTTGTAAATAGATGCCAAAATACTGAAATGGTTACCTCTGTTTTATTGTTCTAATGTTACTTTGTTGCGCCTCTACCCACCTAATCCAAAAAATTACTCAGTTGTCTGTTAGCTTCATCTTTCTTTCTCTCACTCATAGCATATCCACATTTCCAGCTAGCTCTCTATTTCTTGCTTATCACTACTTTCTACTGTTAAAACTCAGCATTCGCGGGAACTGAAGAGTTGCTCGAAATATTTTTCAACAATGGGACAATGGCAAGTAAAAGAAAGTTATGGAGTATTTTATACTCCAGTAAAATTTTCTCATATATCATAACTGGTAAAGGTACCAGCTTTTTGCCTCAGAAAATGGGGGAAAATGCACAATTGTATCCGACCATAGGGATCTGCACACTGCGATTTGTTTATTTTCCTTTTTTGGTCATGCACAAATGGACTTGTGTTAACATTGCATGGATAGTTGCTTCATAAACATGTGTTTCTATATGTTTGATTGTTTCGTTATAGATGCTCTTAACACCGGAATCTGATTTTAAAAGGCAACTCTTTGATGATTGGCAAAGGAAACAAAAATCAACGGACACCAGATCCAGCGGCTCCTCTGCTTTCCCCTATTGCCTATGCTTCAAATCATACCACTTTCAAAAATTGGAATTGAGAAACAGTATCATATTGGATTTGCAGATTCAGAAACACTGAATTCACTCTCAAATTCATTCTTGCCAATTGGAATATACCTTTATTGTGCAAACACGCGTGAAGGTAGACTCTCCACAACCAAATAGCTAATCTTGAATTATGGGTATGTCAGTAATTCTGAAGGACCCATTGTCCGCGGTTGCTTCTTGCTGATTAGTTGCAAGAAGCAAATGAGTTTCATGGGGTGAGGTTTTTTCAGTTATGGTGTTTTCCATTATGCAGAAAATTAAGCTAAAGACCCTGCTACTATATACTAGCTCCTGTTTTAATTTATTGACATTATGAACAACCCTGCCCTTGTACTGCAGTGCAAATTCCTTGCCTTTTATGGATAACTATTAGCCTAAGTGGCAAGCTATCAGCATTGAATTTTATTGTTTGTTGTTATGAACAAGTAATCTAGAAGCATTGACTTTGCTTAGAATGCCTGTTTTATTCCTTCCAAGAATTCCCAAGCACTGCACCTCTCATCGTCCAATGAACGCTGATTTAAGAAACTATTGTGTTTTTCCCCTTAAAGTGAGAACAAGTTTGTATTCTGGAAACAGACTAAGCCTATGTAAGGTTTACAAATCAAGTCCGCTACGGCGTGCTAGGATAGGGTTGTGCCTTTTCTCTTCTGCAACAATAAGGACAAGGCCAGGTCAAATGGCCGTTTGCAATTTGCGATATGTTGCAGGTTGTACGAATTGCTTGAGTAGTTGTGCCCTTTCCCGCTATGGGTGTGACTAGTCTTGTGCTGTGGTAAATAAAAAGGAAGCCATTTATGGAGTACTACTTATTAACCACAAAAGAATCATCTCATGTCTCGGTGTTCCCCGTGTTGTATAACCGGCTCCCGCCCAGTACCGATAATTTCTTGCTCGAATTGGTTCTGTTTTGAATGTCTGGAAGTTGAAAGTCATGTCCATTCTTGCTCTCCATTGATGTCGCTGAGGCATGTTTATTGTGTCCACTTGAAGAATGTCGGATCCATTGTGGTCTGTTCATCCCTCCCATGTCGCCCATCGCCGCCGATCCATTGTGGTCCGCCTCCTCCATAATTGCCGACACAGCTAAGGGCACCACATCGTAAAGATCAAAGGCTACTCCTTCACCAAGGGCACCCCTAACGGCGAATTCCTTAGTCCCACACTTTCCCCTTGTGCGGCCATCACTGGTGCATCCACTATTACCCCAACGGCAAGCTTGACCAAAGTGTCAAAGCCAAGGCGGTGAAGGCATGTTACCAGATCCGTTTCGTCGACAACGTGAATGAGAAGACCTTTGAATTGGGACAAATTCTGAGTTTTGCAAGCAACAGTGGTAAGGGGTATTCAACGTTCCTCTAAAGGGAATAGTTTGAGAAATCCAAGCATCTCAAGGATGATTCTTTAGCCCTCCGGTGCGACATCGCGGTCGTCAACGAGTTCCGCATCGAGATGGAGGCAGAGAAGGCTGGTCGTGCTGATATGCCGGCCCTGGTATCTTTGCCTCCATCCAGCCTTCACCTGTACCGCTGCAAGCGGGGCGGGCCACGCCGCAACGCCGCTGGGCCGGCCCGCGCCGCAAACCCGCACACGACCCGTTTTAGCGCCCGCTTCGTCGATGTGGGCCGAAGCGGCGCGGCTCGCGGGACTCGCGGCGCCGCAACCCGCAACTAGCGGAAGAAGCAGTTCGCGGCGTCGGTGGCTGTGGCTCGAGCGACCCGCAGACGGTGGCGACGCGGCTGCGGCGGGAGCAGGTCAGCGAGCGCCTGCGCGGGCTGCAGCGACTCGTGCCCGGCGGCGCCCGGATGGACACGGCGTCCATGCTGGACGAGGCGGCCAGTTACCATGTCCGTCGTCGGCCGCTTCGATGCCAAGAAGCTGCGCGATCGCGTTGTGTCGTCGGCCGCTTCGACCCCTGCCCCGATCGAAGCCGCGCCGTCCAGCACCCTCGACCTCTCCTTCTGTCAAGGTATCACCTTGGTCGCTGCTGGAACAATCTACTTTATTGGTGTACGCCTTGTGTTCGTGGAAATGCCTAGAAAGGAATTTGCATGCTAATCTGAGATGATGAAGGAGCTGGCATGATCACATTTGTATTTATGTTCCTGCTGCTTGTGCCTGATCTTTTGATTTTACTCCTAGACGTAACCTTAGACCAGAGAAAAGAAATTATGATTGACTGTGAATTATACCATGAACACACCTGTAATAAGAATGGTTCTCTGCAATGTGTCTAAATATGTAGTTTTCAGTCCTCGACCCATGATTTTAGTAGCCTGTGTCTGAATCACCTGTTGCAGATGCGTCGTGAGTAGCTAGTAGCTAGTAACTTTTCTGTCAACAAGTTTCAGAGTTCTAATCTGTTACTAGCTAGTAGTACCTAGTAACTTTTCTGTCCAAAATCCAAATTTCAGAGTTCTAGTCTGTTGTGATTTACACTGGGACAGATAATGGACATTGATTCTGCAGCATAGTCACCGCGTACCCGGGTCGACGGGGACGAGGAACGGGATCGAGGGACGGGAGTCGATGGCTGAGGAAAATAGGGTACGAAGGGGGTATACCTCTTATGGACGAATATTTGGCAAGTGGTACGCGACTCCAAGGAGTTGGGGTCGATGACCCCGGGTCGACGCGAGGAGTCGAGGGGACGCGACTCCAAGAAGTTAGAGTTGATGACCCCGGATCAAAGAATAATAAAGAGGGACGTGAACCAATACTCTTCACTCCAGGGAGGACTTCATAAAAATGTAAAGACACAGAACAACAGTGAATAATTACACTTATCCATGAGGACTTTTGTGCAAAACCACCACCTTATCTAAACCCACGCCTTCTTCTTCCTTTGCTCTCAGCCGAGCAACTCCCCTGCTCCAATCACCCGATCAACTTCACCTCCATGGCGACCACTCAAGCAAGCTCGCGCCGCTCCACCTCGCCCCCATCTTCCCCTCCAGCTCGCCCTCCGCCTTCCCCTCCAGCTCCGCCGTCTTCGCTGCCTCACGCGCGGGAAGGTGGCGAGGCCGTCCATGGAGGCGCCGGTGCTCGGATTCACGGCGGCGGGTTGAGAATCGGCGGCGTCCCCACCCAAAACATGTCCCACGAAACCGCCTGCGGACTCGGAGCCACGATCCAACCCGAATGGGGACAGCGACTCGCTTCGACCCCGACCCCCGAACGGGAACGACGTCCCGGGACCGTGGATCGCGGCTTCGACCCCGATCCCGGTGACTATTATGATTGTTCTCTACTGAATCTTTTTGTCAGATGAGTATGAAATCCAGTGACTTGGTTTGCAGTTACATATTGCCGAAAGCTGGGAAGTCTGAACAAAAATCTTTTGCTTCTATTTTTTGGATATTCCTTCATTGTATTCTTTTAATATATGCAGGCAGAGCAATTGAAGCTTAATGGAGGCGTTGAAGAGGCGACCAAACTTTGGCTTTATCTAGATAGCACAATGCTCTGCTGGATGAACTCTGCTACTGTCTGTCTCTTATATTTTTTCATATAAATGCAGTAGCACGTTGTAACAGTTTTGACAGTCAGCAGATACTAGGATTGATGCTTAACATGTGTCACTGTTTCATATAAATGCAAGTTGAACGTTCTGTATTGTAACAAATACTGGGATTCATATAAATTTCAGCATGGATGAAATTGTTGGTATGTTCATGGATAAGATTAATATAGTATTATTTTCTCTCAAAGACTGATGCGTGGTGCATAAAAAAGACATCTTTCTCTGCCGGATTGAAGGTTGACTGTTGAAACAATTATCCAGCTTAATCAGTGCTGGAAGCCGTAATAGCTCGTATTTTTTAATCTCAAAAATGAGCTCTATTCGTTGATGTTTACGTCCAATTAGGCTCATCTCATACGCCAAACAAAACAAAGACCGAGGAAGCATACGAAACTTTATAGACAACGCTATGCTTTGGTCTTCTTTGGAGGAACAGAAGCTCGAGATCGAAAAGCCATACGCGTTGCTTTTGATCAGCTCACTCTTCCTTTCCTATGCAAAGCTGCCGATCCATCTATCTTGTGCTAAGTACGCTAAGCATTTCCTGCAAGGGCGCTGCAAGCGGACACGAACGCGGCGCATGGCACAACGCTGCAAGCGGCGCGGCTTGCGGCGGCTTGCGGCAGCCCGCCGAGAGCAAGCGGCGGCATGCGGGCCGCCGCATCAGCCCGCTTCGGCTGTTGCGGCTGATGCGGCGCGCGGCGCGGGCGCCCGCATACCGCCCCGCTTGCAGCGCTAGTCACCTGGACCTGGGTGATCTCCTGCTGACACAGAAGGGCGCTGATGTGGTGTTCCAGGTAGGTGGCGAGACGTTCGCAGGGCATCGGTGCGTGCGTGCGGCCCGGTCATCGGTGTTCAATGCAGAGCTCCCTGGCACGATGAAGGAGAGCGACGCCGCAGCTGTCGTCCGCATAGACGACGACATGGAGGCTCATGTGTTCAAGGCTTTGCTCTGCTATGTGTGCACCGACACCATGCGGAGACAAAGAAAACAGAGGAAGAAGATGTCATGACCCAGCAGGCCAGCACTTGCTTGTCGCCGCTGGTAGATACAACTTGGAAAGACTGAAAGAGAAGCTGTGCAAATACATTGATGTGGGCACGGTGGCGACTGTCTTGGTGTCGGGCGACCAACACTGATGCCGTGAGCTGAAGAAAGCATGCTTCAGTTTTCTCAAGTCACCGGAAAATCTGAAGGCAGTCGTGTCCAGTGATGGCTTGAAGCATCTCAGCAGGAGCTGCCACGCTATAATGGAGGAGTTAGTTGCTATGCTCGGCACATAGAAACGAAATTGTGTTTTAGAAATAATGCTGGTTTCTGGTCTCTAGAATTTTGGTAGTCTGTCCATTATTCAGTATGACATTACGAACCTTAGGAGATGCAGAGAGGTTGAGAAGTACCATGGTTATCGCATTGCATCCTTGTAGCCATGGTTAATCTGGAATGACTTCATTACCACATCTGTTACGTAATGAGATGCCAAAAATATTAAAATGGTTACATCTGTTTTATGTTACTTAGTTTGTCGTATAAATTCTGAATTTAGATGGCAACGTATCCTATGAGAACTAGGTTCGTGTGAGAACTATGAGAACTCCAATCTGGGCCACATGATCTTGATCCAATGGGGCGCATGAATTCAGGTGGGAGGGGGGATTTACAAAATCACCGCCCACTTAACCATACTTTTGCAAATTCCCCCTCCCACCTCTCCCTATGCGTCCCCCTTGGATCAAGATCATGTGGCCCAGATTGAAGTTCTCATAGTTCTCACACGAACCTGGTTCTCATAGGATACGTTGCCAATTTAGATACTTTAACTAAGTATGCTTGCTGAATTCAGCCAATCATACTGTCTTTTTGTTACGAGCATATCAGATATAGTTGATTCATTGCCATGGTTTGCGACATGCCAATGTGCAACATTTTTGCATGGAAGCATACATAAGCAACGGCTTCTCTCCACTTTCTACAATTATTCATATTCTTATAATTAGTGTTAGTTTGTTACAAAGAATTGCACGGTGCATTGTTTATAAGAAATATGATTATTTGTAATATCAGTTTTGTTTTGAAGTGTCCCTTTTATTCAGTCCAAGTCTCCATGAAAGGGCATGTTTTCTGGGTGCAGATATATTGGTTAATGTTATACAGCAAGGAACAAATGTTTCTTGCTGTCTAACATTACCAATATATCTTCGTAGTGAAAGTATTGTTTCACTACGAACAATTTTTTCAGTAGTACTCCCTCCGTCCCAAAACAATTGACGCTTTTGACTTTCAGGCGTCATGTTTGACTATTCGTCTTATTTGAAAAATTTATGCAAATAAGATTTATTTATTTTTTTATAACTTGTTTTCTCATTAACTATACTTTCATCATGGCATATTTGTTTTACTATTTATACAAAAATTTTGAATAAGACGGATAGTCAAACATGATGCTTGAAAGTCAAAAGAGTTAATTATTTTGAGACAGAGGAAGTAGAAGCAAAGAATTGGTAACGTTCCTTCACTACGAACAATTCTTTCAATATTAGAAGCAGATGGTCGAGATTCAGAAAAGAAAAAGAATCAATTTTGGTCGAGAAAGCCCAGAAAGAAAGAGCCCAACAAACCTATCGGGCAGGTGCTTTATGCAGGCCTAATCTTGACGGCCCATCAGGAGATGAGGCCTAGGTACGCCGAGCCTTCCTTCCGAAGGAAGACCAGCGACTGACTCGTCTCCTTCCCCGTCGTCTTCCAGTCTTTCCCCATTCCGCGCGGTTTGTTCCAAACCCTACCGCGCCGGCGTACGGCGAGGAGAGAGGGCTCTCATGTCGCCCGCTACAGCCCCCGACGGAGAGCCGTCGCGATCCGCTTCCTCCATCAGAGCCGAGGCCGCGACGGGGTACCACATTCTCAAGATCGACGGCTACTCCCTCACCACGGCTACCCCAACCGGCGAGCACATCAAGTCCCAACCCTTCACCGTCGGCGGCCATCGCTGGCGCCTCATCTACTACCCCAACGGCGAATACTCAGATTCATCAGAGTACATCTCCCTATTCCTTGCGCTCGAGGAAAGTGCCGCCAAGGTTGTTAAGGCGAAGTTTAAAATTCGTTTCGTCGACAAAGCTGGGGAGCAGCGCTGGAAATTGGAAAGGGTGAGGCGTTTTGTCAGCACCTGGAGGTCATCACTGCAGAGTAAAACACATTGACGGTCAGGATACGACATCCTTTCGATTATGAGCATCCGATGGCTGTGAGGCCAGCAGTAGTTTTATTCGTTTACTGTAACCTTTGTCGGGAAAGTAACTGTTAAGTGTCCGATAACTTTCAGAATCACCGTGTAAGCTGCGGACTCCATATAAGCAGCCGCCGCACTCTTGTGCTGGTTATGAAATGAAACCCTAGTTCTATCTTTTGTTGTTCTTCCCTTTCCTTTACTTTTCCGCCGCCATGTTCTTACTTTACCCTGTTGATTTGCTTGTCCTCGATTTATCTTGCCAATTTATCATGTTCTTGTTCTGAATCCGAAGCTCGGGTCACCCTGGCCTGACAATTTGGTATCCAGAGCAGACGTTCCTCGGCCAAATTACCCACCCAATCCCACCCAAAGTCATCGAATTCGTGCAGAAACCAGCACGTCCAGGTATAAATCGCGACGACTGACGAGACGAGGGTTGGAGAAACAAGTATTCTCTGTAAAATTCCGGAGTCAAAATCAGTTGAATCGATTCTATTCTGAGGAGCTGCAGTTGGTTGGAGGAGATTTCGATTTTCCTCTGTAAAATCCCATCCTGCGGCTAGATCTGATTGGTGGTATGAACTGGTGATGGTTGGAGTTCGTCTCTGTGAATCCTAGCCAGCCTCCTCCTTTCGGACTCTGTCGGCAAATTCTTCAGAGGTCTGCAAGCACACCGCTTTCAGTAAACCCTACTGAAGCAAGATGCCGAAGCTGATTACCATCCCTGAAGGCACATCGGAGAAGGAAGCTACTTTAGCTGCAGAGGTGGAAGATCTCAAGAGTCAACTGACCAGTGTCAAGACGGCTATGGATGCCCAATCAAAACAGATGCAAGCAGATCTGAAAGAAGCACAAAGCAAGATGCATAACGAGGTGAAAGAGCAATTGGATGGCTTTCTGGAGAAGCTGATGCAACTGCAACTTGGCAGTAACATTCCTCAATCACCTGCTGAAACAATGAACAGTCGTATTGGTATTGGACTTGATGCTGCTTCAGGTATACATGTGGGTGAGACCTCTACTCCTGATACTTTACAGGCACAGTCAAGCACACCTGTACCTCAGCAGCTAGCTAAACCTCAGGAAACCACAGTTGCTAGAGCAATTTTCCCACCCTCATCCTCCCCTTCATTACCAAGCACAGTTTTTCCACCAGCCAAAACTCACAGACCACCAATTCCAACACCACAACCACCTAGACCTACACCACCCCCTATCAATCCACATGACCAACCAACATATGGCATGCCAACTTCACTATGGCCTCCAACAAACTCTAATGCTAGTTTCACCTTTCAGGCTCCTACACTGGGAGGCCAAAATACTCACAGCAACACTACAAACCATCAAATGTTCCCTTATCAGCCCCCACAAACCAATTTTGCTAATACATCATACAGCCAACAATACCCAGCCTACAACCACCAATTCAACCCTGCCATACCATACCCATATCCATACTATCCCATGCATCATTACCCACCTAACCCAAGGCCAGAACTATCATGGTCTCAAGCCAGCAGTCATTCTTTGACTTCACAAACCTTACCATACTCCAACACACACCCTCCTCCACAATCAGCAATACCAAACAATACAGCCCCACAATTCCAACCACACCTACCAGATCCTATACCACATAACCAAGACAGAAACATTTTTGCCCAATCCTTCAGTAAAGGCCTCAAGTTGGAATTTCCTCGATTTGAGGGAGACAATCCTAATGGATGGATAAGACAAGCAGATAAATGCTTTCAATTGGCTGAAATTTCTGAAGACAAAAAGGTCAAGTTTGCAGAGGTCTTTTTGATTGGAAAAGCAGATCACTGGCTCCGGAGTACAGGATTGAACACTGATACAATTTCTTGGTCCCAGTTCTGTCAGTTATTGCTTGATAGATTTGCTGCTGAATCATCTCATGATGTGGTGGACATGTTCAAAACACTGCAACAGACTAGCACTGTTGCAACTTACATAGATAGGTTTGAGGAGATCATGGGCCTAGTAATTCAGAGAAATACATTTCTGCAAGAAAGCTATTTCTTGAGTTGTTTCATTGCTGGACTGAAGGAATACATCAAAATTCCAGTCAAGGCACACAACCCCACCACTCTTGTGCAGGCATATGCACATGCCAGGAACTATGAGAAAAAACCTAGTTCAGATTACAACAAATATTCATACAAACCAGCAACCTCTTATGGAGCCAAACAACAACAAGCTGTGTTAAAGAAGGAAGAAAAACAGCCTCCACAAATGGGCACCAATGCTAATACCTTCCTGGACAAATCTAAGTGTTTCAAGTGCCAAGAACCTTGGGTACCAGGCCACAGGAAAGTTTGTAAATTCAGGAATACTCTGAACCTTATCACTGTTGAAGACAGTGACAGTGACAATGAAGAAGTTGGAGCTCAAGATACTGCAAATGATTCACAAGAGCAACAAGAGGATAGTCCTGTGTTACAAATATCAATGCATGCACTGTATGGGCATGATGAAGGAAAGAAATCCTTTCCTCTCTTTGTGCAGTTTGGTTCTGTTAAAGCTGTAGCATTAGTTGATAGTGGAAGTACTGCAACTTTTATTGATCCTCTCATTGTCCAGAGAGCTCAGCTACAGATAACAAATCATGCTCCAATGAAGGTAACTGTAGCCAATGGAAACACACTATGGACCCAAGCTGTGACACCTACTTGCTCATATGAAATTCAAGGTGAACAGTTTACCTCTGATTTCAGAGTATTGGAGCTAGAAGGTTATGACATTATCTTGGGATGTGATTGGATATACAATTACAGCCCAGTGGGTATTAACTTGAAAACAAGAACCTTTACTGTGGAAAAAGAAGGCAGAACAATAACATTCCAAGATGAGACACTACCCAATAAAAACTTCCTCATTTCTCATAAGAAGATGAAGAAATTACTGAAGAAGGGTGTCACAGGGGCAGTGGTATACTTCAGATCTATCACTGTTGATCCAGTCTCAACCACTACCATCAATCCTGCTCTGGCTGATATTGTGCAAGATTATAAAGATGTATTCACTGAACCAGTGGGCTTACCACCACAGAGAGCAATTGACCATCAGATTGTACTTGACAAGAATGCTGAACCTGTCAAAATGAGACCTTATAGGTTATCTCACAGCCAGAAGAACACATTGGAAAAACTGGTGGAACAGCTACTCCACAATAAAGTGATCAGACCAAGCACTAGCCCTTTTTGCTCTCCTGCAATTCTAGTGAAGAAAAAGGATGGAACTTGGAGGTTGTGCATCGATTACAGGAAATTGAACAAGCTGACAGTGAAAAACAAATATCCTATACCAGTTATTGAAGATCTTCTTGATGAACTCAAAGGAGCAAAATATTTTACAAAGATAGATCTCAGATCTGGTTATCATCAGATAAGAATGTCACCTGAAGATATTCAGAAGACAGCATTCAGTACTCACCAAGGGCACTATGAATACATGGTTATGCCATTTGGCCTTACTAATGCACCAGCAACATTTCAAGCATTGATGAATACACTGCTGGCACCATTTCTGAGGAAATCTGCATTAGTATTTTTTGATGACATATTGATCTATAGTGCAACTATGGAAGATCACAAAAATCATGTCAAGCAAATACTACAAGTGCTAAGACAGAACAAACTCCATGGCAAGCTTAGCAAATGTGTTTTTGGACAAAACCAAGTAGAGTATCTGGGACATATCATCAATGCTGCTGGTGTCTCTACTGATCCTGACAAAATCAAAGCAGTCACTGCATGGCCAGAACCAAAAACCATCACTGAGTTGAGAGGGTTCCTGGGCCTAGCAGGATACTACAGGAGGTTCATCCAGAATTATGGATCCA
Source organism: Eragrostis nindensis (assembly GCA_012490785.1). Lineage (NCBI taxonomy): Eukaryota > Viridiplantae > Streptophyta > Magnoliopsida > Poales > Poaceae > Eragrostis > Eragrostis nindensis. Next base: position 144,232 of record JAAXCT010000673.1, on the reverse strand, counting down.
TCTGCAAACCCCTATTTGATAGCCTTAAAAAAGGACAGTTCCTATGGAAGGAAAGCCAACAAAAAGCCTTTGAAGCAATCAAGTTGGCACTTTCCAACTCACCTGTTCTAGCACTTCCTGACTTCACCCAACCATTTGTGCTAGAGGCAGATGCATGTGGAGTAGGAGTTGGAGCAGTACTCATGCAAGAAGGTCGACCAATTGCCTTCCTTAGTAAAGCTCTGGGTCCAAGAGCAACTGCCCTCTCCACCTATGACAAAGAGGCCATTGCTATACTAGAAGCTCTAAAGAAATGGAAACACTATTTTTCTGAAGGCACTGTTATCATTAGAACAGATCAACAGAGTCTTAAGTACATTGCTGATCAAAGATTAGTAGAAGGAATTCAACATAAACTGATGGCCAAACTATTGGGTTTCAACTACAAAGTTGAGTACAAAAAAGGTAAACATAATAGAGCTGCTGATTCTCTGTCTAGAAGACCACAGCCTGAAACACTGATGGCCATAACTACAAGTGTCCCTGTGTGGATAAAGGATGTACTGCTCAGTTATGAAAATGACTCAAAATGTGCAGAGTTGTTACAACAGCTGAGCATAGATCCTCAAGCTTTACAGAATTACACTCTCAATGGAGGTATCTTGAGATATAAGAACAAAATATATGTGGGAGAAGGAACTGATCTGAAGAAGAACTTGATATCTTCCTTCCATGATTCAGCACTAGGAGGTCACTCTGGAGAGAGAGCAAGCTATCACAGGCTTAAACTGCTATTCCATTGGCCCAGAATGAAACAGGATGTAGTAGCATTTGTCAAGTCATGTCCAACCTGCCAAAAGAACAAATCTGAAAACACTCCTTACCCAGGTTTGCTGCAACCACTACCTGTACCTGACATGGCATGGCAGTATGTAACCATGGATTTTATTGAAGCATTGCCAAAATCGGATGGCAAAGATACAATCCTGGTTGTGGTTGACAAGTTAACTAAATACTCACATTTCATTCCATTATCCCACCCTTTTACAGTGAAAACAATAGTGCAACTCTTCACTGATAATGTCTTCAGATTACATGGGTTGCCTATGGTAATCATAACTGACAGAGATAGAATCTTCACAAGCAATCTGTGGCAAGATCTATTCACTTCTTTGGGAGTCAAGCTCAGATTCAGCAGTGCATATCACCCACAAACAGATGGGCAAACTGAAAGAGTCAACCAATGCTTGGAGAATTATCTCAGGTGTATGGTATTTCAATGCCCAAAGAAGTGGAAAGCCAGATTGACTATTGCTGAATGGTGGTACAATACTTCATTCCACACTGCCCTCAAGATGACACCATTTCAAGCATTATATGGGTTTCCACCTCCTATGATAACTGAAAGTCTCCTTCCTAACCCCACCATTCCTGAGGTCAAGGACTGGATGAATGCAAAGTTATCAGCACTGCAGAATGTGAAGCATAATCTTACTATTGCTCAGAACAGAATGAAAAAGTTTGCTGACAAGAAAAGAAGTGAGAGAGAATTCAATGTGGGAGACATGGTCTATTTGAAGATGCAGCCCTATCGCCACACTGCACTAGGAATCCATTCATCTTTGAAATTGCATTCCAAGTTCTATGGACCCTTCAGAATCATTACCAAGATTGGACAGGTTGCTTATAAACTCCTCTTACCTGCTTCCAGCAACATACATCCTGTTTTCCACGTCAGTCAGCTGAAGAAGCACCTGGGACCTAAAGTCACTGCCACAGAAGCATTACCCTTGGTTGACAAAGATGGTAACATTCAGACTGAACCTGAAGAAATTCTGGAAAGGAGGTTGATACCTAGAAACAATGAACCAGTGGTCCAGTGGTTAATCAAATGGGTTAACCTTCCACATGAAGCAGCAACGTGGGAAGATGCGGATTTCATTCGAAAGATCTTTCCAGCATTTCACCCTTGAGGACAAGGGTCTCAAAGGAGGGGGGCTATGTCAGCACCTGGAGGTCATCACTGCAGAGTAAAACACATTGACGGTCAGGATACGACATCCTTTCGATTATGAGCATCCGATGGCTGTGAGGCCAGCAGTAGTTTTATTCGTTTACTGTAACCTTTGTCGGGAAAGTAACTGTTAAGTGTCCGATAACTTTCAGAATCACCGTGTAAGCTGCGGACTCCATATAAGCAGCCGCCGCACTCTTGTGCTGGTTATGAAATGAAACCCTAGTTCTATCTTTTGTTGTTCTTCCCTTTCCTTTACTTTTCCGCCGCCATGTTCTTACTTTACCCTGTTGATTTGCTTGTCCTCGATTTATCTTGCCAATTTATCATGTTCTTGTTCTGAATCCGAAGCTCGGGTCACCCTGGCCTGACAGTTTTGTAAGAAATCGTAACTGGGGATGTTCAAAGTTCATCAAAAGGGAAGACCTGGAGAAATCTGAGCACCTCGAGGACGATTCTTTCTCCGTCCGGTGCGACATCGTCGTCATCATTGAGTTCCGCGCTGAGGAGGAGAAGGCTGAGTGCGTTGCTCCGGCCTTTGTTTCTGTGCCCCCATCAGATATTCGCGAGGACCTGGCCATCTCCTCCTTTCCGAGAAGGGCGCCGATGTGGTGTTCGTGGTTGCTGGCGAGACCTTTCCTGCACACCGGTGCGTGCTTGCAGCCCGGTCAGAGGTCTTCAGTGCGGAGCTCTTTGGCACCATGATGGAGAGCGACACGGCTGGCGTCGTCCGCATACATGACATGGAGGCTCAGGTGTTCAAGGCTCTGCTCCACTTCATGTACACCGACTCGTTGCCGAAGACAAAGAAGAGGAAGAGGAGGATGTCAATGTTCCAGCACCTTCTTGTCGCGGCCGATAGGTACAACTTGGAGAGGCTTAAGTTGATATGCGAAGAGAGTCTGTGTGGGTACATTGATTTGAGAACAGTGGCCACCATACTGACTCTAGCTGAGCAACACCGCTGCCGCGGTTTGAAGAAGGCGTGCTTTGGCTTCCTCAGCTCTTTGGCAAATCTGAAGGCAGTCGTGGCTACTGATGGCTTCGATCATCTCAGCAAAAGCTGCCCCTCTATTGTGAAGGAGCTGCTTGCCGTGCTCCACACCTAAACCAACTAGGTGATGTCTGTCTTTTAGCAATTTTGGTACCTGGAGCTATTCCTATATATGAGGTTCACGAGTATAGGCTAAGAAAATTATAAGATACCTCGGTTAATTTTGTCTCCGTTGTTTTAGTCCATTGCATCTTTGCAGTCTCGGTCAATCTGGAATTACTTTATTATTTCCTAGCTTCATTCATCAGGTCTAGAACATCTCTGTTTTTAAAAGAAGATGCCAAACTATTGAAGCAGTTACCTCTATTTGCTACTTTGATCTGATATTACTTCATTGCCTGTCTTCCTATTTTATCCTAGCAATGCATTGTTATCTGATAATTGATACTTCACTCACTGCATATCCACTTGCTGGCTAGGCACCTAGTTCTCTTCTTGTTCCTTGCAGCTAGGGCCTACTGCTTATTTCTACTGTACCGAGTTGATGAATGTCGTCAAGTATTTTGTCTTCTGCAACATGCATTCTGCATTAGAAGTCTTCCAGAATAAGAATATGAATGCTAACAGTTGGGCTTCCGTACAAAATATTACACTAATCTGTCAATTTAGCATCAGATAGTGACTGTCATAGGTGAGTGGTGCTGTTTTTCAGTTTTGCTACAGTTGGATGCTCTGTCAATGGCCCTAGCAGTGCTGGTTAATGGTTTCATCCCACTGGAATCCAAAACCCTGCTAATTTTTTCTTCTCCCTCATTTTTTAGAATTGGCGAACTTATGTCCCTTTAGCTTTAGAAAGAAAGAAAGAAAAACTTAAATTTATTTGTCCCTTGGGATGTGCACATTCTGATCTATTTTTATTATTTTCTTTTGGTGTTGTTGGTTCGTTGTTTAGACTTTTGGTAGCATGTCCATTATTCTTTGTCATTGTTGATTGAGTATTGATGTCCTAAGAAGATGCAAAGGTGCCTTGGCCCTCTCTGCTGTATTAGGCTACTGCATCTCTGCAGCCTCAATCAATCTGGAACGGTTATGTTACTACCTAGCTCCGTCCGCTAGGTCTAGGGAATTACTGTTTTGATGCTGCTTAATTGCCTCAGTGCCTACTAATCCAGGAATTACTTTGTGCGTTTGATAGTTTGATGCTTCACTCGTTGTATATCCACATGGTGGGCTAGGCAGCTACCTCTCTGCTTAACTGTTAAAAACCAGCATTTCTAGGAAAGAACTGCATGAACTATATTCCTGCAATAGAAACTTGAAGACTGCATGCCAAGTATTTATCCAATACAGTAGCATAATACTCAGTAGTCCTAATATTTCCCTACAAGAGAAGACTGCTGTAGGAGAGCTGAGATGTCTGTCTTTCTGTTTATGATTTTGTCCCTACCAAAACCCTTGCTGAATTTTTCCAGTCCATCATATTTTATAATTGGCAACCTAAGGCATTATTTTTCAGAAGAAAGGAAAAGTACTGAATATGTATTCGACCCTGGTGATGTGAAAACATCATGATCTATTTTATGTTCCCTTCTTTGGTTATGCATAGGCAGATGCTTGGATTAAGTACTCAAGTCAAGTGCATGGACATCTGTGCGATAAGAAAACAAAATCCAGAAAGGACCTGTAACTTGTCTGCTTTTCCCTGATGCCTATGCTTCAAAACACATGACTTCCACAAGTTGGAATCAAAAAACACTACCAGACTGCCATTGTGGATTCAGAAACACTGAACCCATCAAAATCTGTTTTCCCCTGTCTTAGAAATTCATCCTTGCCTTTATAATACACTAGTATGTGGCATACAGGAGTCAAAGGTTTCACTCTCGTACTGTTATTAGCTATTCTCATGATTTGTACATCAAGAAGCTGTGATTTGATTTGTCATTGTGTTGGTTAGCTAACTGTAGGTAGTCTTTAATACTAAGCTAATATTTGAGTCCTATATTAGTAACCATGCATTAGTAGGAAAGACGATTAGTAAGAGGTTGCCTTTTCAAGATATCTTTAAAATTGAACTAACATAGCATTTAACCATAGAGGCACAATCCATCAATCCATCTACAAATATACTTGATTCCTGATTGTGAATCTGGATAGACCCCCTAAATATATTTACTGGATCTATTTGAGAAACAAAATATATTTACTGGATGAGGCCAGTGTTATGCCGTAATGCTTGTGGAATAGTCTGGCTGAACAATCACATGGGCTACATTGGGCATATAGAAGCACATGGCTGCATGACTGATGACTTGGCTCTCAACCTTTTTTTTGTTTCTGCAATTAAATACTTGATCGAATTGTATATAGTATATTTTTATTGTTGTTGCAGTTTATCATATAAGCTATATCTTTTCAAGAGAATAAGATATTAGATGTGTTCCTTCACTGGAAGGATTGAGGAAAGTTTTGCGATCTTATTTTAGTCCTGTTATTATGTCCCTTCTGGGTGCAGTTATTTGTCAGTGTGATGGAGGACCGGAGACTAGTGCTGTTCTGGAGAGAGGAATAGTTCTTTGAATTCTTCAGGACATATGAGAAACCATTTGCTGATCTAAGCGGTACTTATATCCTGTGTTTTAACTTTTTCGGTTAGTGATTATTGTCCTATATATTGGTCTCTACTATTCATTGAGATAAATACTTTGTCAATAAGTTAACAAGTTGACAAAGAACCTGATTCTTTCCCGGCTCATTCTTCTGCTTGTTATTTTCATGTTGCACTATTTGGTATATGAATCGCCTATTAACATTCTTGATTTCCATGAGATGTGTTGGGCTGGTGTGCATGACTGCAGATTGCAAGCATATATTCTAGCAGGTTACTCCCTCCGTTCGCGTTTTGATGTCGCTCCCGACAGGAAAAAGAACTAGAAATGAACTGGCTGGAGCTGTCGGAACGTCAACAAAAGAAAAACGGAGGGAGTATTTGCCATCTCTGGGCAGCTATATCTGTTTTCTCTTACGTGAAACATAATATTGTAATGCGTCGGTGTTGTCGAACAACACATCCTCTTTGGAGAGTCGCGTGGAAGATCGATCCTCCTCACTCATAGTAGCTTCAGCACACTAGTCATGGTAGTGCATGAGAACTCCGTCTCAACAATAAAGCTGTAGCGAGTTGTTTTTTCTTCCCCTTTTCCTTTTGTTTAATCATTGTGCCAATTTTGCACACTTGATGATAACTAATATCGAATATTGTATTTTGCTTTAACTCTGTTGAGAAAGATGATTGGTTGTAGGCCCCAGAGAGCCATTGTTACTTGCTAGGATTGATATAATCTTTTCTTTTTTGAGGGATAGATTAATACAATCTTTGCGGAAGAAACATTTTTAGAGATAGGGGGGTGGGTGTTAGCTACGTGCGCATGCCGCACACATTGCCACCAGCACACGAGCTTCCTCGTGCTCGGCGTGCGCCGTCACTCTATGTGTCGTGCGGGCACTTTGCCGAAGAAACGTGTACGACAGGAACACGTGAAACGTACAAAAGCTCCTTCTGCGGGCCTAAAATCTTGACGGTCGACATCATAGGGCCCAGCCTTCCAAAGTCTACTCCGGTCTTTGCGGTGCCCCTTCCGCGGGAGAAAATTGGAGATTTGCCCTCTTCAGGAGTGGGCTTCGCCCATTTGCCCTTATGAAAAACGGCTTCGCCCGTCTGCCCTTCTCAAAGTGAGGGGCTTCGGCCATTTGCCCTTTGGAGATTTTTGCCATAAAATCAACTCAAATTTGGAGAAATTTGAATGAAACTATCTTCTCTTTCCCATTCTACCCCTTATCCCATCCATCCATCCATCCATCAGAACGACACAGGCTGCTCCCGAGCGAGACTCGTTCCAGCGGTGCTCCCGGCCGAGACTCGTTCCAGCGGTGGCTAGGCTGCTGCTGCTCCAATCCGGTCGCCGGAGCACGCCCCCCGCGGCAGTCGCCCACGCCAGAGCGCCGGTCGTCCACGCCCCCGCTCCCCCGCGCCGTGGCGGCCCCCGGAGCGCCGCGCCCGCAGCGCCGCGCAGCGCCGGCAGCGCCCGCGGCGGCCAGGCCCGCAGTTGAGCGCCGCGCAGCGCCGGCAGCACGCCCGTGGCGGCCAGGCCCGGCCCTTGCGCAGGTCCACCTTCCCCTCCTCCTCCTCCTCCCCCTCCTCCTCCTATTGCTAGGGTTACTGACATTTGTATTGCAGGTGAGACCGGTAGTAGCAGATTTGGGAGCAGCAGGAGGAGAAGGTAATGGAGGACGTCGTCATGGAAGGGTATGAATTTTTGCTATTCTAAATTAACAGATGCAGCAGCAGCTAACATTGTTAGTGGACGTGTAGATATAGCTAACCATGACTTAATTTTCTTGTATAGTAGGCTCGATGCGGAGCCTATGCTTAGCGTAGCAGTGGTAGAATCGGCTGCAACGCAGCTTGTTGATTGGGATACGCTGCAGATTGAAGATAATGAGGGAAGAGAAGAGATTATTGATGAAGAGGTGATGTATCAGTTCCTTGGGTTCATGGATGAGGATGAGGCGGCTGAGAAGGCAAGGGCGGCAGCCAACAATGCTTCGAGTGAACATAATGGTGGCAGTATGGAACTTGATACTACTGGGGCAGCCATTGTTGTTGATGACTTTTTACCAGGGGAGGTGTTTTTGGTTCATGATCCAAATCGGCCTAGAATGACGCTTGGCATAGTGTATCCTAACCAGAAGGAGTTTAGATTGGCTGTGAGACAATATGCTATAAATGAGGAGTTTGTATTGCGCACTTGTAAAACCGACACTAGTAGGAGCTCTTATGCTTGCAAGGCAGAAGGTTGTCCTTGGCATCTTCTTGGCAAAACGCAGCCTAATAAGACCGTTATGGTACTAACTTTGATGTTCTATGATTCTTTATTCACTTATAATACATCAATTTATTTTGTACTTGACAAAGAGCCTATTTTTGCTGTGCAGGTGACAAAGGTTATTGAGAAGCACACATGTACATCAAGTGCTAGGAGAGAGACTACCACAGCAACCAGTGCTTGGGTTGCTTCAAAGGCAATACATCATCTAAGAAAGAAGATAACAATGGGCACAAAGGACTTAAGGGACGTACTACAGGATGAGCACAGGTGTGTAATTCATTATGATACTGTTTGGAAGGGAAGGAAAATTGCTTTGCAAGAGTTGTTTGGCAATTGGGAAGAGAGCTTCCAGATGCTATACAATTGGAGAGCTGAGGTCGTCAAAAGGTCTCCAGATAGTGTTGTTGAGATTGGGCTTCAGAAGGTAGATGACAAGTTCTACTTTCATAGATTTTTCTGTGCATTGAAACCTTGCATTGATGGGTTTCTAGAGGGTTGCAGGCCATATCTTGCTATAGACTCTACTGCACTTAGTGGTAGATGGAATGGTCATTTAGCAGCAGCTTGTGCTATAGATGGTCACAACTGGATGTATCCTATTGCTTTTGGATTCATAGATGGTGAAACAACAGACAACTGGACTTGGTTTCTGACTCAGTTGCATAAGGCCATAGGAGATCTTAAATGTGATTATATCAGATGGATGAGATGTGCCTTCAATCAGAAACATTAAATGAATGAGATGTGCCTTCAATCAGAACATTAAATGTGATTATATCACTAGCAACCTTGCTGAAGTGTTTAACAACTGGATCAAAGACTGGAAAGACCTTCCTGTGGTTGAGCTTGCAGACAAAATCAGAGAGATGATTATGGTGTTGTGGGCCAAAGAAGGAAAATTTTAGAAAGGTTGAATGGGATTATTCTGCCTGCAGTGATTCAGCAGTTGAAGGCAAGGACTAGAGGACTTGGTCATCTATCTGTTGTTGACTCTGGTAACAACACGGGTCAAGTTGTAGACACCACAAATACACACAGCAGGCATGTTGTCAATTTAGCCTTGCATGAGTGCACCTGTCTTGAGTGGCAGCATACTGGTAAGCCTTGCCAGCATGCTTTGGCTTTGATAACAAGTGTGCAGGCCACTAATGTAAGCTTGGAGCAGTATGTGCACGATTACTACTCTGTTGAGAGGTTCAGGGCAGCATACAGGAGAACTATTGAGCCATTGCCAGATAGGAGCCAGTGGCCAGATGTTGATTTGCCTATTGAGGTTCATGCACCACTCGGGAAGAAGACAGCTGGTAGGAACAGAAAACTCAGGATAAAAGGCTGCCTTGAAGGTGGAAATAGCAAAGGAAAGAAGGCAGCCAAGGAAGCAGCAAACGAGGCTGACAAACAAGCTGAAATAGAAGCTGAAAATGGAAAGAAAACAATGATCAGAGGCAAAAGGCAATGCAAGCGTTGTGGAGAGTTGGGCCATGGTGAGACTAGTTACAAATGCCATCTAAATGGGACCAAGAAAAGACAAAGGAAGCCAAGGAAAAACACAACAAAGTATGGCCCAAATGCAAAAATCCCAACAAAGAGAGCAAAGAAGGGACATGCTGCCCCACATGCTGAAAATGACCAAGACATGCCACCTGCAGCTGCCCCACATGCTGAAAATGACCAAGACATGCCACCTGCAGCTGCCCCAAATGCACTCTCAAGCCCCGCTAGGCTCACAAGAGAGCAGATCATAGAAGACAGCCCCAATAGGGTCACAAGAGGGTATGCAACATTATTTCCTCATTCTAGTTATATCAAAGTGCTTCACATGACTCATATTGTTACTTTTGTTGCAGGCAACTAAAAACTTTGTTAGCTCAAGGTTCCATCATTGGTGGCTCAACAGAGAAGAGGAGGAGTCCAGCAAAAAAATTGAAGCCAAGGAAAATGAAACTCACTTGATTAAACTGAGAACTATGTATTAAGCTACTATGTAGTATGGACCTATCTACTATCAACCTATGATGTCATTTGAAGTATATGTAAACTGCTATTTGGTGGAGTCTGAACTTTATGTAATCTGAACCATTTGAACCTATTTCGATGGAGATTTGGATGTTATCTATTTATATGTGAACCTCTTGCATTTTGGCTTGCTGATATATATTTACATGTAATATGCTTGCTATCTGAGTTTAACGTGAGAGAGAGGAACGGGAGGAACGGGAGCGTTATTTTTTTATTCGGAACGACCATGTTCAATCTGTATGGATGGGATAAGGGGTAGAATGGGAAGAAAAGATAGTTTGATTCAAATTTGAGTTCATTTTAGGCAAAAATTCCCGAAAGGGCAAATGGCCGAAGCCCCCCACTTTGATAAGGGCAAATGGGTGAAACCGTTTTTCATAAGGGCAAATGGGCGAAGCCCACTCCTGAAGAGGGCAAATCTCCAATTTTCTCCTTCCGCGGCGCGCGGTCCCTTCAAAACACTACAGCGCCGGCGAGCCCCGATGCCGCCCGCCGCCGCGGGCGAGCCGTCGCGGTCCGCCTCCGCCATCTTAGCCGACACCTCGAGGGGCTACCACATTCTCTGGATCGACGACTACTCCCTCACCAAGGCGACCCCCACCGGCGAGTTCCTCAAGTCACGCCCTTTCACCGTCGGCCGTCACCGCTGGTTCATCAAATACTACCCGAACGGATACTCCTCTAGGTTCGCGAGTTACGTGGCCTTCTTCCTTATTCTCGACAGAAGCCTCGCCGATTCCGTCGACGAGGTGAGGGCGCAGTACGATCTCAATTTCGTCGACGAGGTGGATGAGCAGCACTTGACATTGGAAGAAGTGTGCAGATTCAAGAGCCACCAAGCGTTCATCGCGAGGGACGAGCTGGAGGAATCGAAGCATCTCAAGGGCGATTCTTTTGCCGTCCGGTGCGACATCGTCGTCGTCAACGAGTTCCGCGCCGAGGACGTGGAGGAGGAGGCTGTCAACTGGCCGGCCCTCGTCTCTGTGCCGCCGTCAAACCTGCACCAGTACTTTGGTCACCTCCTCCGTACGGAGAAGGGCGCCGATGTCGTGTTTCAGGTTGGCAGCGAGACATTCGCGGCGCACCGGTGCGTGCTCGCGATTCCGTCGCCGGTCTTCAGTGTGGAGCTCTTCGGCACCATGAAGGAGGGCGTCACCACGGGCGTCGTGCGCATAGACGACATGGAGCCTCAGGTGTTCAAGGCCTTGCTCCACTTTGTGTACACCGACTCGCTGCCGGAGGCGAACGAAGCAGAGGAGGAAGACGTCATGTCCCAGCACTTGCTTGTCGCGGCGGACAGGTACAACTTGGACAGGCTGAAATTGATCTGTGAACAGAAGCTGTGCAGGTACATCGATTTGGGCACAGTGGCCACCATACTGACGCTGGCCGAGCAACACCAGTGCCATGGCCTGAAGAAGGCATGCTTTCGTTTTCTCAGCTCTTCGGGCAACTTGAAACCAGTTATTGCCACTGACGGCTTCGATCATCTCAGCAAAAGCTGCCCCTTTGTTATGAAGGAGCTGCTTGCCATGCTTCACAGTTTTTAATTCGGTGATGTTCTGTGTGTTAGCTCCATTGGTTCCTGGTTTGTATCCCTTTGGTAGCCTGGCCATTACACGATTTATACGACGTTCACTAGTGGTATCTAGCTGAAGGAGTTGCTAAATTATATTGCTCAATGCCGTTTCAGTTTTGTTAGGTCATTGATCCCTGCAGTTTTAGTGAATACGCGCTGACTTTGTTATTTTAGTTCGGTCCATTAGATTCTGAAGACAGCCTTTTCATAAGGAGATGCGAAAAATACTGAATAGTTATGCGTACAAAATTATATTGAAATAGTTACCTTTGATGTAATGTTTAATTGTGCTCCTGCGTTCAGGAAATTCCTGTATATGTTAGTCTGATGTTTCACTAACTCATCAAATCTCTATGGGGGGCCTCTCATCTCTTCATGTTACCTAATGCTATGGCAGGCGAACTGCCCAAACAGTTTTTTTTTTTAACAGGTTAAAGAGTGTCATCAAGTTACATTTTTTTTCATACTTGTATGGAACGAGTATTGCAATGGATACCAATTGTTGTAGGTGAGCTGGGATGTACAGTTTTCTACAGTAGAATGCCACCGCTATGTCAGTAGCCCTGGACCCCAACTGCTGTAGGCTCCAGTACGCTGAGACTGACTGGATTGGAGTATGGCTAAAACTCCAATCTGATGTTCATCATGTTACAAAGTAACCATAGAGCGTACAACTTCTGAAAATAATTGCCTCTTTTTTTAGCTAATCTGGAAATAATTGACGAATAAACCTATCTTTTTTTGAGAGAGAGAGAGACGCCGAATAGACCTATACTCCTACACGAAAGGCCGCTCAAGGATGGCCTACAACTTCTGAAAATAATTGCCGCAAAAAACCTCTTTGATTAGTTGGTTGGGCTCGTTTTACAGCCCATTCACGAAGGCCCTTCAGGAGCTGGTTTTTTGTTTTGAGGCTGGTTTTATATGCTTCATCATTCCAACAGCAGCTCCTATAAGTCAGCCCTTACTTTAGTGGGATCCATTCGTCAGTGTCTCAATCAGTTTTATCCCCCACCGGTTCCCCTCTCTCAAACCTTCTATGTCTTCTCTCCCGCAGCAACAACACCAGCGCCGCCTCCATCGTTCTCTCCTCCCTTCCTCTCCCTCTCGTCTTGCTCCGGCCACGTCTGGCCCCGGACCCGCCACCGTCGCGCCTGGTGCGCCGCACCAGCCTCCCCCGCCGCCGCCGCCGCCGCGCCTGGTGCGCCGCACCAGCCTCCCGCCGCCGCCGCCGCGACTGGTCGCGCCCGCCGTCCCCCAGCTCCCTCCGGCCTCTCCGTCCCGCCCTGCTCCCAGCTCCCGCTCCCTCGGCTGCGCCGTATCCCTCGGCCGCGCCGTCCCGCCCCGCTCCCTCCGGCCTCTCCGTCCCACCCCCGAGGACGACGGATCCGGCGGATTCGGGGCAGCGGCGACCAGATCTGGCGGATTTGGGGTGGCGGCGCCCGGATCCGGCGTCCGGCGTGAGGTGGCGGGAGGGCAGGCGAGGTGGCGCGAAGGCGTCCGGAGCGCGGGAGCGGAGTTGGGGCTGGCGTCGGGGGCCCGTAGGAGAAGGGGCCGGAGGCAAGAATTTAGGTGCCCCGCCAGAGTAAGGGCCCTGGTAGCGACCCCGTTGGACTGAGATTTTTGCTCTTCGGCTCCTAAATCGCGAGTTGGGGCTGCAGTAGGGGGCTGCGTTGGAGTTGCTCTAGGGCCGTCCAAGGTCCGAGAAAGCCACAGTGACAGTCGTCAGCGTCTTTTTCCAGTCTTCCCCCATTCCGCGGGTGCTAAACCCTACAGCGCCGGCGAGCATTATCACATTCCCCATGCCGTCCGCCGCCGCCGGCGAGCCGTCGCGGTCAGCCTCCTCTATCGTTGCCGACACTGCGAGAGGGTACCACATTCTCAGGATCGACGGCTACTCTCTTACCAAGGCGACCCCTACCGGCGAGTTCCTCAAGTCGCATCCTTTCACTGTTGGCCGTCACCGCTGGTCCATCCGCTACTACCCCAATGGATACAACTCAGATCACGTGAATTACGTGTCTTTTTTCCTTTCTCTTGAGGAAAGTGCCAATGAGACCAAGAAGGTGAAGGCGCAATACCAAATCTGTTTCGCCGACGAGGTCGGCGAGATGCCCTTGACATTGGGAGAAGTGCGGAGCTTCAAGAACCAAAATGGTTGGGGGCAGAAAGAGTTCATCAAGAGGGACGAGCTGGAGGAATCGAAGCATCTCAAGGAAGATTCTTTTGCCGTCCGGTGTGACATCGTCGTCGTCAACGAGTTCCGCGCCGAGGAGTTGGAGGCTGATCAGGTTCTGGTCAACTCGCCGGTGTTTGTCTCGGTGCCCCCATCGGACCTGCACCAGTACCTCGGCGATCTCCTCCGTTCAGAGAAGGGCGCCGATGTTGTGTTTCAGGTTGGTGCCAAGACATTCGCGGCGCATCGGTGCGTGCTCGCCATCCGGTCACCGGTGTTCAGCGCGGAACTCTTTGGCGCCATGAAGGAGGGTGATGCCACGGGTATCGTGCGCATATATGATATGGAGCCCCAGGTGTTCAAGGCTTTGCTCCACTTTGTGTACACTGACTCGTTGCCGAAGGGGAACGAAACAGAGGAAGAAGCAGAGGAGGAAGACATCATGTCCCAGCACCTGCTTGTCGCGGCGGACAGGTACAACTTGGAGAGGCTGAAAGTGATCTGTGAACACAAGCTGTGCAGGTACATCGATGTGGGCACAGTGGCCACCATACTGACGCTGGCTGAGCAACACCAGTGCCGTGGATTGAAGAAGGCATGCTTTGGTTTCCTCAGCACTTCGGCGAATCTGAAGGCAGTGATTGCCACTGAGGGCTTCGATCATCTCAGCAAAAGCTGTCCCTCTGTTATGAAGGAGCTACTTGTCATGCTTCACAGCTAAACCGAGTCGGTGATTTTCTGTGTTTTAGCAGTATTGGTTCTTGGATTGTATGCTTTTGGTTGCTTGGCCATTACATTATGTGGCTTTGGAGCAGAGATGCAAAATTTTCTTCTTCAATGTTGTTTCTGTTTTGTTAGGTCGCATCCCTGCAGACTTGGTGAATCTGGAATGACTTTGTTTTTTTGTTCCATCCATTAGATCCCAAAGGTTGCCTTTTCGTAAGCAGATAAGCAGATGGCAAAATACTGCAATAGTTACCCAATGATTTACTGTTTTAATGCTCTTCTGCACCTAGGTAATCCAATAGGCAAGAAATCACTAGTATACACATGACAGTGTGATGTATGTGAGTCAGCACATCTCCATGGGGGGATCTTAGTTCTCTTCTTGTTGCTTAACGTTATGGTCAATTGTTAAATCTCATCATTTTGTGGTAAGCGAAGAACTGCCCAAATGATTTTTTTTACTGTGTTGTAGGTTAAAAAGTTTCGTCAAGTTGCATTCTTTTTCTCACAGTATGCATTCTGCATAAGAGTATGATTGCTTTTATCAGTTTGTATTGCTTACAATCATAAGAAATATGCAATATATACTGACTTTTATAGTTGAGCTAGGCTGTTAACAATTTCCACAGTAGGATGTTAGGATGTCACTGTTGAATACCTCCCCAGTAATCCAAATGCTCGCGGAATTTTTCTACCACCCCATCGTTTACAATCAGCAAAGGTGGCACCTGTTTGCATCAATAAGAGTAAAAACATAATATGATCTGATCCAGTGACTATGTTCCTTCCCATATTGTTGTAGGCTCTAGCTTTTGACTATATATGCTCCGAACCTCCAATGTGTTTCAAGTAGAAATTGAGAAAGTGCCATACCACCACTGCAGGTTCTGGAGCACCACCTGTTCCATATCTGTTCTTTTTTTACTTTGTCGAAATTTAGCCTTGTCTATGCAATTTTACAGCCATCGCGCATACAGGGAACAAGGTTGTGTCTCTCACTTGTGTTATGACTACTATTTTGTTGTCACAAAGAGTCTGGTTTACCAGCTTGTCTATGCATGCTTAGTTTGTTTGGTCATTATGCTCTGGTGAGCCCTTCGCTGTCAGTTTTGTGATGTCAAGTTCCTCATTCAGTTACAAGTCATGAGGTTTAAGATTGTTGGTTCAATCAGCTACCTTCTTGAATCTCTGCTGCCCTGCTGGTTTATATGGTCATTGTTTTGGCTCCAATCTGTGGTGTCAATCTGCTACTCATTCAGTCATTCTGCAAGATCATGTGTTCGTGATGCGTCCTCCTTGGTATGGATATGGGTGATTGCTAGATATCAGTATTCGTCCTCCTCTGCGATGCGGCGGACAAGTGTAGGGTATGATTGGCAGATGCATGGGCTCTCTGATTAAGTTACCAAATTTCCGTGTGTTGCTTCTTGGCTATCGTGTCTGAAACTGGCTGGAGGTAGCACTGAATTTTTGGTGCGGATAACCGGTTTCGTTTTACCTGAAGATTGCTGAAAGCTGATTAATGGATAGACAGACCATTGGCGTGAACTTTGGTTTTGGCTGGTTGTACGTTCAACGTCTCCTCGCCGTGGCCCAGGCCTGTGGGAGTTTCAGGTACGTCAGTGGCCGTGACGGACCTGAAATTGTTCAAATTGAAAGTTTCGATCATCTAATAAGTTTCCTTTTTTTGAAAAGAAAAATACATTTAAAGGGGAAAATAAAGCCCTGCTGAAAAGAAACTCATCCGCAGTCCATATCCTCTCCCAACCCGGAGTCTCGGCTTTGCGCCAAACCCTTGCAGGCGGCGACACTGCGGTGATCAAGCAGCGGCCGCCGATCGACGAGGAGAGCCAGGCCGAGGGAGATGCCGCACCAAGTCACCACCATGCCGTGGTTCGCCGCCGCACGCGGCAAGCCTTCGCGCACCGCCTCTGCCATCGTCGTGGACAGCGCGCGGGGGCGCCACGACCTCCACATCGATGGGGCGACGTTCGCCGCTGGCGCCCTCGTCGTCCCCGTAGGGGAACTCCTAGAATCCAGTCCCTTCACCGTGGGAGGCCACCGCTGGCGCATCCTGTACTACCCCAACGGCAACCGTGCCGAGAGCGCGGGCCACGTCTCCCTCTACCTCTCCCTGGACGAGGATGTCGCCGGCGGGGAGGTCACGGCGATGTTCGCGTTCACCCTCGTGGCCGAGAAGCGCGGCGCCTTCTTCGTCAACCGGAAGAAGAAGCAGGTGGCGTCCACGCACGCGTCGAAGGAGAAGAGGAGTTTCCGCAGCGAGGGTAGCACTGAAACTAGTGATTGGGGCTGGAGCACCTTCGTCAAAAGAGACGCCATGTCGAAGCTGGTTACTCGCGACGGCGGTTCCTTCACGTCGTTCACGGTCAGGTGCCAGCTCGTCGTCATCAACGGCTTCCACACGGAGAAGGCGGGGGCGGCAAAGCACGCGGCCAACCAGCCGACGACGTCCTCCATCCTCGTGCCGCCACCCGACCTGCACCGGCACCTCGGCCGCCTCCTCGAAACCGAAAAGGGCGCCGACGTGGTGTTCGATGTCGGCGGCCAGACCTTCGCCGCGCACCGGCTGGTGCTCACCGCCCGGTCGCCGGTCTTCGACGCGGAGCTCTTCAGCGAGATGACGGAGAGCGACGCGGCCGCAGGCGTGGTGGTCCGCATCGACGACATGGAGCCACGTGCGTTCCAGGCCTTGCTGTGGTTCGCGTACACGGACTCGCTGCCGGAGATGAAGAAGGAGGAGGCCGGGCCCATGTACCAGCACCTGCTCGTTGCCGCGGACAGGTACGGGATGGACAGGCTCAAGCTCGTGTGTGAGGATATGTTGTGCAATTACATCGGTGTTGGCACGGCGGCGACCATCCTGACCCTCGCCGAGCAGCACCATTGTGATGGGCTGAAGAAGGCGTGCCTCGATTTTGTTGGCGATCCAGCAAATCTGAAGGCGGTTGTTGCCAGCGACGGCTTTGAGCATCTTAGCACAAGCTGCCCATCCATAAATAAGAAACTGATTGTCATGCTTGCATCATAGTCAGGTGAAGGTCCGTGTTTTAGCGATGGCCGTTCATGGTCTGCGCACTTTTGATCATCGGGTACAAATTTAGTACTATGGAACTATGGTGCCTCATGCATGCTTCCTAGCTCGTATACCTTTGTTATCAGGTGGTTCCTTTGTGGTAATGTTTCATCTTTCCTGAACAGAGGCACTAGCCACCAACAGAGCTTGGGTCATTTCGCAAAGGGGGCCGGCTAGTTTAGAAATTTCGCAAGGGGCGTCAGACTTCTATATTTATGACATTCTAACCTTGAAATCAAGGGTTTTTTTTTTTAAAAAATTTTTCCAAACACGTTGTGGGGGGGGGGGGGGGGGGGCAGGGCCACCTTTGGCCATTGAATAGCTCCATGTAAACAATTGCACCTATAGTGCCGTTATCGAAGTTAAACTGCCACTCTCGTGGTAGCGCTCCTTCTAACCTGCACCAGCACCTAGATTTTCTTATCTCCAAAACGCAAATGAGTTTGGATCTGAAATTTTTTTACGCGTGTTAGTCAAAATGTCATCTACGAAATTTTCGAATTTTGTAAGCGTGTTTCTTTTGAATGGGTGGTTTGCATTGAATATTTTTTTCATCTATCTATGTTCTGTATGCTCCTTTTAATATATCACCGTGTTGTAATGTGTCAAATGTTATTCTAAATGTTGCGCTATATTTCAAATATACGGACCTGTTGCTTGTGATGGACGACGACATGCTTAACCTTGAGAGTTTGAAACTGATGTGGATAAACAGCCTGTTTATCTTTTTTTTTAATGAACTGGAGGGGCAAACTCCTACATATTAATATACTAGTACATTGCCCGTGCTAACGCTACGGTGAAAATTTGTTGAAAGCAAATCAAACAAAGCATTGACATATGTAAAAGAAGGTATGAAATGAGATGGATGTATTGAGCACTGCAGTAGTTACAGATTGGCCTTAGAAGTGACATCACACAGTCCTGAAATCATAACAGAAAACATTTTATTTCACAGATGCCCGTGCATTGCCACGGGCTGTCGAAAAAAATATACAAGTAATATAACCAGTCTTAGTTTTTAAACATATTTAATTGGAACCGTTGAAGTTTATGTTTGAAAAGAGCCGGTTAATTTTAGTTTGGTCTGCGTGAACTTTTTTAGAGCTAATACATTATATTTGAATTTTTTGAATATTTAAAGTTGTTTTTGCCCACTTAATAAAAGTTTGTTAGAGTGTAACCTTTTTTTTTGTATATGGATTATTTTGTTTCAGATCGCTGGAAGTACCTTTCTTGCTGGTTGGTCTCCTGAGACGAATCGTTTTGGATTAGGATTCTGGTTACTGTGCACGTTTATATGGGCTGGCGCTTACAGATGTAGGTCCAATTCAGAAAGTAGATGGCCCATGTTCTGTTCTGTTCTTCTTCCGTGAAGCGTCGCAAGTTCTGTTGTTGTTTCTTTTCCTCGCTCGCTCTCCGAGCTGCTGCGGCGAGCTTACCCAGTATCCACCTCTCCCTTTCCACGTTCTCTTTCTTCGTGCTGCTACGGCGAGCCCGCTGGCCTTTCTCACCCTCGGCAGTAATCATCAAGCATCTGTCTCTGGATCGCCGCCGGCGCGCAGATGGAGATGGAGGCGCGGGGAGGCATGGTGAGGAGTTGAGCTCACCTGGCCAGATGATGCCGCTCTTCCGGCCACCGCATCTCAGCAAACCGCCGCTGCCCAAAGCCAAGGTCGTAGCTCGACAGGGGGAGTGCTTCGTCTTTGTGGTCGGGAATTACGTCGAGCAGCTGGAGCGCGCCCACCTGTGCCGCACCATTGCGCGCGCCCGGGGCTTCAACCCTGTGGCTACGACATCAAGCTCCGCTGCAGCGGCAGCGATGCCGAGTACCGCGCGGCGAGGCGCGCCAGGTTCGAAGATTGGGAGGAGCAGCTGGCCGGGCCTGGGGCGAGGCGCGCCGGGTTCGCCGATTGGGAGGTGCCTGCTGGGAGAGTTGGGGCAGCAGGATGCGCGGAGGATGAGGGCGGGGACGCGGCGGGGGCAGGCTGCGTCGACGACCCGACGCGGGTGAGGGCGCGGGTTGGGTTGGAGAGGGGAGGATGCGGGCGCGGGGTTGACGCGGTGTGGCGGTCGGCGCCGAGTACTGTAGCGAGTGGGGGCCCACATGTCGGCGCCGAGTACTGTAGCGAGCACGGCGACGGACCACCACCGGCCACCACCAACTCCTTCTTTTATAGATGGTAAAGATTTAATATAATGAAGGTTTAAGAGTATATGAACGAAAAATAAAAGAAGAGAAAACGAAAGAGTACTAGAACTGGATGTTGGTTCTTCTTCCTCAAAGTCCCTTCTCCCTCTTTCCAAGCTCAAGCAGCAAATCTGCCAAATTCGCATCTCAGGCTACAAACTAGATCAAATTGATCACGAATTTACCTTCTACACCTGCTATCTTGGCTGTTCAAGGCGTCAATCCGGTTAGTCATCGTGGCCGGCGATCGATCTGCTAGACGCAGTCCATGGTGACGATGGCGGAATGAAACAGAGACCTGCACTGATAAAACGTATTTTGGGATAGAAGATGTGGCAATTGGGAACTAAGTGTTGGGAACAGTTGGAGGAGGGATTATTTTTTGCTCCCAATAGGTTTTTGGAAGCTCCCAAAATCAGCTTTTTGGGAGTTTATTTTTGGGAACTCTTGGAAATGCTCTGACTCTGTCTTGGAGCAGTAGCCAAAAGAAAACCTGATGCTTTGGTTGACAGGAAGACTTCCATAGTCATTTGAAAGCTGGATCAATATACAGATGTCCCTTCATGATTTTATAAGCTTTAATTTGATGATGAGCATGTAGCATTGCCCCAAATATAGCTCCATATATGATTGTTGTTACTAATTTCCATATTTTCCAGCATGAGAGTAATTGCGGTGCCATTATACTCCCAAAAAAGAATAGGACACAAACAAAAAAGAAAGTGAAACATAATGGACTATGGCTGGTAGAATGGCTTATGAAACGAGCCGAATCAGTCAATCGGATAAGTTCCTTCCGTAGGCCTAAAATCTCGACGGCCCATCAGGGGCTGCGCCGGCCTGCCAAAGGTCCGTGCAAAACCCTACCGCGCCGGCGAGCCCCCATGCCGCCCGCCGCCGCGTGCGATCCTTCGCGGTCCGCCTCCGCCATCGTTGCCGACACCGCGAGGGGCTTCCACATTCTCAGGATTGACGGTTACTCCCTCACCAAGGCGACCCCTACCGGCGAGTTCCTCAAATCCCAACCTTACACCGCCGGCCGTCACCGCTGGTTCATCAAATACTACCCCAACGGATACTCCTCGGAGTATGCGAATCATGTGTCCTTCGTCCTTATTCTTGATGGAAGCGTCGCCGATGATGTGACGGTGATGGCGCAATGCGATATCAGTTTCGCCGACGAGGTGGAGGAGCCGTTGACATTGGGAAACTTGTGCCGCTTCAAGAGCCAACTTGGTTTTGGGTGCAGAGAGTTCATCAAGAGGGACGATCTGGAGAAATCGAAGCATCTCAATGGCGATTCTTTTGCAATTAGGTGTTTCATCGTCGTCGTCAATGAGTTCCGTGCCGAGGAGGAGGCTGATCAGGTCAATTCGCCGGTTCTCATGTCGGTGCCCCCGTCCGACCTGCACCAGTACCTTGGCAATCTTCTTCGTACGGAGAAGGGGGCTGATGTTGTGTTTGAGGTTGGTGCCGAGACATTCGCTGCGCACCGGTGTGTGCTCGCCATTCGGTCACCGGTATTCAGCGCGGAGCTCTTTGGCGCCATGAAGGAGGGCGACACCATGGGCGTCGTGCGCATATATAGATGACATGGAGGCTTAGGTGTTCAAGGCTTTGCTCCACTTTGTGTACACTGACTCGTTGCCGGAGGTGAGCAAAGAAGAGCAAGAAGCAAAGGAGGAAGATGTCATGTCCCAGCACCTACTTGTTGCGGCCGACAGGTACAATTTGGATAGGCTGAAACTGATATGTGAACACAAGCTATCCAGGTACATCGATGTGGGCACAGTGGCCACCATACTGACGCTGGCTGAGCAACACAACTGCCATGGGTTGAAGAAGGCATGCTTTGGTTTTCTCAGCGTTTCGGCAAATCTGAAGGCCGTGATTGCCACTGACGGTTTCGATCATCTCAGCAAAAGCTGTCCCTCTGTTATGAAGGAGCTGCTTGCCATGCTTCACAGTTAAACTGACTCGGTGATGTTCTGTGTTTTGGCTGCATTGGTTACTGGTTTGTTTGCTTTTGGTAGCCTTGGCATTACACTGTATGACTTTTACGGGTGGAGATGCATAATTATCATGTTCAATGTCGTTTCTGTTTTCGTAGTTCATTGCGTCCGTGCAGCCTTAGTGAACCCAGAATGACTTTGTTATTTTGTTCCATCCATTAGATCCTGAAGGTTGCCTTTTCGTAAGCAGATGGCAAAATACTGCAATAGTTTGTTAGTAGTCCCTCGCCGGCGGCGAGGTTTCCGGGCGTGAACTGGGCGCTAGAACAGAGGATTTCACACGGGAATTGGTGCTGCGAAGTGGCAGCGTTTTTCGCTTATCTTTTCTTTATTTATACAGGAGGACTCGGCCTCCCCCGACACGCGACATGCTCGCGATCCGAGCATGCCGCGCCATGACGCACCATGCATGGCACTCCGCCCATGGCGCGCACGACGCGATCAACAGACGACTCCATGCCCCGCACGAACGCAGCGTTCGTCAGGCGCAAGACTCGGGAGCAGTGGACAACACACCGCATCCCCAACTGACCAAACTGAAAGGAAATAACTAAAACACACACACACGCCTAAACCTTGTGCGCCTACAATCCGACGCGGCACAAGTTTATTTCTAACATTTCTCCGCCTAAACCTTGTGCGCCTACAATCCGACGCTTGCAATTCCGACTCTTCCACGCATCTCCTGGAACTTGTCCCGCGCCAAAGGCTTCGTCAGGATATCTGCCAGCTGATCTTCAGTTCTCACAAACTCGATAACAATTCTTCCTTCAGCAGCACACTCTCGAACGAAATGGTATCGAATTCTGATATGCTTACAGCAGCCATGATGCACTGGATTCTTGGTCAGGTTGATTGTAGACTTGTTGTCAACTTTCAGTAGTGGCGGCTTGACTGAAACTCCAAGTATCTCAGCCAGCAACTCTGCGAGCCATATTGCCTGACATGCTGCTTCACAAGACGAAAGAGCCACTGATTTTTGCTTCTGTGACTGCCAAGTGATCGGGCTTCCCCCCCAGATAGAACAGGACTCCAGTAGTGCTCCTGCTGTCGTCTTCATCACAGGCTAGATCACTATCGCTGTATCCCACCAACAGCAAGCCTTCTGCGTTTCCCCTCGCGTACTGGACACCATAATCCCGCGTCCCTGCAATGTACCTCAGGATGTGCTTCACTGCTGCTTGGTGATCCTCATGTGGCTCCGCCATGAACCGACTCACATAACTGATAGAGTGAGCCAGGTCAGGCCTGGTGTGAACCAGATATCTCAGCGCACCAACGGCACTGCGGTACTCCGTCGCATTTACCAATGCTTCAGAGCTTGTCTTGGTGAGCTTGAGCCTTGCCTCCGTGGGTGTGTGGCACGGATTACAGTCCGCCATGCCCGTCTTCTCCAACAACCTCTGAGCATATGCAGATTGGCAAAGAGATATTCCATGATCACTCTGACGTACCTCGATCCCAAGATAGTAGGTGAGCAAACCGAGATCACTCATCCGGAATCGCTCACGCATCTCCTCCTTGAACTTGTCGATGTCGAGGTTCAGTGGCCTGGCGATGAGCAAGTCGTCGACGTAGACGCCCACCACTAGTGGCCTGCTCGCCGTGCGCCTGGTGTAGACGGCGTGCTCGTGGTCGCTGCACGTGAAGCCGAGGGAGTTGAGCGACGCGTGCAGCTTCGAGTACCAGGCTCGCGGCGCTTGCCGGAGCCCGTACAGTGCTTTGTTCAGTTTCAGCACTTGATGCTCCTTGCCCACATCAAGCCCGGCGGCTGCCGGACATAAACTTCCTCCTCCAAATCGCCATTCAGAAAGGCGGATTTCACATCCATGTGATGCACCCGCCAACCTTCATGCGCCGCCACAGCAAGGATTGTCCTCACGGACTCCATCCTGGCCACCGGAGCGAATACCTCCTCGAAATCAACCCCTTGCTTCTGCACATACCCTTTAGCAACAAGACGAGCCTTGTGTTTGACGACGCGCCCGTGTTCATCCTTCTTGGCCTTGTAGACCCACTTGAGGCCTATTGCACGGTGGCCCGCCGGGAGATCGGCGACCTCCCATGTCCCGTTCTCCTCGATGGAGCGCAGCTCATCGACCATGGCCGCGCGCCAGCTAGGTGCACGCGCGGCTTCTTCCAGCGACGCAGGCTCCTCAGTGCTCACCATGTACAGCTCCTCCGTGAGTGCCCGCGTTGCCATCCCGGGCACCGCCGCTGGTTCCAGGACATTTTCCACCCTGCGAAACCTCAGCGGCGCGTCGTCGTGCTCGTCGTCGAGGTCGGGGTTCATGCTCGGCGGCGATGCGTGTTCCACAGCTGGTGGCGGTGGTGCGGTGAAGGTGTTCGACCACCGGCTTGTGGCGTGGGAGGGTGTTCAGCTGGTGCCGCCTCCGCCTGGTCCTCGTCCGGCACGTCGGCGTACTCGGTGGTGGTGGGTGAACGGCTCGATGTCGATGTCTCCGTGGATGTCGCTGTCCTCGCCCCAGTCCCACTGGGCGAGCTCTTCGAAGACCACGTCGCGGGTGATGTGTACCTTGCAGGTGAGCGGATCGTAGGCCCGATACGCCTTGGAGCCAGGTTCATACCCGACGAAGATCATCTTCGTGCTCCGATCATCCAGCTTCCTCAAGTGTGGCTTCGTGTTCTTCACATGCGCAATGCACCCGAACGTGCACAGGTGGCTCACGCCTGGCTTTCTCCCAAACCAGGCTTCGAACAACGTCATGCCATCGACGCTCTTCGTCGGTGACCTGTTCAACAGATAGACAGCAGTAGCCACAGCCTCATCCCAGAAGTAGCCCGGCAGCCCTTTCGCCTTCAACATGCTCCGCGCCGCCGCATCAACCGTCTGGTTGTGATGCTCCACAACGCCGTTTTGCTGTGGCGAGTAGGGCGCCGTCAACTGTCGACGTACACCAGTCTCGGCGCAGTGGTTGGTGAAGTCGGTGGAGTTGAACTCACCGCCACGGTTAGTGCGCAGGCAGCCCAGCTTCTTCCCTGACACCGCCTCTGCTTCAGCACGCACCCGCTTGATGGCGTTCGCCGCGCAATCCTTGGAGGGCAGCAGCACAATCCACATGTATCAACTGTAGTCGTCGACGAGGAGAAGGAACAGCTTCTTGCCACCCGGTGTCGGCGGCGTGATTGGGCCGCATAGGTCTCCATGGACCAGCTCGAGGACGCGCTTCGACCGGTACTCCGCCTGCTCTTGGAACGCGGTGCGGCGATGCTTGCCTGCCGACACCCGTCACAGAGCTGGTCGACTTGCTCAATGCGAGGCAGGCCGCGCACCCACTCCTCGCTCGCCATCTTCTTCAGCGCCGGGAAGTTGAGGTGCCCCATGCGCGCGTGCCATAGCCACGCTTCCTCCGCCGCGTGCTGTTGGTGCTTTCTAGGTACTCATTCTATATGACAAATAAGGTGTTTTTAATACCTTATTATGTCGTTATTGCTAACAATTAACCCTCATTATTATATATATGCGTAGTTTCTGTGTATTCGGAAGATTTGCAGGAAATAGGTGAAAATTAAGAGACGAGTAAAGAGCTGCCGGAGGCCCGAAGAACGAGGAAATTGGATCCTGGTGCAGCACCAGATGTAGAACAGAAGCCACTTCCTGACGGTCTGAAGTACGAATACTTAGGCAAAGATAAAACTTATCCCGTCATCGTCAATAGTGCTTTGAATGAAGAGGAGACAACACGATTGCTTGCTGTTTTGAGAAAATACAAGAAAGCCATCGGATATTGTCTTGATGATATCAAAGGAATAAGCCCAGCTTTTTGCACACATAAGATCAATCTTGAAGAATCAGCCAAGCCAGTCGTCGAAGGCATGCGGCGATTGAAAGAGGGCATGAAGGAAGTTGTGAAGAAAGAAGTGCTGTAGTGAATGGGTGAGCCCAGTGCATTGCGTTCAAAAGAAAGGTGGACTCACAGTTGTGCCTAATGAGAATAATGAGTTGATCCCTCAACGAACAGTTACAGGATGGCGAATGTGCATTGATTATAGGAAACTGAATACCGCCACAAAGAAAGACCATTATCCATTACCGTTCATCGATGAGATGCTTGAAAGGTTAGCCAAGAACTCTTATTTTTGCTATCTCGACGGTTATAGTGGCTTCTTTCAAATTCCTGTTAGACCTGAAGATCAGCATAAGACCACTTTCACTTGTCCTTATGGAACTTATGCTTATCGACGAATGCCGTTCGGTCTTTGCAATGCACTGGCTACATTTCAGAGATGCATGAATGCTATATTTGCTGAATTCATTGAAGACATTATGGAGGTATTTATGGATGTTTTCTCTGTTCATGGTACTGATTTTGATCACTGCTTAGCAAATTTAGAGAAAGTACTAAAGAGGTGCGTAGAAGTTGATTTAGTTCTTAATTGGGAGAAATGTCACTTCATGGTAACCGAAGGGATTGTCTTGGGGCATGTTATTTCTAACCGAGGCATTGAGGTAGACAAGGCTAAAATATCCACAGTTGAAAGGTTGCCACCACCTACTGATCTTAAGACGCTGCGAAGTTTTCTTGGACATGCAAATTTTTATCGCAGATTTGTGAAGGATTATTCAAGGATTGCTAAGCCATTGACGGAATTGCTGCAAAAGGATGTTGAATTTGAGATGAATGATGAAAGACGTACTGCTTTCCGGAAGTTGAAAGAAGCATTATGTTCTACACCTATTATGCAACCTCCGGACTGGAATTTACCTTTTGAGATTATGTGCGATGCAAGTGACTATGCAGTAGGAGCGGTTCTTGGACAACGAAAGGAAGGTAAAGTGCATGCTATCTACTATGCTAGTAAAACTCTCAATGACGCCCAGATTAATTATACAACAATAGAGAAAGAGATGCTTGCTGTTATATTTGCATTTGAGAAATTTAGATCCTACATCCTCAACTCTAAGGTCATTGTTTATACGGATCATGCTGCTATTAGATATCTTGTCTCTAAAAAGGAGTCAAAACCTAGATTGCTTCGTTGGGTCTTGATGTTGCAAGAATTTGATTTGGAGATTAGAGACAAGAAAGGGATTGAGAATTCAGTAGCAGATCATCTATCTCGATTGGTGATTGAGGACAAGGAAGGATGCATTGGTGATGCCATGGCACAAGAGCAGCTATTTCGAGTTAAGGATCATAGAGAATCATGGATGCAAGACATCATAAATGGATTCAAAGGGAAGCTAGATGATTGTAGTAAGAATTCAAGAAAGAGGATTACCAGTGAAATGAGGAAATTCATATGGGATGATCCTTATTTATACAGATATTGTGAAGATGGAGCTGTTCGACGGTGCGTACCTCTGAGTATGGTGGACATTATGGGCACTTTCGAACACAAGCAAAGGTATGGGCTAGTGGATTCTATTAGCCTTCGATGCATGAAGATGCGAAAAGGTATGTTGCTAGATGCCCCCAATGCCAAAGAATTGGAAATGTTAACGCTCGTAATGCTATGCCTTTGAAGTATAACTTGCAAGTTGATATATTTGATGTTTGGGGCATGGATTTTATGGGACCATTTGTTAATTCTCATGGCTATGAATATATTTTGGTTGCTGCGGACTATGTGTCAAAGTGGGTAGAAGCAATACCATGTCGAAACAGTACAACTAATGAATCCAAGGCAATGTTGAATGAATACATATTTCCAAGATATGGTGTTCCTAGAGTTATTATAACAGATGGTGGAACTCATTTTACTGGACATGAATTTACTAAAGCTTTGAAGAAGATGGGTATTGAGCATCGAATTGGGACAGCCTATCATCCACAGACCAATGGCCAAGCAGAAACTTCTAATAAACAGTTGAAAGGAATTCTCCAGAAAATTGTTACAAGAGAAGGAAAGGATTGGTCAAACAAGTTGAATAGCGCACTTTGGGCTTATCGCACAGCATTCAAGACGCCAATAGGTATGACACCCTATCAATTCGTCTATGGAAAGACTTGTCATTTGCCTGTGGAATTAGAACATAGGGCATACTGGGCGATCAAAGAGATGAATTTGGATTTAAATGCTGCCGCGGTGAAAAGAAAGATTCAAATTAGTGAACTCGAGGAAATGCGCTTAAAAGCTTACGAGAATGCAGCGATTTATAAAGAGAAAACAAAAAAGTGGTATGATAAGAAGCTATTGAAAAAGGAATTCTACGAAGGAGATAGAGTGCTACTATTCAATTCAAGATTTCGGTTGTTCGGTAAAGGCAAATTGAAAAGCAAATGGGATGGACCGTATCTTGTTCATAAAGTTCTTCCCTCCGGAGCTGTTGTCATAATGGATGGAAAGCAAAATACATACACGGTGAATGGCCAACGACTAAAGGTATATCTTGAACCCGACACTTTTGAGTTGAAGTCATTTGATATATATTATGTGAATTGAGTGATTGGATGGTCGAGCTTAACGACGTAAAACAAAAGCACTGTTGTTTTTACTGTTTTTCTGGGTGTTTTGTGTTTCTTTGATTTTATTGAGTCGTTTGAGGCAACTTTGCCTCCGTGCCGACCAGCACAGCATGTGCCGATCGGCACGGGAGAGTCCGTGTCGTTTTGAGTCGAGTTTTTGCCCTTCCTCCAAGACATGCTTCGATGACTTCCAAATTTAAGAGATAGAGTCCGGTTCGATCAAGAGAATTAAGGATATATATATGAAGGAGTTGTTTCGGATCTCATCATCAAAAATCGAGAGTGTTGGCGGTCGTTAAACCATGATTTGACCGCCAACCTACCGGTAAATAAATGCATAACACCAAGATTTTGTGCATAGTAGTTAGGAATAACACTACTCCACAAGTTTTGGTGAATATTTGGATGCAGGAGTGAATAATGGAGAAAAGAGGGCCCAGCCAGGGAAAATCCCTGGCCGGCCGGCCCCACCCTAGGCCGGCCGGCCCCACCTGGTGGCCACAGGCCTCAGGCTCTCTCCAGTGGGCTGCAAATTAATCCTCAACACGTGATTGAAGGCCAGCCCAACATAATTCCACCGTCATTCTAGAAGGTGGGCCATTTGGGCCTTAACTTGGCCCTTACTTCAATCCTGCCGACCCCACGGACAAACCGACCTTCAGACCGCCTTCAGGAGTGCATCTGAAGCGTTGAGGCAGAAGGCGGTGGCCAACCGCCACAGTGGACGGCCGGCCGGCCACCCCCCTAGGCCGGCCGGCCGGCTTTGGCGGCGCCGCCTCTCCAAAGTCGGCAGAGGAGCTTCAACCGCCTTGGAGACCTATAAAATGGACCCCTCGGCCTCCGAAGCAACGTGCACCATCACACTTCATCCAAGTGTTCATTAGTTTAGTTGAGTAGTAGCTTTGGGAGTTAGAGTAGAGTAGAGTAGAGTGAGAGCTCTCTCGGGCTTCCGGAGTCTTCTCGGAGTTCGGTATAGTTCTTTGTATCTTACTCTTGAGATATTATTTTATTTAATATAATATTTAGTTTTATCTTTATTTATTTCTTTTAGTAGTTCTTTTCTATTTAGTTTATTTATTCTGCCGAGTAAGTGCTCGTAGAAGTCTTGTTGTGGGATTCGTGATTGTTGGAATAGCGAGTACGAGAGAGTGCCGTCGTCGGGGATGACGTCGTGTGAAATCTGTGCTTGTTCATTCTTAGATAGGACTGCTCCGTTGATCAAGAGTAGCTCCTCTAGGCGGGTTGTAAGCGTGGCGCTTAGATCTTGGCCTATGCACGTTTGGCACCCAACCCCACGGAGGATGGTAGCCGCGAGTGTATGTGACAGCTGCACCGGTCTCTGTAATCCACCACGTCCGGGTTGGACTCAGCAGGGTCTTAATTATAGCGGATGGATCCCCAGGGTGAACTAGCATCATCGGTTGCCCTGGCACTTCCGTGCCCCGAAACGACATGACTTGTATGTGTATGAGCTTAGCTAGAGTAATAACCTTTGTAGAATGGATTACTAGGAAGAGTAAATAATAGATAAACATACAGGTAGCCTTAACTCTATCTCGTTGCTCTCCCAAATGTATACTACGTTTTTATTTCATTACCTTGGATTTGAGGATGTGTGTGCCACCCATAATTATCATGCCTATCTTACCCCCGTCTCAAGTATAGTTGATACATTATTTCTTTCTCCAAATTATCCAATGCATAGCTATTATTCAGCTTTCTTTTGCTCTACTTCCCTGCGGAAATATAAATACGATAACCCTGGAATACTCCAAGGTGAAATGCTACAATGGTGATCCGTGCGCTTGCGGAATTAATGAATTTAATTTTATCGCATAAGAACCGCCAACAAGCATTTCTGGCGCCGTTGCCGGGGAAGTAGCAGCTAGAAACTGAATAAATGCATTGAAGTTTGTGAGAAGAATAATTATCACTTACTTTTGCGGGCTTACCCTTGTCCTGTCTTTCTTTGTTGTGGAAATTTGAAACAGGACTGTGCATGACTGGTTTCGACCTACCAGAAAACTTCCACTCAGATCCAGAGCAGTTCTTGAGGAAAGTTCGAGCAAGAATCACCAAACAGATCCACAAGAACGCTCTGGCTCTCGAATCATCTCCTCCATCGGTTGTCAGGGCCTCCTCAACGAACAACACCATGGCCGACCCCGTTGTTGAGAAGACGATCAATGACTTCTCCGCGCCAACTACGGAGAACATTCGTGTGGGTCCCAACCCGCGCCTCACCAACAAGGACTACGAGCTCAAGCCAGCCTTGATCAACATGATCTTGGCTAGTCCTTTCTGTGGGAAGCCGTCGGAGGATGCAAACGCTCACCTCCAAAGGTTCCTGATGACGTGCAACACTTTCGTCATAAAGGATGCACCTCAGGACGCCATCCGACTACAGCTTTTCCCATTCTCTCTGTTGGGGAAGGCTCTTCAGTGGTTCTACGCGAACCAAGAGTCCCTCGACACGTGGACGGCATGCTCCAATGCCTTCCTCGCCAAGTTCTTCCCGCCGGGCAAGACGACTGCCCTGCGAACAAGATATCGGGCTTCCAACAGCTCGCAGATGAGTCGACCGCAGAAGCCTGGGACAGGATGCAGGAGTACGTTCTCTCATGCCCACACCATGGCATGGAGGAATGGCTCCTCATACAGAGTTTCTACCACGGTTTGAGGCCGTCCGCTCGAGAGCACCTCGACGCCGCAGCAGGCGGCTCCTTCTTCTCCCTTAGCGTGAAGAACGCTAAGAAGTTGATTGAGAAGGTGGCGGCCAACCAGACTCATGGTGAACGCCAAGCGGCGAGCACCAAGACCCGTGGAGTGCACCAAGTGGAGACAATGGACATGCTCGCCATCAAGCTCGATCAGCTACTCCGCAAGGTGGAATCTCCACAGGACCTGCAGGTTGCGGATTCCCGCATGACTTGCGAGGAATGCGGCAACGTTGGGCATATGGGCATCAATTGCCCAAATGTGAGAGAGGAATGCAATTTCCTCAATAATGGCAATGGGTTCCGCTCCCAGAACAACTACGGCTGGAATTCCAGGCCCGACCTCTCCTTCAATAAAAATCAGGGAGGTAACAATGGTAGTCTTTCCCGTTATGAGCCCTCTATCAAGGATCTAGTTCTCGGCCAGGTCAAGATCAATGACAGTATTAGTAAGAAATTTCTTACTACGGACAAAGCCTTGGAGAGCATAGATGCCAAGTTAGAGTCGTTCAGCACTGCTCTGCAGAATCAGCTAAGCCATAACAAGATGCTAGAAACACAAATAGCGCAAATAGCTTCAGCTGTGCAGGCTCCTCATACGAAGGAGAGTGTTAGTGCTATCACCACCAGGGGAGGAAGAGGTACTGTGGACCCTCCATACCCCAAGGGTGCAGAGAGAAAGACACCAAATGCAGCCCCCAAGGAGAAGGCCAGTAAAAGAGTTCCAGAAAAGAAGGTCCCTGAAGAGGAAGACGCCGAGAAGGAGAGCTCCGAGGAGGAATCAACGACAGATCCTCCCGTTGAGCAAGCTCCACCCAAGGCAGCACCTCATGAGTATTTTGACACTACAGGCTTGCCTTACCCCGACCGCAGGAAGAAGCTCACTGTGGACGAACGCTTTGATAAGTTTGTTGAGGCTATCCGACATATATATGTGCATATTCCGCTGCTTGATGCCATGCAGGTACCTACTTATACTAGGTATTTCCGGGACATCCTCAACAACAAGCGCCCCATTCCAGCAATGGAGGTAGTGAAGCTTACAGAAGAATGCAGCGCAGCCATTCTGAACATTCTTCCGGAGAAGAAGAAGGATCCAGGATGCCCTACGATCCCATGTTCGATTGGCAGTCAGCACTTCTCTCAAGCGCTTTGTGACTTGGGTGCAAGCGTGAGCGTTATGCCCAAGGCGGTATATGACAGGTTAAACTGTCCATTATCGCCTACGGCTATGTGCTTGCAGCTCGCAGATCAGTCCGTTCGTCATCCTGCTGGTATTGCCGAAGACGTCCCCGTACAGATCAGAAACTTCTTCGTCCCCGTCGACTTTGTTGTACTTGACATGGAGGTAGATGTCAAGACCCCTCTCATCCTTGGGAGGCCGTTCTTGAGCACCACCAACGCCAACATTGACGTGGGGGCAGGAGAGATCCACTTGGACTTCAACGGCAGGGAAGAGACGTTCAGTTTCAAGCCTAAGGTTGAGCAATGCAAGCAAGTACGAGTCATATATGGAAAGAACCCAAGGAGAGTGGAGAAGATTGAAATTACTCCACCCATGCCACAGCCAGACAAGCTCATCGCACATATGAGAGACTATTTGGAAAGAGAGAATGCAAGAAGGCTAGCAAAATATTGGAGGACTCCAAGGAGGATGCCTCAGCCGCCAAACACACCTCAAGCCCCTCTTGCTCCTCCACCGCAAGAAGGAGTGGGCGAATCACAATCGCCTAAGAAGAGGAGAGCGAGGCGCTCAAGAAAGAAGAAGGCAGCTACGGCATCGACCGAGGAGAGTACAACAAAGGCGCCTAATGAAGAAAAGGTCGCCGCCACCAACACAAAGAAGACAACCAAGGTGTGGCGGAAGAAAGAAGGAACCTCTACCTCGCTAGATTCTCCAGCGAGCGAGGTCCAAACAAGTTGAAAAGACATGGAGAACGTCTAGCTCAAAGACGTAAAAATGAGAGCCCTCCGATTGGGGAGGCCATCCCAATCGTTATCCTAGCTAGGCCTAGCGCTCGTTTTTCTTTCCATAAATCATAAAAAAAAAAACAAAAAAAAAAAATATATATATATAGACAATTTTAAAATAACAAAAATAATAGGATTCCCGGCGATGCTCGCCGTTTGTATCATCCTCACTCTTTTTTGCAGATCAAGAAGGAGGAGGGAGAGCCTAAATCAAGCTTAAGTCTTACAAAGACTCAAGCTTGGGGAGGGCACCCCCAGGTAAGAAGGAGTTCAATACAAGCTCGAGTCTTGCAAAGACTCAAGCTTGGGGAGGACCCCCAGGTAAGTATTCCTAACTTTCTCAATAAATAAATAAACTCCCTGTTTCGAATAAATGCTAGAATCTTGGTGTTATGCTGCACTTAAGGAAATGATGATCGAGTTACAAATTAGCTTCCCATGTGTCGCATAGATGCAACCTCTACTCCTGACATACGTGTTATTTTTATTTGAGCATGATCACACCATGAGTCTTGCTTATTTCCGTGGGTTGCATTTGTTACACCAAGTCTGAGCATTGTGGATTGTGATATGGCATGATTAGGACTTGTTGCAATTTCTTAGTATGGTTTCATTCAGAGATGTTTTTCTAGAATTGCTGCAAGTACCTAAAACCCTTCTGTTTTGGCACACTTCTCTTAGTGTGAGGATTTATTAACCTACCAGAGCCATATCATAATATTCGAAACAGCCCCACTCATAGCCATTTGTTTATGCATTGAGTTTCGTTAAGGTTTGATGTACTCTTGAAACTAAGCACTCCTACTTTTGGTCATAATTCCTTCGCGTGTGTTTTCGAAAATTTCTCTCCACCAAATAAAAAGGGGAATGTTTGGATAAATCAACCAAACATTTTTCAGAGTTTGCAAAACTTTTGGTCCATCCAAAATGCTCAAGAATATTTCAAAATGTTTCATTGAACCATTCAAAATTTATGGCCCCTTGCACCATGGAGTAGTCAAAAAAAAAAAAAAAAAAAAAAAAAAAAAAAAAAACTCTATGGTTGCATGACAAAAGCATGGCCATATGGTTCTTATCATAAACATCTTGAGCAAAATAAAGGACCAATGTTTTTCAAAACCCCCTTCCATAAGCGTGAGTTCATTTTCTCCCCCTCCATCACATCATTTCCTATGACCAAAATAAATGGAGTTGCTATGTTGATTGAGACTCATTCTTTAGCTTTACAATATATGCATGACATTTGTGCATTCCTTACCAAGCTCCACAAACAAAGTCTCATTTGGTAGAAGGTAGGATGAGTGAAGCTTGTAGGAATAGAACTCACATTGTAGGTAAGAGAAGTGCCTACCAAAACAAAGGAGAATTTTTGCACCTTACCTTGCAGCACATAAAAACTCTGGATACATACCTGCTAGAATTGTGTACTTGTCCGAAAATGCCGTTCTAGTCTCCAATGCTGCATGACAAGGTGTGACATATAAGCCCCACGATTTTTGCAACACTCATGAATATTTTGTGCTCTCGTAAACTTACCACTGTTTAGGGAGTATGTTGTTGCATCTTTATTACCCATGGGGCGCTTCTTTGTAACTCCTGATCCGCCGGTACCCTGAGTTGAGTTTGCTCGGGACGAGCAAAGTTTAAGCTTGGGGAGGTTGTTGGCGGTCGTTAAACCATGATTTGACCGCCAACCTACCGGTAAATAAATGCATAACACCAAGATTTTGTGCATAGTAGTTAGGAATAACACTACTCCACAAGTTTTGGTGAATATTTGGATGCAGGAGTGAATAATGGAGAAAAGAGGGCCCAGCCAGGGAAAATCCCTGGCCGGCCGGCCCCACCCTAGGCCGGCCGGCCCCACCTGGTGGCCACAGGCCTCAGGCTCTCTCCAGTGGGCTGCAAATTAATCCTCAACACGTGATTGAAGGCCAGCCCAACATAATTCCACCGTCATTCTAGAAGGTGGGCCATTTGGGCCTTAACTTGGCCCTTACTTCAATCCTGCCGACCCCACGGACAAACCGACCTTCAGACCGCCTTCAGGAGTGCATCTGAAGCGTTGAGGCAGAAGGCGGTGGCCAACCGCCACAGTGGACGGCCGGCCGGCCACCCCCCTAGGCCGGCCGGCCGGCTTTGGCGGCGCCGCCTCTCCAAAGTCGGCAGAGGAGCTTCAACCGCCTTGGAGACCTATAAAATGGACCCCTCGGCCTCCGAAGCAACGTGCACCATCACACTTCATCCAAGTGTTCATTAGTTTAGTTGAGTAGTAGCTTTGGGAGTTAGAGTAGAGTAGAGTAGAGTGAGAGCTCTCTCGGGCTTCCGGAGTCTTCTCGGAGTTCGGTATAGTTCTTTGTATCTTACTCTTGAGATATTATTTTATTTAATATAATATTTAGTTTTATCTTTATTTATTTCTTTTAGTAGTTCTTTTCTATTTAGTTTATTTATTCTGCCGAGTAAGTGCTCGTAGAAGTCTTGTTGTGGGATTCGTGATTGTTGGAATAGCGAGTACGAGAGAGTGCCGTCGTCGGGGATGACGTCGTGTGAAATCTGTGCTTGTTCATTCTTAGATAGGACTGCTCCGTTGATCAAGAGTAGCTCCTCTAGGCGGGTTGTAAGCGTGGCGCTTAGATCTTGGCCTATGCACGTTTGGCACCCAACCCCACGGAGGATGGTAGCCGCGAGTGTATGTGACAGCTGCACCGGTCTCTGTAATCCACCACGTCCGGGTTGGACTCAGCAGGGTCTTAATTATAGCGGATGGATCCCCAGGGTGAACTAGCATCATCGGTTGCCCTGGCACTTCCGTGCCCCGAAACGACATGACTTGTATGTGTATGAGCTTAGCTAGAGTAATAACCTTTGTAGAATGGATTACTAGGAAGAGTAAATAATAGATAAACATACAGGTAGCCTTAACTCTATCTCGTTGCTCTCCCAAATGTATACTACGTTTTTATTTCATTACCTTGGATTTGAGGATGTGTGTGCCACCCATAATTATCATGCCTATCTTACCCCCGTCTCAAGTATAGTTGATAC
The DNA here is from genome assembly GCA_012490785.1 of Eragrostis nindensis. Classification (NCBI taxonomy): domain Eukaryota; kingdom Viridiplantae; phylum Streptophyta; class Magnoliopsida; order Poales; family Poaceae; genus Eragrostis; species Eragrostis nindensis. The sequence goes on along the minus strand of JAAXCT010000673.1, from coordinate 108,392 downwards.
ATTATTTCTTTCTCCAAATTATCCAATGCATAGCTATTATTCAGCTTTCTTTTGCTCTACTTCCCTGCGGAAATATAAATACGATAACCCTGGAATACTCCAAGGTGAAATGCTACAATGGTGATCCGTGCGCTTGCGGAATTAATGAATTTAATTTTATCGCATAAGAACCGCCAACAGAGAGCCGCCAGAGTTTCCACCATACCCTAGGCAATGCAAGGCGGCGGAATCGGCAGCGGAGGAGACGGTGCCGATCGGCACGACGGCTGTGCCGCCCGGCACAACCGTGCCGACCGACTCGACGACGGTGCCGATCGGCGCGGCGGCGGATTTTCACCAATGAGCCCAACTCTGCCATGGGAGAGCAACAGAAGCCTTAACCCTACCGAGGACGATCCGATTGTCTGGTCGCACTTGAAGCAACGATGGATGTTGAAGAGTGAAGCGGATACGTTCAATAGGGAGAAGAAGGAGATGGATGACGCCCTTCGGAAGAAGGTCAGAGAGGTGCTAGTACGTAAAGGTAAATCCAAGATTGATGATAGCACACCGGTCTCCGATGGGTACACAATGGATCGACTTCTCGCTATGGAACGTCCTTTGACATATGATGATCTTATCACCTTTGAATCGATCCTAACTGCTAGCGAGAAGGAGGAGTTAGACAGGGACTCTTTCTGACCATCCATAGGTCCCGGCTGAACGATGGGAGGACTTCTGACAGTGGTGCCGACCGGCACACCTCAGGTGCCGATCGGCACGATGTGCTCCCACGCGTCCTGACCGTCTGGGAAGATCTCCAAGAGAAGATTCTGCACAAGAACACCAGAGGTTTTGGATGTAAGTGTTTTTACTGTCTGAAAGACCATCAGAGGCAGATTGACAATTATCTAGCTGATCCTGAATGCATCCCTGCGACTTTCGTCTTTGATGATAGCTTTCCCATTGCTAAGGGCCGCATGACCCCTAAAGAGATCAATGATGAAATTCAGAGGCGTATTGACAGGGACAATGCTGTAAAGAGGAGAGCACGCAACCTTGCAGATCTAGAAGCATATTTTGCAAGGAACGGCAGGCGTGCCGACCGGCACCAGGGCTGTGCCGATCGGCACGACGTCAAGGTTGTGAATTTCGTTGAAATATCTGATGATTCCTCCGATGATGAGCCGCAAGCAAAGAGATCCAAGGAAATAGAAGGAGTTCGGCGTTCCGCTCGTCTTTCTTCAAAGCCAAGAGCAAGATATACCTCGGAATCAGTGAGCTATATAGAGGCATCCCTTGCGCATGAACACCCACTAGCTAATCTTGTTGCAAAGGATGAAGAAGATCCCGAAGAGGATCCGGAAGAAGATCCCGAGGAGGAACCAATAGAAGATGAGCCAGAACCTACTGATTCTGAACCACCCAGTGCAGAAGGAGCTACAGGAGGCCTTGCAGGAGCTCAAGGAAGTGCAGGGCCGCGTTATCAGGTGAATGGTGCCACGTGCCGATCGGCACGGGCGCCGTGCCGACCGGCACCTCGGGGTTTTGATAGAAACTCGCCCCTGCGAGATGAGCGTCATGATCGTCCTGCCAACTGTTGCCCAATCTGCAGAAGAAACATCGAACGTCTCTATTATGATATGGAGAGATGCTATAGGCACCATCGGGACATTGATATAAGGATTGATGACATGGAGAGCATGGCCGCGGCGGATTACTCTTTTCTCATGAGGAACATTCGAAGCATCTTTAGCATGTTGAGGAGGCATGGCATTTCGGATTAGGTTGGTCTAGTCGTTTTTCTTTTGCAATAGGGACATTGCAAGGTTTGAGTGTGGGGGATTCGCCCTTACACTTCTTAAGGTCGTTTGCTTCGATTTAGTATGGTTTGAGTTAGTGTGTGAAAGTGTGAGAGTTTTCTTAGAGAGGTTTGAGATGGTGTGCTTAGTTAAGCTTCGAGGTCAAGAATTATTGCAATGTCTTGAATAAAGTTAGTGTTAGTTGTCGAATCGATGTGTTACCCCATATTCTTGATTTTGTTTTTGACGATCGTTTTGCCAATCTACTTGAGTTCATTGAATAATCGCTTGGCTTTATATACCCACTTTTCGAAAACCCCTTCTATCATCATAAGTTGAAGCATGTAGCTAAGGATTTGATTTTGTACCTATTACACTAAGCCAAATGAGATGAGAGAAGCCTACATATAAGCATTTTGATAGGAAGACATCTTTGTCAACTCTTTGCTCTTGATTACGACTAAGCTAGAAGGGAGAAGTTTCATTTGTTCATCTCAGTTTGCTAGCCATCTATCATCAATTTCTTTCTACCCAAAAACCGATATTTCATCGTTTCTCCCTCCTCCTTGATACAACCTACAAGCAAATATGAAGTTTAGACAGATTTCGATTCAAAATATGCTCTGATAGCAGTCTGCAAGGAAATAAAAGAAGAAAAAGAAGAAAAAGAATTTAATTGGTCATGTGCCGACCGGCACATGCTTGTGCCAATCGGCACAAAAGGAAAAATAAAGGGAAAAAAGTCAAAAAGAATATCAGAGGAAGCAGGCTGCAGAAAGAGTTAAATTCTTACAAGATCTATATATACTTCAAGCTTGATCCTTTCTTAATTCTGTTTCATTCATTCTCGGTTGTTTTCTTTTCCCCTTGATCCTTGTGCTTATATTCTGTATTCTCTGATTGAAAACTCCCTTTTTGAAGGCATGATTGAGCGAATTGTTGACTTAGTTGTTCTTTCGATTCAATTTGGTTATACTACTTTCCGAGATCCACAAAAGAGCCTTATACTATCGACTAGGAGAGGGAAGGAAATACATTTGAGCGATTGAGTGAAGTCTGAAGCTTCTGCATTCTTCTAAAGTGATATGAAGGGAGACAAAAATATTTGTTCAATAAGCCTTGTGATTGATTTGGTTGACTCAAGTTTTGAGGTGAAATTGTTTTCAAAAATCGAGAGAAAGTCTTGTGGAGGGATACTAATTCGACGAGATGATTGACAATAGCTAAGTTGAAGACTTGTGAGAGTTTTTGCTTCTTGGCATGACGAAAGCACGGTGATGATTTTCTTGATTCGTGTTGCTCGAGGACTAGCAATGATTTGAGTGTGGGGGAGCTGTTGGTGCTTTCTAGGTACTCATTCTATATGACAAATAAGGTGTTTTTAATACCTTATTATGTCGTTATTGCTAACAATTAATCCCTATTATTATATATATGCGTAGTTTCTGTGTATTCGGAAGATTTGCAGGAAACAGGTGAAAATTAAGAGACTACGAGTAAAGAGCTGCCGGAGGCCCGAAGAACGAGAAAATTGGAGTACGTGCCGGTCAGCACGGCCTGTGTGCCGATCGGCACCATGGAGGTCGAGCCCGAACTTGAAGCCCACTCGGAGAATATGAAGCCCAGAAGAAATATCAGAGTCGGGGTCGGTGGAATCTAGCCCACAACCTAAAGGGACTATAAAGAAGAGATCTTGGTCGCGAAGTAAAAGGGGAGACAGACATACAGAGTTTTTGACCTAGGTTGAAGGTTGTGGCGGCGAAGACGGCGATCACCGATCATCACCACCAAAAAGGAAGGTTGTGCCGACCGGCACACTGCCGTGCCGATCGGCACCTGTGGGACCACGCCAAAATCTCGCGTCCTACTGTACCCATGTTCATGTGTTGCAGTATGATGCGTGAGTAGATCTCATATTCTCTCCGTGGCGAGGGAAATCTGGTTATGTAACTCTCACGCTTACAATACTCTTTTGATGTGTTCAGTCTATGTGATGCTTTGAATTCGTATCCGATCAATACGTGTTTATCACATAGTGCAAGAAACCAGTGGGGAGCTATTAACCCTTGTCGTGACAGGATCGGGGCGAACGAAACCACCATGTCTTGTAGAATACTAAACCTATCAATTGGCCTTTAATTGGAGTTGCATGCCAGTACCCGAAACCATAGGAGAGAATCATTTCATAACCTTGATACAACCGCAGGCTCTTTCATCTCTAGCTGTTAACCACCCTTCTCACACACATCTTTTGCTATATTAATTTAGTAGTTTAAATAATAGTTTAAGTCCCGCTTGTTCTCTGTGGTTCGATATTAAACCTTGGAATACTCTAAGGGAAAAAGTGCTACAACTGTACACCGTCCTCTTGCGGTATATAAGTGGGTGCGTACAAACGACCAACAAGCACGTTTTCTAGCGCCGTTGCCGGGGAACAACCCAGTTCTTTTACTATTTATTTATTCTACTAACCTCTAATCCTCTCTTCTCAAGTTTGTTTTTGTGTTTTCTTTCTGTGTTTTCAGGATGGGTACTCCTGAACCGGCTCATACGGTTAGGGAGCATTCACTACCGTCTCCGGGATTGCTGCTTCCACAAACTTCCGATGAGAAAGTCACTGCTTCGTCATACGTTCTCAACCCGACCATCATCAAAATGGTCGAGAACAGCAAATTCTCTGGGACGAAGGACGAGAACCCGTACACACATCTGCAAGATCTAGAAGTTCTCTGTCAGACCTTTAAGCATGAGGGAGTGCCTCAGAATTGGTATAGATGGTTGCTATTTCCATTTCTCTAGATAGAAGAGCCAAAGATTGGTATAAATCTGCAGCCCGTGAAGCTAAGGGAAACTGGGATAAGCTTGTAGGAAATTTCTGTTTGCATTTCTTCCCGCTTCCGAAGGTGCAGAAACTGAGAAGAGAAGTGGTTAACTTCGAGCAAATGAAAGAAGAGACCCTCACGCAAGCATGGTTACGCTTCAAATCTCTATTGAAGCAAGGCCCCGATTTGGGCATGGATGATAACTTGACTGCTCAAACATTCTACATGTCTCTTGAAGGAACCTCCAGGATGCATTTGGATAGCTCAGCTGGAGGGAGTTTCCTCGACTTGACTGCTACTGCAGGTCTGGATCTTTTGAGTAAGATATCGAAGACTGAAGCTATGCATAGGCATTGGGAAGAATTCCAAGAAGATCCAATTCCCCCTGAAAGGTCGACGCTAGCAAAAGGTTCTTTGGATTTGAGAGCTAAAGCGGAAAGCTGTACAGTATCCGAAGTGGAATTAACAGTAAGAGCAGAAGAACCAGCGCAAGATCTGAAAAGACCCAGATTGGAGGAGGCGCCGACTGGCACGGCCTCTGTGCCGATCGGCACACTTCAGCCCTTTGTGCCGACCGGCACAACTCTTGTGCCGACCGGCACGCTGAATGTTGTTAAAGGGATTTCCAAGACTGAAGCTGCAATATTAGAGGAGCATGAAAACAGCTTCGTGAATGAATTTCCAAGACCAATAGGAGATCCAACCTTGAGCAATGCTAAATCGTTGGACGAGTTCGAACCGTTGGATTGGATTCCTATAGATGTCGGCGTCCAGCATGTACAGACAGTTGGGACCGCGGAGGATCTTCACCAGCAGCCTCCTCTCCGCGTATCTGATCCGCATCACTCCACCTTCGATGAGGATCTGGTACCCGCCTTCATCCATCTGGCTGACGCTGATGATGTTCGTCTTCAGCTTGGGGATGTAGTAGTGTAGAGAAATAGGTTTGGAGATGAATTGCGCAAGCGCCGCACAAGCCAATGGGCAGGGGCGCGCGTCTATTAATAGGCCTGGAGGCCGGTCAATGTACAAGCCGTGACGGCCAAGTCAGGAATACAAAATAGGAAGCAAATATATCTATACAAGTTTCCTAACACCCCCCCGCAGTCGAAGCTGGAGGTTCCCGGACGCTGAGACTGGACCGGAAATCCAAAAACAATTGTGTCGGCAGACCCTTCGTCATGATGTTGGCGAACTGAGATGTAGTAGGAACATGCAGAACACAGACCTGTCCGATAGACACCTTTTCGCGAACAAAATGGATGTCAATCTCAATATGCTTCGTACGCTTATGTTGAACAGGGTTCGAAGACATATAGACAGCACTGACGTTGTCGCAGAACACAACTGTAGCCGAAGTGAGAGGGTGGTGAAGTTCCTGAAGGAGCTGACGAAGCCAACAACTCTCTGCAACTGCATGAGCCACAGCACGGTACTCCGCCTCCGCACTAGATCGAGAGACTGTCGCCTGACGCTTGGAGGACCATGACACAAGATTATCACCCAAGTAAATGCAATAACCAGAAGTTGAACGCCGAGAATCAGGACATCCAGCCCAATCAGCATCAGAGTAGGCAATCAAATTGTGCGTAGAGGAAGCAGTGAGCTGAAGACCATAATCGAGAGTACCCTTGACAAAGCGAAGAATACGCTTGACGAGGGCAAGGTGAGGCTCCCGGGGAGCATGCATGTAGAGGCAGGCCTGCTGAACCGCATATGCAATGTCCGGGCGGGTGAGGGTGAGATTCCGGCCAAACTCCTGTAATCTTTCGGATCTGAGACTGGGTTGCCATCAGAAGCAGAAAGCTTGGACTTGGTGTCTGCTGGTGTTGGACATGGATGACACTCTGACATACCAGCTCGTTGAAGTAGCTCTGCAGCATACTGCCGTTGGGAAAGAAATAATCCAGAGGTAGTTCGAGTAACTGAAATGCCTAGAAAAAAATGAAGCTCACCAAGATCTGTCATGGAAAATTCAGAACCGAGACGCTCACTGAGATGAGCTAGAAGATCACTTGATGAAGCTGTGAGGATGATATCGTCAACATATAGCAGCAGGTACGCAAGGTCGTTGCCACGACGTAGCACAAACAACGAAGTATCTGAGACAGAAGCCGTGAAACCAAGTACTCCAAGAAAAGCAGCGAAACGCTGGTACCAGGCGCGGGGTGCTTGCTTCAGTCCATAAAGAGAGCGATGCAGGCGGCACACATGAGTAGGCTTGGTGGGATCGACAAACCCGGAAGGCTGCTGACAATATACTGTCTCATCCAAATTCCCATGAAGAAAAGCATTCTTGACGTCGAACTGACGAATGGACCAAGAAGAAGAAACCGCAAGGCTCAACACTGTACGTATAGTCGCTGGCTTCACAACTGGGCTAAAGGTCTCGTCATAATCGATGCCTTGCTGTTGAGAACAACCACGAACCACCCAACGCGCTTTGTAGCGAGCCAAAGAACCATCAGAGTGATATTTGTGTTTGAACACCCATTTTCCAGTGACCACATTTGCACCTAGCGGACGTGGAACAAGAGACCATGTTCCATTATCAACCAATGCGTGAAACTCTTCTGTCATGGCCTTTTTCCAATGAGGATCCTGAAGAGCAACCTTGTACGAGTGAGGCACAGGAGAGACAGCCGCTGACACGGCTGTAAGGTTGAGCCGATCGACAGGAAAAACCTTGCCAGCCTTGGCTCGGGTTTGCATCCAGTGAGGACCAGGTGCAGGCCGGCCAGCAGGTGCAGGTGCAGGTGCAGGCACAGCTGGCTCGGCCGGAGGAGAGACAGGCTCCTCTGCGACAACCGAGGATGGCGAAGCAGCAGAGCGTGCCGGAGACGACGGGCCGGCTGGAGAGTCGAGCAGACTCTCTACGACAGCCGGCGTGGACGAGCCAGCTGGAGGCGCAACGGGCGCCTCTGCGACAAATGGCGAAGGTGACGCCGCACTGGAGAATGTGCGACGCCGGCTGGAGGAAGAGGGCGCCAGGGGGGCTGTGCGCCCACCCGGGGGCGACCTTGGCTCCCCGGACGCCGTAGGCACGGACAATGGCGTCCCGAATTCCATCAAGAAATCCAGGGAGTCATCAGTTGACGAGGGCGTCGTCGAAGACCTGTGTGAGGCAAAAGGAAAAACCATCTCGTCGAAAACGACATGCCGTGAGACAATTACACGATTAGTAGTAAGATCAAGGCATCGATAACCACGATGAGAGGTTGGGTATCCAAGGAATACACACGCAACAGACCGTGGCGAAAGTGTATTTGCGGCGGTGGAAGCGGTGTTGGGATAGCAAAGACAACCGAAAACCCCAAGGTGGCCATATGACGGTGGCTGGTTGTAGAGCATGGAGTATGGAATGGAATTGTGAAGTGCGGACGACGGACGGCGATTCAACAAGTATGTAGCTGCAGAGAGAGCTTCTACCCAATATATGGGCGGCATATGAGCATGAAAAAGAAGTGTGCGAGTGCTATCGTTCAAGGTACGGAGATTACGTTCTGCCTTGCCGTTCTGCTGCGACGTATACGGGCATGAGACAGCCGAAACAAAGTTCCACAACGAGAGAAGAAATCAATGGTGGCTTGATTGACAAATTCAGTGCCATTATCAGCCTGAATAGCTTTCAGAGGAAGACCAAACTGAGTTTGAACAAAAGCGTGAAAATGCACCAGTGTTTGATGTACGTCGGATTTATTTTTGAGAGGAAAGGTCCAGCAGTAATGTGAAAAATCATCAAGCACTACTAGATAATACTTGAAGCCCGAAACACTTAACAAAGGTGAGGTCCACACATCACAATGAACTAGCTCGAATGGTGTAGAAGAAAAAGTAGTGGAGGAACTAAAAGGTAGACGTACGTGCTTGCCCAATTGGCAAGCATGACACAAACGACCATCTAACTTATTACAAGCGATGAATGATGACTTGTGGAGAACATCTAAAGCAGCGACGCCGGGGTGTCCAAGACGCTGGTGCCAGACTGAAGATGGTGCAGCGACAGAGAGCAAAGCATGGGCCGTGTGAGACGAGCGATGAGGAACAAAAGTGTAGAGGTCGCCGCTGCTATTGCACCGAACGATCTCGCGCCGCGTCCGCAGATCCTTTACAGAGAAACCAAAGGCATCAAATTCAATGGAACATGAATTTTCTCTAGTAAATTGACGTACTGACAAGAGATTTTTAAGAAGGGAAGGAACAAGTAGGACACTACGTAAAACAAAGTCAGACGAAGGAGTGTGTAGTATTGCAGTGCCACGTAAAGAAATAGGAACACGAGCACCGTTGCCAACAACTACAGAAGAAGGAGAAGGAAGAGGTTGTGTAGATGACAGCATACCCTCGTTGGAAGTCATGTGTTCTGTCGCTCCGGAGTCCACAACCCAGGGGGTCGGAAGCTGCTGCATGGAGAGATTGTTCAATGCCGCGATGAGGCCGGCCTGGTCCCATGTAGGCTGAGGCGGCGAGGGCGTCGAGGTAGTAGACGGGGCGAAGGTGGTAGTAGTCTGGTACGCCTGTGGGCGCGCACCGAGGACGCCTGGGCCACCGGATAGTGGACGCCACTGCTGGAGCTGGGACGCCATGGTCATCGGGTTGAAGCAGAACCAGGGCCCTTGTGGGTGCTGGGAGGGCGTGAACGCCCTGGAGTTAGGGCCGGAGGAAGACGAGCCCTTGCCCTTGCGCCCTTTGCCACCCTTCTTGACGCTGGAAGAGGAGGCACCAGAGGAGCAGCTCGAGTTGGTGCATGCCGAGGTAGAGGAAGCGACGAGTGCAGTCCCGCCTGATGTAGCAGCAGCCGCGGCCGCAGCATTGTTCTTGTGGATCTCGGCCATGCGAAGAGAGTTGCGAGCCGAGGCGAACGTCGGGAAGGGGTTTTGAGCACCGAGAATATCCGCTTGGGTGCTGGTGGAGCGAGGCCGCGAATCATGGTGAGAACAAGCTGCGGATCAGACACCTGGTGACCGAGATCACGAAGGGAATCTGCGAGGATCTTCAAGCGCTGGCAATAATCAGTCACGGACATGTCACCTTGAACCAACGTGTGAAACTCGTTGCTGATGTAGATGGCCCGTTGATCTTTGTTGTTGCGGAACTCCTCTTCAATCCGCACAAAGAGATCACGAGCTTTTTGATCAGGCTCCATTGTGACGTCGAGCACAGCAGGGGAGACGGAGCCGTAGATCCAGGAGAGCACGGAGAAGTCAGCTTGCGCCCAGGCTTCATCGGCAAGTTCCGGAGCCGGGGTGCCGTCGATGTGATGAAGCAGGCCAAACTTCCCGCACATGGTGGTGAAGAACGTCTGCCACTTGAGTAGTTCGAGACCCCGAAGTCAAGAGTGACGGGGACATGAGCACGAACAGAGACCATGTTGACGGAGCTGGAGGAGGAGACGACCGCGGTGGAGACGGCAGTCGCGGTGGCGCTGGCGGTCGAGTTCTGAGGAACCGACATGACTTGCGATGGAGAGGTTGCAGCGGAAGGGAGGACGAGGGCCGATGAGGAACCGGCGGTGGCTAGGGTTGGAGCTAGCCCTGGACTCGTGATACCATGTAGAGAAATAGGTTTGGAGATGAATTGCGCAAGCGCCGCACAAGCCAATGGGCAGGGGCGCGCGTCTATTAATAGGCCTGTAGGCCGGTCAATGTACAAGCCGTGACGGCCAAGTCAGGAATACAAATTAGGAAGCAAATATATCTACAAGTTTCCTAACAAGTAGACACCCTGAAACGAGCGGTGCTCACCATTCTTACAGTTGAAGATGATCGTGCCGCAGCCCTCGATGCGCACCACCGATCCGTCCCCAAACCTGACGGTGCCGTAGATGCCGGTGTCGATCTCGGAGAAGGCGGCACGGGCACCCGTCATGTGATTGGTCGCTCCAGTGTCGACGACCCACTTGGAGGAGCTCCTCTCCTCCACTTCTCCCAACTGCGCGAACACCTTGTCCTCCACCAGGTGCACAGCAATGCGCTCCGCCGGCTGCGGCACCACAGGCGGTGGTGGCGGCGCCGCCGCAGATGGGATCTCGCTGGCCACAGCCAACATAAGCGATTGCTCCTCTTCCTCTGCCACATGGGCCTGGCCCGACTTCTTCTTGGACCTGCACTCCTTGGCCCAGTGGCCGGTTTTGCCGCAGTTGCGGCAAGGCTCACCCGGCCCAGGCCGGTGTGGCCCATCTTCGCGTGGTTCCCGCAGCTGCGGCGGCGTCGCCGGCGTTGCCGCCGCCACAACCCCTGCCCTTGCCGCGCCCTTTGCCTTTCCCGTCGCGGCCGCGCTGCTCGAGCCTCCTTCACGAATCTTGAGGCGCGCCATCCATTCCTCCTCAGTCAACAGAAGACGGCCGTCTTGGATTGGTTCGACGCCGGCTTCTTCCTCTCCTCGACAGCCCGCAGGCGGCCCGTCGCTTCCTCGATTGAGATCGAGTCAAAATCAAGGAGCGTCTCAATTGAGATGGCTACCTGCTCCAGGTAGTCCGGGACGGAGTGAAGGATTTTCTTGACCACCTCCTTGTCCGTGATCTGGTCCCTGAGCACTCGCAGTTGATTTGCAAGCATCGTGGCGCGGAGAGCAAAGTCCTCAACACATTCTCCGCCCTTGAACTGCAGCTCGGCGAAGTCCCGGCGCAGTTTCTCCGCGTTCGCCTCCTTGACACGCTCGACGCCGACCCGCACAGTGCGGATCGCCTCCCAGGCCTCTGCTGTGGGGGCCTTCCGCGCTAGCCCGGCCTGGATCTCCTGCGACACAGCACGGAGCAGGGCGGCCAGCGCGTTCCTGTCTTCACGATAGTCATCGGCGCCGAACTCGATGGCGTCCCAGAGGCCCGCCGCCTGCAGGTTCACTTGCATCACCAGTGACCACTCGGTGTAGTTGGTGCGAGTGAGCATGGTGCGAGTGAGCATGGGGAAGACGATGCCCGCCGTCGACCTCTCGACCACCCGCTCGACCACGGTACCGTTGCGGTAGCGCGGACGACGCAGTGGGGGAGAGGGAGACCTTCGGCGCGGATGGCGAGGAGGCGAGAGTTGGCCAGCTTTCTGATGAAGGTCTGGAGCCGACATTGTTGCCCGCGGAACGAAACACTGCTCTGAATACCAATTGTTAGTAGTCCCTCGCCGGCGGCGAGGTTTCCCGGCGTGAACTAGGCGCTAGAACAGAGGATTTCACATGGGAATTGGTGCTGCGAAGTGGCAGCGTTTTTCGCTTTTCTTTTCTTTATTTATACAGGAGGACTCGGCCTCCCCCGACGCGCGATATGCTCGCGATTGAGCATGGCGCGCCATGACGCGCCATGCATGGCACTCCGCCCATGGCGCGCATGACGCGATCAACAGACGACTCCACGCCCCGCACGAACGCAGCGTGCGTCAGGCGCAAGACTCGGGAGCAGTGGACAACACACCGCATCCCCAACTGACCAAACTGAAAGGAAATAACTAAAACACACACACGCACAAGTTTATTTCTAACATAGTTACCTGGTTATTTATTGTTTTAATGTTCTTCTGCACCTTGGTAATCCAAGAGGCAAGAAATCACTAGTATACATATAACAGTGTGATGTTAGTGAGTCAGCACATCTCCATGGAGGGATCTTAGTTATCTTCTTGAGGGATCTTAGTTATCTTCTTGTTGCTTAACCCTTTGGTCAATTGTTAAATGTCGATCATTTTGTGGTAAGTGAAGAACTGCCCAAATATTTTTTTTCCATTGCTTTTATCAGTTTCGTCAAGTTGCATTCTTTTTCTTACAAGTTGCATTCTGCATAAGAGTACGATTGCTTTTATCAGTTTGTATTGCTTACAATCATAAGAAACATGCGATATATACCGATTGTTATAGTTGAGCTAGGCTGTTATCAATTTGCCACAGTAGGATGTTAGGATGTCACTGTTGAATACCTCCCAGTGACAGATCCAGCTTAAAAATTTAGGTATGGTGAATCTCTCGAGCAGCACTTGTCACACAAAAAAAAAATGAGTCTAGGGGTCTTACGCCCCCCCCCCCCCCCCCCCCCCCCCCCCGCCCCTCCTGCATTTTCATTAAGAAGTGAGCGGCGCTTGTCACAAAACTGCATCACACTAGTTTCATTGCTTGGGTGGCATTCGCGTGCAACATACCCTCATGTGAATGTATATAAAAGGGATCACTGTTGGGCTAAGGTGAAGAGGTGGAAAAAAAATACTTTTAAGAAACACATTGAATAGTTTTTATAAGAAATTTAAACCTATAGCTAGGAAGGCAGCAATGATCTATTCTTCTTCATTTTTTCCCAGAGCAGACAGCAATGATCTTCGACAGGGCAGAAATTGTGAAGGACTAAATAATCATGAAACCATAGTTTGTTGTGGAAAGAAGAAAGGGTAAAACTAAAGACAAAACAGCAGTTGTGACCAAAAGGGCTGAAACCATCAATTTTTTTAGGGTGTGAAACGGACAAAGTGAATTGTTTGAGGGAGTAAAATAGACTTTTTCCAAATAAAAATATCCAAAATCCTGGTCATGCCTCAAATCCGGGACACGTTTTGCCGCTTGTCATTGTCATGTTCGCAATTTCGCATTTGCCTTTTAACAAACAAAAGGAAGTAAATATGGCTAAGATCCTACAAGGGCGACTATTTTAATGTCGAGATTTTTGTAAATTACTTTTATCTTTGCGCCGTAGCTGCTTGGAGCTAGCTGAAGTCTGAACGTATTGTACAGAAGAAGCGCTACGATGTAGTTTTGAGCCTTTTGTGATGTAAGCAACGCACGAATGAGCTCGGGCCCAACAAACTCCATCTTCTTCTTCCTCAAAAAGTTGTTTTCCTCCAACGGAATCTGTAGTGGGCAACGACGCCTCCACCAGCAGCCGGCTACCTAGGAGCCAGAACTCACGGAGGAGAAGGAAAAAGGAGGTTTCTCTGCCGATGTTAGGTATGGCGGCCGCCAGAGCTCGTCATATTGGTGGATCCGCTTCTGATACCTCCCTAGTAATCCAAATGCTCGCGAAATTTTTCTACCACCTCATCGTTTACAATCAGCAAAGGTGGGACCTGTTTACATCAATAAGAGTAAAAACATAATATGATCCGATCCAGTGACTTTGTTCCTTCCCATATTGTTGTAGGCTCTAGCTTTTGACTACATATGCTCTTAACCTCCAATGTGTTTCAAGTAGAAATTGAGAAACAGTGCCATACCTCCAGTGTAGATTCTGTAACACCACCTGTTCTATATCTTTTCTTTTTTTACTTTGTTCAAAGTTAGCCTTGTTTATGTAATTTTACAGCCATCGCGCATACATGGAACAAGGTTGTCTCTCTCATTTGTGTTATGACTACTATTTGCTGTCACAAAGAGTCTGATTTACCAGCTTGTATATGCATGCTTTGTTTGGTCATTATGCTCTGGTGAGCCCTTCGCTGTCAGTTTGTGATGTCAAGTTACTCATTCTGTTACAAGACATGGGGTTGAAGATTGTTGCTTCAATTGGCTACCTCGTCTTGAATCTCTGCTGCCCTGCTGGTTTCTATGGTCATTGTTTTGGCTCCAGTCTGTGGTGTCAATCTGCTACTCATTCAGTCATCATTCTGCAAGATCATGTGTTCGTGATTGCGTCCTCCTTGGTATGGATATGGGTGATTTCTAGATATCAGTATTCGTCCTCCTCTGCGATGCGGCGGACAAGTGTAGGGTATGAGACCCATCAAAAAGTGTAGGGTATGATTGGCAGATGCATGGTCTCTCTGATTAAGTTACCAAATTTCCGTGTGTTACTTCTTGGCTGTCGTGTCTGAAACTGGCTGGAGGGTAGCACTGAGTTTTTGGTGCGGATAACCGGTTTCGTTTTACCTGAAGATTGCTGAAAGCTGATTAATGGATAGACAGACCATGGCATGGACTTTGGTTTTGGCTGGTTGTACGTTGAGTGGCCGTGACCGACCTGAAATTGTTCAAACTGAAAGTTTCGATCACCTAATAGGTTTCCTTTTTTGAAAAGGAAATAACATATAATAAGGAAGCCCTGCTGAAAAGAAACGCATCCGAAGTGCTCTCCCAATCCGGAGTCTCGGCTTTGCGCCAAACCCTCGCATCGCAGGCGCTGACACGGCGGTGATCAAGCCGCGGCGGCCGATCGAGGAGGAGAGCCAACCCGTCTGGGGAAGATGCCGCACCAAGTCACCACCATGCCGTGGTTCGCCGCCGCACGCGGCAAGCCGTCGCGCTCCGCCTCCGCCATCGTCGTCGACAGCGGGCGCGGGCGCCACGACCTCCACATCGACGGGGCGACGTTCGCCGCTGGCGCCCTCGTGGCCCCCGTCGGGGAACTCTTAAAATCCAGTCCCTTCACGGTGGGCGGACACCGCTGGCGCATCCTGTACTACCCGAACGGCAACCGTGCCGAGAGCGCGGGCCACGTCTCCCTCTTCCTCTCCCTGGACGAGGACGTCGCCGGCGGGGAGGTGACGGCGCTGTATGCGTTCACCCTCGTGGCCGAGAAGCGCGGCGCCTTCTTCCTCAACCGGACGAAGAAGCAGGTGGCGTCCATGCACACGACGGATATGGACAGTTTCAGCAGCAAGGGTAGTAGTTGGGGCTGGAGCACCTTCGTCAAAAGAGACGCCATGTCGAAGCTGGTTGCTCGCGACGGCGGTTCCTTCACTTCGTTCACGGTCAGGTGCCAGCTCGTCGTCATCAACGGCTTCCGCACGGAGAAAGCGGGGGCGCCCAAGCACGCGGCCAATCAGCCGACGACGTCCTCCATCCTCGTGCCGCCACCCGACCTGCACCGGCACCTCGGCCGCCTCCTCGAAAGCGAAAAGGGCGCCGACGTGGTGTTCGATGTCGGTGGCGAGACCTTCGCCGCGCACCGGCTGGTGCTCGCCGCCCGGTCCCCGGTCTTCGAAGCGGAGCTCTTCAGCGAGATGAGGGAGAGCGACGCGGCATCAGGCGTGGTCCGCATCGACGACATGGAGCCACGGGCGTTCCAGGCATTACTGTGGTTCGCGTACACGGACTCGCTGCCGGAGATGAAGAAGGAGGAGGCCGGGGCCATGTACCAGCACCTGCTCGTTGCCGCGGACAGGTACGGCATGGACAGGCTCAAGCTCGTGTGCGAGGACAAGTTGTGCAGGTACATCGCTGTGGGCACGGCGGCCACCATCCTGACCCTCGCCGAGCAGCACCATTGCGATGGGCTGAAGAAGGCGTGCCTGGATTTTGTTGGCGATCCAGCAAATCTGAAGGCTGTTGTTGCCAGCGACGGCTTTGAGCATCTTAGCACAAGCTGCCCCTCCATTAATAAGGAGCTGATTGTCATGCTTGCATCCTAGTCAACTGAAAGTCATCAGGTCGGTGGTGTTTTAGTGTTGGTTGTTCATCAATATATTGGCAGTTCATGGTTTGCGCACTTTATGTCCAACACCGGGTAGAAATGTCTTTTTTTAGCTATATATGGTGCTTAACTCATCTTTCCTGAGCAAGTGCACATGTAATCCTATCTACCTATGCGAGGGAACACAACTGCACGTCTATGACCCTTATTTAAGTTATTAATTGCAGTATTATGGTATGACTCATGCCAATTGATCCGTAATAACTTGTATATTTCCCGGTAAAAAAATGACTTAAGTATAGAATTGATAAAGTAGTAATTGTGAAATCTCCAATAGCCATCTCTGCTTGTTCTCGTTTCATGTCTTTGGAAGAATAAGCTGACCTCTACTCCCATGAATCCCTTCCAATCTGCAAGGTACCTAGATTTTATGTCCCAAACACAAATGAATTTGGATTTGGAATTTTATATGCATGTTAATTAATCACAATTACATGCGCATCTATATCTGTGGATTCTTTCAGAATTTTTTCGATGTTTGTAAGCATGTTTCTATTAATGGTTTTTGCACAAAATATAATTCCCATGTATCTCTGCTCCTTTTAAAATGTCAGTGTTGAAGTTTGTCAAGTATGTTCTGAATGTTGTGCTTCATTTTAAATACACGGATGGACAACAGGTTTAACCAGGAGAAAGTGAAGCTGATGTGGGAATAGAAGCTGTCGGGGGGCCTTGGTAGTTTCACTCAAACTAGCGTGAACAGTAGCCCTTTTTTTCTTCAATCGATGGAGTTCTGTTGATGGTAGGGGGGACCATGCATGGCCACCCTTGGCCTTCGCTAAGCACCCATGCCAGGGACTCATTTTGGCATGCTAAGAGTTCCTGCTGTCTCTCAATAATTCTGAACACGGCCATGGTAGATGATAATGTTGTAGCTGATGCAGGTTTGATGTACTTTTGAATCTCTGCTAGTTTTGTTATTGTACTTGTTGGCTCCGGTGAGCCATTAGCTGACATGTTATGCCAAGCTCCTACACATATAGGGCATGCTTGGTTGCCCGAAGGTCGCCACAGCCGAATCTACGGCGGCGCCGAACCTGTGGTGAAGTTTCTGGGCGCCACACCTGTGGCGGCGTTTTGCACTACAAAAGACTGTGGCGGCCACTATTTCCTCACCAACCAAGCAACGGCGAACTGCTGTGTGGCTGCCAAAGGTTTGCTGTGGCAAACGGTGACGAGGAACCAAGCAGGTCCATAGTCAATGCGCATGTCCCTGATGCGCCCTTTCGCATTTGTATTGTGCGTCCTGAAGGTCCTGATGCCAGGTACTCTGTTCACTTAACCATTTTCAGTTTTTAATTTGCGAGCTACCATTTTCTTTATTTGTCTCCTGAAAGTGGGTAGAACAAAAAACTGGTATGATAAATTTCTACCACCTCCGCCAAAGAGGGTTGCCAACTGATCGAACTATTTGCCGACACAGATGATTCTATTCGGACAAATAACCTGTTGGTGGGTCAAAGTTAAGTTGATGCACCTTTGCTGACAGTTAATCTGACGGGAATTTATCCACATTTCCCTACTACTCCCTCCGTCCCGTTCCGCAGCCGAGCCGAGCCAGTCGCGAGCCGAGCCGAGCTAACGAGCCACGAGCTTTTCGTCCAGCCCTACCTACATCGCGAGGGCCAACCACATTCTTAGAATTCATGGCTACTCACTGACTAAGGTGACCCCCACCGGCGTCTTACTCAAGTCCCATCCTTTCACCGTTGGCGGCCACCGCTCGTACATCCGCTACTACCCCAACGCCGACATGTCTGAGGTGAAAGATCATGTCTCCTTTTTCCTTCACCTTGTCGAAGGTGCCAGCAAAGAAGTGAAGGCGCACTAGTTCCAATATTGTCTCTAGCTAGCTAATCCAACAAAAACATTGTTGTATGATGGCTTGATGTGCTTCACTCGATATTGCATCTTCATGGGGACAGTTATTGGTACCAATGTAGGGAAGGTCTTTGTCGATAACATGATTGCCACCCTTTATATCTATAAATTGAAGATGATGCATGCTTGCAGCTTTGTTTGGAGGAACGTTTCCATTCCCCATTGGAACATTCGAGTCATTGTTTGTGTAACCAGTAAAACCGCCGAATGATATATTCAGTTCCTTGCTAACTGATAGCAAAGGGAGTACTTCCTTTGGAAAATAGCCAACTGATTGTGCTGGGCCATTGAAGCCACAGTGGACATGCCAGTTACCAGACGAGGAGTCCTGCAGTCCGGGATGCAGTTATGTTAACAACATTTCCAGTGAGTAGCTAATTATATGGAAGTAAGAGTCCTTGCAAGAAAAAAAAAGGAAGAAAAGAGATACCATTATTTTTACGTGTTTAAATTATAAGAGAAGGCAGATCAGAACTTTCGCGAGTGATTCATCTTGAGTACAGTGAACTCTAGGTTTCAGATAAAAATTATCTTAATTAGCTGTAGCTATATATATGAACTTAGTTTTTTTTGTCATGAAATAGGTTTGGATAATGGTACATATTTTGCACTATCAGAATGCAAAAGACACCAATCGCTTTCAATACATTGTGTTAGGGCATTGCATGTGCACGTAACTAATTATCAATGTCATGTCTAGTCGTTGCACTAAATCAAGCAGAGCTGCAGAAGCATATATATATATGTTCATTATCTTAAAATTAAAGGAACTACAATGGCATTGACCGTGGTAAACATGCGTACCTTGAAAACTCTAAGTGAGATGTACTGTACTCTTCCAGCGATCCTAGAAGATGGATAAATGATATCACCAGGAGTTATGGCAGAACCACTTGTTCGTATAAAACCAGGACAGCAATTTGTGTTATAGCACTGGGACTGACCATCCTGGCATAAAAAAATAGAAAAAAAGAAAGGAAAACACAGTTGGTTGAGGCATTTTTCCAGTGTTGTAGTAATTCACAAGCTATGATAAGAATCTCTAATAATTTCTTTAAAGTTTTGACTGTTTGTTGACCCATATTTAGCCAGATGTACCTACTGAGAATAATTTATAATATATAATGGGAAAGTAAGTGTGTTACCAGAAATAGGTAGGATTTCAACTTACGGTCCAAAATGTGAAGAAGTGGGTATTAGAGTCCCGGTATAATACTGGAAGAACCTGTATCATCAAAACAATCACTGCAGTTAGGGACAAAGCTAACAAGGGCTATATTCGCTTGGGATTTACCAAGCCCAGTAATAGGCAAATAATTTTCTTGTCCATGAGCCCTATCTCGGTCAACCCGTCCGACCTTATCACACATTGAGGATAAATTTTATACCAGGGCAAGTGTGTTTCATGCCTTTCTTTGTTTTTTGTTTTTTTGAAAGGTTCATGCCATTCAATTTGGTAAAAGGGGAAAACTCCAACTCCAACTGTCAGTTTCTCAGTCTAATCCATCTCTCAATAGCTACCATTCTAACCGTTGGCCTGATTCTGTAAATAAACTTTTATATATCGCATATAGATGGGCGTTTGTATTTACCCCTTGGCTTGTATAATATTTTTTGTTGGGCTTTTAATAATGGAGCTAGAAGTTTAGTTTGCTGAACAGTACTGTTTTTTGGTTGGTGGTTGGGCCTTTTTCAGTGGTAATGGAAGCTAAAGTTGTAGATGAATATGTCAGTCACACAAATGGGTAATGAAAAGTGACTGGCGGAGTATAATAAAGATTTGCGTGGTGTGATTGTTTTTGAGTTTAAATATTTACAGCAACTATTTTTGGGATGTAAACTATTATTGCGTAATAACATATAGTAGACAAAATATCTTGCAAAACTTACATGCCAGCCTACAAGAATTCCAGACTTTACTTTCCCATTCACGATACTATAAAAAAAAAAAACTCGACCTGCCGGGGGAAGACCGCCCCCAACGGCATTTTACTAAGGAGAATAACCTCTCACGCAGGTCGAGAAAACCCCCGAACCCCCTCCCCGATCTTACACAGGGACTCAGCTGGCCGTTGTGAGCTTCGGCGCGAGTCTTTACCATGTGCTTTGACCCGGGAGGACGAGGGAATTTTTTTACTCTGTACTGCAGCGGGCATATTCCAGCCACGGGGCTACAGTACATGCGCGGCACTGTAGCGAGCTACAGTGCCGCGCGGTGCCGCGGCGTCGAGCCCGGGTCGACGGGAGCGAAACGTTCCCGGAGCCTCTGCTCTGACCGCTCGGGCTCGCACGCGTTGGCACGATACTATAGATCCCAATTTCAGAACCACTCTGCTGAGTAAATCGCAACCCAAAACCATAGACATCAGATTTAGCCTCTAGACCATAGTAAGATCCTCCAAGATCAGGGTTCCATGTATGAGTCGCATACTGAAACGTCCACTGCCATTTGTTTCGAAAATGTTGTCAGTATCGTGCAACATATGTAATCTTAAAAAGGATTTAAGGTTTTCTCAATGAAAAGAGAACTAAGCTTGGAACATGTACATCATTTGCGCCATTTTCAGTTGCTTGAACTGAACCTGATCCTTCTTTGAGGGAAGGTATTTGTTGATAACTTTTTTTTTTAGAAAATGGAATTACATTCCAGCCTCTGTGTGCCCGCGTAAAGCCGACACACACACAGCCTGATTTATTACATGAACCAAAAGAACATGAAGAAATATCTTTAGTACAAGATAACAGTACTAAAGATTGCCTGCCTCCACTTTATATTGAGTTTTCGTGCCGCCTTCATCAGTTAGTGCCCACGTAAATGCTTGCAATCGAGCATACCAACAATCCGAGATAGCCACCACCGTAATATGATGGGACGAACCTCTTCATAGTCGTGGTACCTCATGTCGAGAGGGAGTGTGACGAGTCAAGATCGTGAATCTCCACACAACGGTCTTCTCTAGCGGATCAGCAAACGAAAATCCGTCCACCACCGCCTTGATTTGCTAAGGTTGAGCAAATCCGGCCAACACCGGCCGCCACCTCTTCGAACTTTGGTCCCATCTGAGCACTGAGTTGAGGGCGAGCGATTCCCACTGGAGGCAGACTAGAGCGACGTGAATCCCGCCAACTGTGAAGAAAATGATGCATTGTCCTCTTGGCGGATGGAGCGAAGCGGAACTGAGAGCATTAGACCGCAGTCCAACTCAACGTCCTGGCGGTCTTAAATAGCGGACTGGCAGCCAACTGCTACCACCACCTTGATCTGCATGACGGCAGATCCGGCCAACACCGGCCGCCACCTCGTCGAAAGGACAGCCCCTTCCTCGCACAAATCGGCAAGGAGAGGACGTCCTACCACCATCACATCGACATGTAGATCACGCATATCTCGGATCATGCCGACGCCAATGCACCACTGTCATTAATCAGGCTGCATTTCATTGCGGCCATCTTCAGTAGTTGGGGGAGGGAAGCACGAGTAGCTGTAATCCGTCTCGTGCCACCGCACCAAGCATCCATGGCGAATCACGTCCTCGCACCGTATGATTGCCAATCTGGCCACGGCGCCTCGGCCCCGGGGAGCCTGCAATCAACCACATATGTATCATGCGATTCGCATGCAGGCTGCCCGGCGACACCTTCCCCGGCAGCCATGCCATCACCATCCCGCAACCTGCCCCGAAACATCCAGATGCCGCATCGCCGATCTTCCCCATCCATGATTTGTTGATAACTGCCATGCAGACTTGATGGTATCCAATTTTTCCCCTTGAATTGTTAGAAACAAATAAAATGCTTCAGACAGGATGCATGGCCACTATCTTAAAATCAACAGTCAGACGACAGATTGATATCAGAACACAACACTTAAATATTACAGGATCAATTTACCTCGGAAAAGTAAGAAGCTAGACAACCTCTGACTATTGTGTTCGCAACAAAAGCACAAAGGACGAGTGCAGCCTGCGACGGACTTTTCCCCATTGCTACTTGCTAGAAATGTAAGATAAAAGATGATGTGCTTTCTAGTATGCACTGTTTCCTTTTATATGATAACACGGGTGAGAATTTAAATGTGATATGACACCTCTGATTAATCACAAATATTTGGTATATTTGGCAAGAAAATAATCAAGATAAAATCTTGCCCTTAAAATAGGACTCTGTATAAGTATTTACACCTGTTGAGTAAAAACGAAGGAATCATCCAGGCTGGAATTTTATACTTTATAAAATCTGAATTCTGTTATATACTAACATATCATTATGTTAAGAAGAATCAAGCTGAATCTGTCACCTAACATAAGGATTAAGTCTAAATCACTCCCCTCAGTATGGTTGGAGTCCACATAACCCCCTCACCTTTGATTTGGTTCACTTAACCCCTCCGGTTTCTCAAACCAGATCACAATTAACCTTTAGTCACTCTACTAATCTGGTTTTGCTGAGTTGGATAGTGAAAGGTTTAACCCGGATGTGGGGGCCACAATCGCCACACACAGACCACGTGTCATGAAAAACCGCCTAATCTCTGTCCAACTCAGCAAAACCGGATTAGTAGAGTGATTAAAGGTTAATTTTGATCTTTTTCGAGAAATCGAAGGGGTGAAGTGAACCAAATCAAAGGTGACGGGGCTATGCGGACTCGGCCATACGTGAGGGGAGTGATTTGGACTTAAACCCCTAATATAATGTATTAATTAGGGATACGCTTGGAGGAGACATATTTATCACAATTAACATCTACAAAAACAATTGAGGAGCGCAACAGCCCTTGATTATTATTTTTTGGTTGAAACACAATACTCATTATACACCCACACGGAAAATATTTTATTTATTAAGGGATCAGACCAGCTATTTTGTGTGTGTATTGGTTTTAAGATCTTAACACATGGGATCCAGTTCACCCAAAAGCATAAGCTAATGGAAAAGATGAGCAATTCACTTAAGGTTCAACAGTGTGGTTGTACGGGAAATCATTATGTTTACAACCACAGTAACCGGTCCTTATGCGGCCAGGACGAGCACCAAACATTCCACATAAGACGGATTATCACACAAGCACCAACTTCACTAAGGAAAGTGGCCTCGCCCTCGATCCATACCCATCCCATGCTCATCATCATCACCTAACACCCCAGTTGTGCTACTCGCAAACCCGGCCCATATAGTACCACAAACACCACCAAACTTTATTGTATGATGGCTTGATGTGCTTCACTTGCTATTTGCATCTCCATGGGACCTGTCAGCTATAACTTTGTTACTTGATCACTATTGGCAAATGCTGGAACTCCGTATTTGTGGGATGTGAAAATTTTACAATTTCAAGATAAAGAGTGCCACCAGGTATTTTACACTGTGCTCATATGCATTCTACGTTAGAAGAGGTTCCAAGATGAGAGTGTTGGCGAGTGATTCGGAGGAACCAATCGTTCTTATTAAAACCCAAAACTCCATCACGTTGCCAGTTATGACTACGAACAAGAAGAGTATATACTCTGAACTGCAACTTGTCGGCTGTATGCGTCAAACCACATGAATGTCTCTAGTTGAAATTTGAGAACAATACCATACTCGAATAATCTGAACCCTTCATATATTTTTGTAGTTGCCAACGACACGTATTGTGCATATGTAGTCTTTTGATTGTTGTTGCTAGTTTGTTTGGTCATATTGTGCTATGGGGAGCCAATTTGCGTCCAATTTGTGATGCCAAGCTGCATCATGAGTCATAAGATATTTCACAATTTCATGTCTGAGGTTAAATACTTTATGTCAAATACCCAGTATCTGTGCTACTTTGTGTGGTCATTGTGTTGACTGAAGATTCATTTCCTGACAGTCTGATGTCAACTCATTGAGTCATTCTGCACCATCATGTGTTCGTGAATCGTGATGCACCCTCTGTTTGCCTGGGTGGTCTGTTGCTAGGTTTCTGCATGCGTTCTCTTGTGCAATAGCGCTGCAACTCTCCAAATGCACGGTAGTACTCTGTTTCAGTCCCACAGATTCAGTAGTTGTGCTACAGTATGGGAAATGTGTTCGGGCCAGGATTTTGGGGTATGCCAAGGCCCATGCGGCCCACCCCATGGGTCCTCCACTGCCTCCCCCGCTGTCCTCGACCGCCGCCACGCTAACCACTCCGACACGTGACGCCCCCGCCCTTACAACGCCCACCGCCGGCGACCACCACCGCGGTCGGTAGCGTCTCCGCCGCCTTGTCGCCCAGCCCGCATCGCGCCACCCATCGCCGGTACAGCCTGCCACCGCTTTTCTATGTTCGGAGGAGGAGGAGGAGAGCTTGGAGGTACAAACCCTGCGTCCTAAGAGATTCTCCGACGAGATGCTCTCGCCCCGTCCTCCTCCCTCGTCTCCGGCCACCGGATCCGTGGCCGCCGTGCTAACCCAGCTTCGCCGGATTCGTCAGCGTCGGGGAGGTCGGAGGAGGAACACGATGGGACAACCATCGGATGTATGAGGAGCACGAATCTTAAAACATTCTATCATAATGATTCTGTCACCTGCCCTACGTATATGATCCACCCATCTCCGCCGGCCATGGATTACGGGCTTGAAAGAAGGCCCAGCATCTAGCAAGGCCCATCCTAGTCCACAATAACCTCCCCAAACGGAACGGAAAAGAACATCGGAAACCCACCCGGCGACGATCCGTTGCGCTTTTCTGCTTTCCCCAATCCACCACTCCTCCCTCCGCACTCCACTCGGCCACTCCTGCCTCCGCCTGAAAACCCCAAGCAGAGCAGCGCCGCCGCCGGAGGAGGAGGAGAAGAGCCTCGCCATGCCGATGTCCTTCTCCTTGTGCGGCGGCAAGCCGTCGCGCTCAGCTTCCGCCATCGTCGTCGACAGCGCGCGCGGGCGCCACGCCCTCAGGATCGACCGTGTCGTTCGCCGCTGGCTCGCTCGCGCCCACGGACAATTCGTCAACTCCTCTGCCTTCACCGTGGGCGGCCACCGCTGGCGCGTCAATTACTTCCCCAACGGCAACATCGCCGACAACGCGGGCCACGTCTCCCTCTTCCTCGAGCTGGACGAGGAGGACGTCGCCGGGGAGGTGACGGCGGTGTTTCAGTTCACCCTCGTGGCCGAGACCCGCGCCGCATTCTTCGTCAGGAGGAGGAAGGAGGCGAAGTCCCTGCCGCCGCTCACGAACCGCTTCAGCAACCAGCAGAAAACCTGGGGCTACACGAAATTCACCAAAAGGGACACCTTGCTGAATCTGTCAGGTCACAAGGGCGCTTCCTTCATCATCAGGTGCCAGCTCACGGTCATCACCGATGTCCGGACGAAGGAGAAGGGCGCGCCCAAATCCAAGGCCAATTCCATCCCCGTGCCCCCGCCGGATCTGCACCGGCACCTCGGCGGCCTTCTTGAGAACAAACAGGGTGCCGAGGTGGTGTTCGATGTCGGCGGCGAGACCTTCACCGCGCACCGGTTCGTGCTCGCCGCCCGTTCGCCGGTCTTCGGCGCCGAGCTATTCAGCGAAATGAAGGAGAGCGACGCCGGGGGTTTGATCCGCATTGAGGACATGGAGCCGTGGGTGTTCCAGGCTTTGCTCTGCTTCGCCTACACGGACTCGCTGCCGGACATGAAGAAAGGGGAGGAAGATGCAATGTACCAGCACCTGCTTGTTGCTGCGGACAGGTATGGCATGGAGAGGCTCAAGCTGATGTGCGAGGACAAATTGTCCAAGCACATCAGTGTGGGCACGGCGGCGACAATCCTGACGCTTGCCGAGCAACACCACTGCGATGGGTTGAAGAAGGCCTGCCTCCATTTTTTGAGTGCTCCAGCAAATCTGAGGGCAGTGATTGCAAGTGATGGCTTCGAGCATCTGAGCACCAGCTGCCCTTCCATCAAGAAGATCCTGATGCAAGTAATTCCATCCCACTAGTAAGACATTAGCAGTTCATGGTTCGTGCACTGATCATTTGGTAGTTCACTAGATGCAGACACGCGAGTAGTCTCATCTTGCCTGTATATAATAGCTACTTATTTAATCGCACTTCTTCTGTGACCCTATATGATGTAAGTTGATCAAACTTCTACAACTAGGCCAATTGATCTGTAATGACTCTGTTATCAGGTAGCTATGCTGATCGGATCGGCATTAGGTATCCTTACTTGTTCCTCTAATTTCCTTGCGTAAATTGCTTTGGACGAAGAAGTTGACTGTATTTATGCCAGCATGCCACCTTAATTAGTTGAGTGATATTTTTAGCAATTGTTGTTGTTGCCCTGTTGAGATTCTCTACTCGTATTATCATATTGTTTTCATCGATGGCTGTTTGTTCCTGTCATGAATATTTCTATATCTGTCTGAAGATATGTTAACTCTCAAATAGCAGAAAGCGTCTCTTTTGGTGCATGTTTCTTTGGCTGATTGCGCCTCCGCAATTCCACCGATTTGTCTAGCACTTTTTTTTTTTGGGTACCTGTTAAGACACAACATATGGTTCGTTTGATTTGATGTTACTAAGTTCAGGCTTTGTTTCTCTACCGTGTTGCTATCAGATAGCCTAATGTTACCTGTACCGGGCCTATTACTGCTCAACCTTAAAAATGTGATGACTGAAGCAAGCTTAGGCATTGCATTATCATACTTCATACATGTCATAAAATTGTCTACGCACATGATTGCATCTTCACTAGCATCTGTGGTTGTTGCCTGTTCATCACGTCGAATGTTTCGGATCTTCACTAGGCATCTGTGGTTGGTGAATCTTTGGTTGCCAGCTTCTTGACATTCCTTATCTCATCACTTCAGTTTAGCAATGGTTTTCCCAGCTTGAAGATATATGCTGTCAGGCACCTTATAGTACTGCATCTACCCTAACATGTGTAGCAAATTCAATGAATTAGCACAGGTACCCTTTGTCTCTGCCTTCATTGTTGGTCATGTCTCTGCCTCTATGATTGGTCAACTAGCTTTCTCGCTTTGCTCATATGGATGAAAATACTTTGTTTCCTTTGCGTTTTGATGTTACCAAGTTCACAATTTCTCTACCTGTCGATCTGGGAACCCTTTGCTATCGGATCCTGAATAGCTGTTGGTTCATACTTAATTCTGATTGTTTGCTTTAAAGGTAAAGAAGGTAATATGCCAAAAACACATGGCCTTCACAAAATTGGGGTCAGATTAGAGATAATTTACATGATAACTCTGATGTGTAGAAACCTGGAAGGTTAAACCTTCCCTGTTTTGTCTGTTACCTATGCGTCAAGACATACGATTTTCGCAAGTAAGATTTGAGGAACGCAGAATCCTTCACAACCTTGTCGAAACCGATTCGATTGTACTCGGGTACTCGGTTCATGTAGTCATTATGCAAGTTTTCATGCGCAGCTGCAGTTGCAGGGTACTCTGTTCAGTTACACGGCCGGGAGTGTACCTAAATTGACTGAATAAATATGGTGCTCTCGGCGCAGATGAGGACCAACTAGTTGATTTGTCGTTGCTGTTTTTACTAGCAGCCTATAAGCCATAGAACATGATTAGAACTTCACAAAATAAATGATTAGAAGTTTCATGCTAGCTGGATTTTAACATGGTGACTATCACATACAGTAGCTGTTTTTCAGTAGAGCGAAGTATGGCTACCAGTACAATGGTCTTGATAACTGTCATGTAACAAGACTCCTTCGGCCTCCTCATCTGTTGGCGTCCAAAGCACACTGAAACATGATATCATCATTGATCAGTTGATAATCAACAACCATGAACCCACTCAGTGTTGAACACAAATAAATGAGCTCCTTTTCTACATACAAATTATTAGTAACTATCGGTGTCCTCGTGTGGCTACTGTGTTAAGTCGCTTGCTCGCTAATCGATCTGGGAACCATTTGATATCGAATACTGACTTCCTGTTGGTTCATTCTGCTTCTTTGCTTTAAAATAGTGTGCCAAAACACACGGTCTTCACCAACCTGGGGTCAGTTTAGAGAAAATTTACATGATAACTCTGATGTGTAGAAACCTGGAAGGTTGCAACTTCCCTGTTCTTTCTGTTGTCTATGCGTCTAGCCATTATTTTTGCAAGTTAGAATTTATCAACACTGAATCCTTCCGTATTTACACCCTTGTCAGAATTTGATTGTGCTCCTGTACTCTGATCATTTTACTGTTTTCTGCATTTGCGCACGCAGAAATCATGGTTTTCGTGCAGGTAAGACTGTAGGTTATGCATTGATATGGGGAACTATAATATACTACCCCATAGTCAAATTTAAGAAAAATTATTTTCTTCGACGCATAAGGACCAGAACATTGAAATAAATTGAAAAACTATAGCGGGCTAAAAGGCACTTGTTATAGTGTAGCTCCATCCGTCAAGTCCAGAGGATCTTAGTTTCTTAAGGATGGGGCAAATTACTTGCCACTGTTTTACTGCATTCCATCTCTAGCTAACTAGTCCAGGAAAAAATTTATTGTATGATGACTTGATGTGTTTCACTTGCTATTGCATCTCCATGGACCATGGGGCCTGTCAGCTACACCTTGTTGCCTGGTCACTATTGGCAAATGTTAGAGCTCTGCATTTGTAGGAAATGAAGACTGGAATGAATTATATTTTTTGCAATTTCGAGTTAAAGATTGTCATCACTCATCAAGTATTTTAAATATGCATTCTTCATTAGAAAATGCCCCAGAATGAGATAATGATCTCTTATCTGCGGGTTTTCGTATATGGGAATAATTTAGATGAAATCTGCAATAAATACAGGTTGTTATAGGCGAGTTCAGTTGTTTCTCAGTTCCTGCTAGAGACCTAGAGTAGATTTCTTTTGTTGGTGACCTCAGTAGCTCCGGTCAGTGTTATCATCCCACTCAAATATAAAAAAAACTTTCTTCATTTTTTCCACTCCCTCGTCTTTTAGGATTGGCAGGGTTCCCACTTTTTGCTTCAAAATGAACTGAAAAATTGACCGACCCTTGGCGTTGGGAGGTACACATTGTGATATTTCCTTCGTTGATCATGCATGAGTAGGTTGTGTTGATGGAAGGTACAGTCGTGTCCTAAGCTGATCCTTTAGGCTGTAGCCATCTGATTACAGATGCTTTTAACGACCAATCTGATGTTGATTGTAAAATTACCTCGATGGTCTTCAAGACATACTGATATGGTCGAAGCACATGACAATAACAGTATAGTACTCTGCCCTCCAGTCTTTTATTCGTTGCCTCTATTGAAATTGATGATACACATATAGTTCATGTTAGTTTGTTTGGTGATACAGTGCTCTGAAGAGTCCCTTTGCTTCCAGTTTCCGTTTGTGATGCGGAACCGCACAATGAGTCACAAGACAATATGCAATGGCATGTGTCATAAGACAATATGCAATGTCATGTCAAATAGGCGGCCGGCCTGTATCGGTGGTTCGGCCATTGTGTTGGTTCTGAAGAATCATTTCTTGACAGTCTGTTGTCAACTCATTGAGTCATTCTGCACCATTATGAGTGAATGAGTTCATGATCGCCTTCTTTTTGGCCTGGATGGTTGGTTCTGCATTCCTTGTGCGACGGAGCTGCAAGTCTGCAAATGCAGGGTACCCTGTGTCACTTCCACATTGCTAACTGGAGTGTCGGAAACTGTCTTCAGAAAGCATGGTGCTGTTGCTCAATGGGTAGAGAGGATTGGCAAGACACATCACGGCAGCTGTATTTTTTTATTTTTTGTTTTTTGAATCGATCTGTATGTCTTTACTACCTATAAAAAGGTGAGCCCGCGGTGAGCGCCTTGTCGTCCGTCGTCGCGTCCTCCGGAACTCATTTTGGCGCCGACAAATGGGGCCCAGGCCCACACGCCCGCCCGCTCCCGTGAGTAAATGACGGAAAAAACCGAGGAAAAAAAGCCTCCCGGACCCCTCTGCACTGCCCCTGCCCCCGCCGCCATGCGCCGCCGCCCTCTCCTACCCTTCCTGCGGCCCGGCCGCGTCCCATCCCCGCCACCGCCCCGGCCACGCAATGGCAGCGCCCCAGGATCTCGCTTCACCATCATGCAGCCGACCGAATCGGGATGTCACTCGAGCTCCTCAAGGCGCGGGCATATCTAGGCACAAGACGGCGAGCGTAGAACGGGGGAGGAGGCAGCTGCAGTAAGGCGAGCTCTGGTTGGCGAATGGATCTGATTGAAGGAGAAGACAGTCGTCGCTAGGGGGCGAGGAAAGACGAGTGCCGCTGAAGCTTTGTACTACGGATCCCAATCGAACGGAGGCAAGGAAGAGGATCGCGGCACCCTATTGTGGACGGAGACAAGGAAGAGGCTCGCCGCACCCTATTGTCGCGGGATCCAGACGTTTCGGGAGCAGGGAGCTCATGGCGGTGGGGATTCATCAGTGTAGAAACCTTCGTGGAGCTCTTGTTTTCATGTCTTGGATTGAGGCGGCAGGCGCAGTGCGAGCATCGGCAACTGCAGTCTGCACGGGCTGTGCTCCTACAAGAGCAGAACACCGCAGCAGTGTGGCGATCAAACTAGCCAGCACAAACGACTGGCCTGGGACGTTTTTCTTTCCTTTTTTTTCTACTCTTTTTTTTTTCTTTAGGAAAGAAGAGATTGATGTAGCTGCTGCAGGGAAGGGCATGAATGATTCCACTGGATCGGTGCTTGCACATCCCCGCTTTTGCCTTTGCCTTCTCCTGTTCTTTTAATTTTGTTCTTCGGTTTAATTGTCTACATATCTTATGCTTATATAGCTGATGTAAAGAAAATATCCTATACTTCATCGTTTGGTTTCTGGAAACTTAATAATCAAGTGAAATTTGATCCAGGTAATTAGTAGAGTTCCTACATGTGAGGGTTTTGTTATGGTATAGTCAGTCTTCTCCAGCTTGCTTTCATCTAACAAAAGTCTTCTCCAGCTTGATTTAGCCTAAGATTAATATCTTGGTCGAGATTAGGGAGAGATAGAATTGTAGTAATAAACAGAAGTCAGTTTTGTCTTTCTACATACGCCTTTTGCATTTCATGACCGAGTCGATAAACTATAATAAAAGTTTAATAGCATTGTGAGTTTATTACCGAACAAAGAGTACTTTTTCTTTTTTAGAAAAAAAATCTGTAGCAAGGCACAGGCATTCAGCTAGTCATATGAATGTGAGCAAACTGCACATTTCCAACCGTCTGTAGCAGGCTACTACTCGCACAACAGGAGTCTCTTCCTCCTCCAGAACTCTCTCGCTCTCCTCTGCGCTACAGTAGAGCTTCTCGTTCCGGGTCAGATCTGGCCCCTCCCCTTCCTATCCGGCTTGCTGCCGGTGTGGAGTAGGGTGAGGGTCCCTCCCCTGTACAGCTGTAGTGTAAGTTTTTTTAGGTGGAGCTTCTTCTTTCGGTTTTACCTCCATCACCATTGTTGCAGTGGTGATTTGTTCAGGTGTCGGCAAGGAGCTCTCTTCTTTGTGTTTGTTTCCTTTAAGGTGGTAGGCGTGATGCCTTTATCTTTCTCCGTCGGATTCCTCCCCGACGTGTGTTTTTCTCCCCTTTTTCTTCTCACGGCTCTGGATTTGGTTCCTCTGGATTGCTTTTCTGGTTGGTGTGCTTTTGGTTCTGGAGCCATCGCCATGGACACCCGGAATGGGTTGATCGCCTAGAGCTGATCCCCAAATTTTTCCGGATGAAGATCATTTGGACAAGCCCGGTGAAGCATATTCAAGATCTACGGCTTGTTCTTCTTCAACCTCGTTTGATGTTCATGCTGTGGCGTCCGTCGGGTGGACCGCTGGCGTGGCAAACAGTGAACATCGTGAGGCCCTTCCTCCATCTTTGTTGCAGTGATTCGGTGGTGTCAAGCCACTCACACTGTCTGGTCCCAGCGAAGATGGCGGCGTTGGTGGTTGGTCTCTCAGATCTGAAGACACGGTCGGAAAGCATCTTCGAGTGCTGGCTACTCTGGCGACTGCTTGGTCTTCGTTCTCGTCGCCGGTGGTTGCGATTTTGGAAGGACCTGGATGTAATTTTTATTTTCATTTGTGTCCTCAGTTTGTTGCTTAAAGACCCATCTTAATTATCAAACTTTGTAAGGGTCTTTTTGCATTTGTACTGAACCTTCCAGAGTGGAATAATAAAGATACCTAGCCCTTTGGGCGTATTTCCTTCAAAAAAAAAACCGTCTGCCAGTTTCTGACTATCCGCGTCGCAGCCGGAGATGGATTATTGACCAGAAAGGAGGCCCAGTATCTAGCAAGGCCCATCACAGCAGAAGCCAACAGAACGTAAAATAATCTCGGCTTGTTCAAAAAAAAAACGTAAAATAATCTCGGAAACCCAGCTGCTGACAACAATAGTTCTCAAAAAAAAAAAAAAGCTGCTGACAACAATCCGTGGCATACGCTTTCCTCCTTTCCCCAATCCCCACCAACTCTGCACCCCTGCCGCCGCGAGGAAACCCCAAGCAGAGCAGAGCAGAGCAGCGCCGGCGCCCGAGCAGGAGGAGAGGAGCCTCGCCATGCCGCTGTCCTTCCCCTTGTGCGGCGGCAAAACGTCGCGCTCGGCCTCCGCCATCGTCGTCGACAGCGCGCGCGGGCGCCACGACCTCAAGATCGACGCCATGTCGTTCGCCGCGGGCGCGCTCGCCGCCACGGGGCGATTCGTCACCTCCTACGCCTTCACCGTGGGCGGCCACCGCTGGCGCGTCAGGTACTACCCCAACGGTGCCAGCGCCGACAGCGCGGTCCATGTCTCCATCTACCTCTCCCTGGATGAGGAGGACGTCGCCGGGGAGGTGAAGGCGGTGTTCCAGTTCACCCTCGTGGCCGAGACCCGCGCCGCCTTCTTCCGCAGCAAGAGGAAGGAGGTGCAGTCCAAGCCGCCGAGCTCGAACCTTTTCAGCAACCAGCAGAAAACCTTGGGCCACACGAAATTCATCAAAAGGGACGACTTGCTGAAGCTGTCGGGTAGCAAGGGCGATTCCTTCATCATCAGGTGCCAGCTCACGGTTATCACCGACGTCCGGACGGAGGAGAAGGGCGCGCCCAAATCCAAGGCCAATTCCATCCCCGTGCCCCCGCCGGATCTGCACCGGCACCTCGGCGGCCTTCTCGAGAACAAACAGGGTGCCGACGTGGTGTTCGATGTCGGCGGCGAGACCTTCGCCGCGCACCGGTTCGTGCTCGCCGCCCGATCGCCGGTCTTCGGCGCGGAGCTCTTCAGCGAAATGAAGGAGAGCGACACCGCGGGTGTGATCCGCATCCAACACATAGAGCCGCGGGTGTTCCAGGCTCTGCTCTGCTTCGCCTACACCGACTCGCTGCCGGACATGAAGAAAGAGGAGGAAAATACCATGTACGAGCACCTCCTGGTTGCAGCGGACAGGTATGGCATGGAGAGGCTCAAGCTGATGTGCGAGGACAAGTTGTCCAAGCACATCAGTGTGAGCACGGCGGCGACAATCCTGACGCTTGCCGAGCAACACCACTGCGATGGGTTGAAGAAGGCCTGCCTCCGTTTTCTGAGTGCTCCAGCAAATGTGAGGGCAGTGATTGCAAGTGAAGGCTTCGAGCATCTAAGCACCAGCTGCCCCTCCATCAAGAAGGACCTGATGCAAATAACTGCATCCAACTAGTCAGACATTTGGAGTTCATCACTTTTCATGCTTTGTCCACTGATCATTTGGTAGTTCAGTAGATATATGACTCATATATCCTATGCAGACGCACAATTAGTCTCATCTTGCCTCTATACTTCTGTGACCCTATATGATGTAAGTTGATCAAAATTCTACAACAAAGCCAATCGATCTGTAATGACTCTGTTATCAGGTAGCTATGCTGATCGGATCTCCAATTCTTTGCTTGTTCCTCCATACTCCTTGCATAAAATTCTTTGGAGGAAGAAGCTGACTGCATATATGCCACACCTTAATTAGTTGAGTGATATTTTAGCAACTGTTATTGCCCTGTTGCTGTTCTCTACTTGTGTTATCATATTATTTTCATCCATGGCTGTTTGTTCCTGTTATCTATAAATATACTACCATGAATATTTCTATATCTGTCCCAAGATATGCAAACTCTCAAATAGCTGAAATCGTCTCATTTGGTGCATGTTTTGGTTGCTGATTGAACCTCCGCGATTCCACTTATTTATCTAGTACTTATTTTGCTGTCAGCAAGCTTTGTACATGTGAAGAGGGCACAACAAATGGTTTTGTTGTTTTGATGTTACTAAGTTCTGGCTTTGTTTCTTTACCGCGGTGCTATTAGATAGCTTGATTGTACCTCTACTGGGCCTATTACTTCTGTGCCTAATTGCAAAACCTTAAAATATCAAGGGTGAAGCAAACATAGACATTACATTGTCATACGTTCTTACCCTGTCATATAAGTTTTCTAGGCACTTGATTGCATCTTCACTAGGCGTCTGCAGTTGCTGCCTATTCATCGTGTCGAATTAGTGGCCAGCTTTTTGACATTCTATGTTTCATCATGTCAGTTTTAGCAATGCTTTTTCCAGATTAAAGATATATATGCTGCCAGGCACCTTATATGCATTTATCCTGATATGTGTAGCAAATCAATGAGGTACCACAGATAGTCACAGATACTGACTACCTGTTGGTGTGCCAAAAACACGTGGTCTTCACCAAACTGGGGTCAGATTAGAAAAAAATTACGTGATAACTCCGATGTGTAGGATAGTAGGAACCTGGAACTGGAAGGTTGCAACTTCCCTGTTTTGTCTGTTGCCTATGTGTCAAGCGATACGATTTTTGCAAGTTAGAATTGAGGAAGAATGAATCCTTCAGTATTTGATTGTGCTCGTGTACTCTGATCACTTTACCGTTTCCTACATTTGCGTACTGAAGGTCGACAAAACAGGAAAAATCATGGTTTTCGTTCAAGGTAAGACTAGGCTGTTTTAACATATGCATTGATATCGGGAACTAATAGTTCTCAAAAAGAAAAAAGATATCGGGAACTAATATACTACCCCATAGTTAAATTTAAGAAAAAAAATATTTTTTCGACGCATAAGAAAATAAATCAACCAGAATATTGAAAAACTATAGCAGGCCGAAAAACAAGGAGTCATAAGACAGGTATACAATGTCATGTGCCAGGTTGAAGATGGTTCTGTCAAATAGCCGGCCGGCCTGTATCGGTGCTAAATCGGTCATTGTGTTGGTTCTGAAGAATCATTTCTTGACAGTCTGATGTGAACTCATCGAGTCATTCTGCACCATTATGGGTTCACGATCGCCCTCCTTTTGGCCTGGATGGCTGGTTGGTTGCTTTGTTTCTGCATTCCTTGTGCGACGGAGCTGAAGTCCGCAAATGCAGCGTACCCTGTTAACCTAGTTTTTTTTTATTACAAAGTACAACTCAGACACTCATAACGCATGTACACTCACCTCTATAAACGTACAAACGCAAACCCTACCTCTATGAGCATCTTCGAAGACTGAGCCAGCAAATCCTCGAGATTGACGAAGTCACCACTGGCGCCTTGTTGTCAACGGCCACGTCGCCTCTCGTTGAACGCACAACGCCGTTAAATCCTAGAAAATTCGCTTCCACCGGGAGTCGAACCCAGGACCTCTGGTGCTACTGAGGCTCTTGTAACCACTAGGCTACAGGCCCTTTCGCCTGTTAACCTGTTTTAGTTCCACAGATTATACATTTGCTTTGCTTGCTAACTAGAGCGTCGGAAACTGTATTCAGAAGGGGAAAGCTAAAATTTGCCCGGGCATTATGGAGACCACTCAATGTCTGAATTTTTTTGCTAGCCCTCCTCCTAGTGCGACGCCTCCTTTGCTCCTCTTCTCCAACTCTGGTGAGGTTTCCAACGGGTTAGTGTTCGGGATTGGGGTTAGGGTTCGGAGTTTGGGGATCACCGATGTCCGCCGGACCTAAAGGGGGCCGGGGGAGGAAGGTAGGACAGGCGATGGTGACGGTTCGTGGGCGGGCGGCGAGGTGGCGGGGACGTCACCGGCCGGGTGGTGCAAGCGGGGGGGGGGGGGGGGGGGGGGGGGGGGGGGGGGTGGGGGGCTGTCTCGGTGGACTAGGGTCTCGTCGAAGGGCGCTCTCTGGTGAGACCCTAGCCCACCGAGGCAGGGGCTGGCGGTGCATGGGGTGGCGGCTGGCTGGCGGGGGCGAACGAAGCTTTCGACTGGAGGTTGAAGAAAGAGAACGGGCCGTTGATTCCTTCGTCCGACGGCTCAAAATTCGGGCATTGGAGATGGGCTAAATTGCCCAGGCATTTCCAAATTCCAACCATCTGTCAGCTGGCTATCCGCGTCGCAGCCGGAGATGGATTATTGAACAGAAAGAAGGCCCAGTACTCCCTCCATTCTTTTTTTCCTAACGTTTCAGACAATCAATTTACACTAGCTATGAAAAATTCCTGTGTGAACGTCATCAATTCAAGGAAGGAGGGAGTATGTAGCAGGCCCCCATCTCGGCAGAGGCCAACGGAACGGAACGGAAACCCAGCTGCCGACAATCCGTGGCGTACGCTTTCCTCCTTTCCCCAATCCCCACCAGCTCTGCACTCCTGCCTCCGCGAGAAAACCCCAAAGCAGAGCAGAGCAGAGCAGCGCCGGCGCCCGAGCAGGAGGAGAGGAGCCTCGCCATGCCGCTTTCCTTCCCCTTGTGCGGCGGCAAGCCGTCGCGCTCGGCCTCCGCCTTGGAGGCCTTCGTCGTCGACAGCGCGCGCGGGCGCCACGACCTCAAGATCGACGCCATGTCGTTCGCCGCGGGCGCGCTCGCCGCCACTGGGCGATTCGTCACCTCCTCCGCCTTCACCGTGGGCGGCCACCGCTGGCGCATCAGGTACTACCCCAACGGCGACAGCGCCGACAGGCCCGTCGATTAGCAGGGCCTATATGGCCGACGGAACAGGGCCCCCAAATATTTGGGACCCCAATTTACAATGCACATCGACTATATAAATGGTCCATCACAGCCCAAAACAAAGAAATCTGAGCAGCCCACTGCCCAGCAACTCGGTGAAGCCTCGTTCATTGTCGCTGGACGCGGTTCCGCCGGATCGAATTAATTAATCGTTGGCTTCCACGAGAAGCAACACCGCCGTCCTCTCCCAAATCGCCCAAACCTGCTCCAAATCGCTCAAGTCTGCTCCAAATCCCAGCACCAACTCGTTGCAATTTCTGATCCCCGCCGACCGACCTCGATGAGACCATCAGCACTGCCCCAAATCGCCTGAAGCGCAGCAGCGCGTGCGGCCCGCGAGCCTCTCGCGTGAAGACCTCAAGCAAGCAAGCAGGCATGTCTTTTCTTTTTTAATCTTGCATCAGCGGCGCTTTATGTTCTTTTCATTTTTTAATCTTTGTAGTAGTACTACATGTTATTGCTTCTTGCTAAGCGTGGAAGCGCCAGGAGTATTTGTTTATCAAGAAGGTCTCAAACGATTTCATG
The DNA here is from genome assembly GCA_012490785.1 of Eragrostis nindensis. Taxonomy (NCBI): domain Eukaryota; kingdom Viridiplantae; phylum Streptophyta; class Magnoliopsida; order Poales; family Poaceae; genus Eragrostis; species Eragrostis nindensis. The sequence goes on along the minus strand of JAAXCT010000673.1, from coordinate 71,132 downwards.
TATTCTAAGAATAGAAATCACCAACTTTTACCTTAATTTGTAGTAGTATTATAAGATTTCTCTATATTAATCACCAACTTTTACCTTTCTTATGATTTCAGACCTAGTCAAATTGGTGAAATCTTATTTTCGTTCTACTATGACACAAGAATGACTCAATATAGCACTTGAAAGTGATGTGTTGGAGCAGATTAAGTGAAGATATACTTAAAAATTTCACCTCAAGGAATACTAGAAGGATTTTACTCCCTCCGTCCCACAAAAAATGGCATTCTAGTTTTGTCCTAAGTCAAACATCTTATTGACCAAACTTATAGGAAATAGTATTAACAATTATGACACTAAATATGCATAACATGGAAATATATTCCATGATGAATCCAATAATACAATTTTTTACACTACAAATGTTGATACTTTATCATCAAAGTTTGGTCAAACTTCAAATAGTTTGACTTAGAACAAAACTAGAATGCCATTTTTTGTGGGACAGAGGTAGTACTTTTCAAGAGAACATAAGGTCAGTTTATTTATCAGAGTGCTATTTTTACTCTTTTTACATTAATATTTGATACATTCCGAAATATTGTGAGAAAGTGCAGGCGTGAAACTTATATAGTTAATTACTAGTGTAATTTGGCTATGTGAATTAAAATTTTAAGGCCTCATTTCACATTTCGCACCGGAGCCTTAAATACATAGAGACGGCCCTGGCGCCGAGAGCGCGGGCCACGTCTCCCTCTTCCTCGCCCTGGACGACGAGGACGTCGCCGGGGAGGTAAAGGCGGTGTTCGGGTTCACCCTCGTGTCGGAGACCCGCGCCGGGATCTTCCGCAGCAAGAGGAAGGAGGTGAAGTCCACGCCGCCGAGCACGAGCCTCTTCAGCAACCAGCAGAAAACATGGGGCTACACGAAATTCATCAAAAGGGACGCCTCGCTGAAGCTGTCGGATCACAAGGGCGATTCCTTCATCATCAGGTGCCAGCTCACCGTCATCACCAAAGTCCGCAAGGTGGAGAAGGGGGCGCCCAAATCCAAGGCCAATTCCATCCCCGTGCCCCCGCCGGATCTGCACAAGCACCTCGGCGGCCTTCTCGAGAACAAACAGGGTGTCGACGTGGTGTTCGATGTCGGCGGCGAGACCTTCTCCGCGCATCGGTTCGTGCTCGCCGCCCGATCGCCGGTCTTCGGCGCGGAGCTCTTCAGCGAAATGAAGGAGAGCGACGCCGCGGGTGTGATCCGCATCGAGGACATGGAGCCGCGGGTGTTCCAGGCTCTGCTCTGCTCGGCTACACCGACTCGCTGCCGGACATGAAGAAAGAGGAGGAAGATGCAATGTACCAGCACCTGCTCGTTGCGGCGGACAGGTACGGCATGGAGAGGCTCAAGCTGATGTGCGAGAACAAGCTGTGCAAATGCATTGACGTGGGCAGGGCGGCGACAATCCTGACGCTTGCAGAGCAACACCACTGCGATGGGTTGAAGAAGGCCTGCCTCCGTTTTCTGAGTACGCCAGCAAATCTCAGGGCAGTTGCTGCAACTGAAGGCTTCGAGCATCTAAGCAGCAGCTGCCCCTCCATCAAGAAGGATCTGATGCAAATGAGTGCATCCAACTAGTCAGACATTTGCAGTTCATCTTCATCACTTCGCAGTTCATGGTTTGTGCACTGATCGTTTGGTAGTTCACTTGATATATGAGTCGTACATTCTATGCAGACGCACAATTAGTCTCATCTTGCCTCTATATAATGGCTACTTATTTAATCGCACTTCTTGATCTATGACCCTATATGATGTAATTAATTTGGTTGAACTTCGATGACTCTGCCAGATGATCTGTAATGACGTCGTTATCAGGTAACTATACCGATTGGATCCCCATTACGTATATTTGCTTGTTCCTCTGGTTTCATTGCGTAAAATATCCTGACTGCATTTATACATGAGCATGCCACCTAAGTATTGTGACTGCGTATATCTGTGCTTGTTCCTCTAATTTCCTGCATAAAATGATTTGGAGAAAGAAGCTGACAGCATTCATACGAGCATGCCATCTCAATTAGTTGAGTCATATTTTAGCAATTGTTGTTGGCCTGTTGCTATTCTCTGCTTGTGTTATCATATTGTTTTCGTCCATGGCTGTTTGTTCCTGTTATCTTCAAACATAATGTCATGAATATTTCTATACCTGTCCCAAGATATGTAGACTCTCAAATAGCTGAAAGTGTCTCATTTGGTGCATGTTTTGCTGATTGCACCTCCGCAATTCCACCGATTTATCTAGGACTTATTTTGCTGTCAACTAGCTTTGTACATGTTAAGAAGACGCAACAAATTGTTTTGTTGTTTTGATGTTACTAAGTTCAACTAAGTTCATGCTTTGTTTCTCTACCGCGTTGCTATCAGATGTTACCTGTACTGCGTATTAGTTCTATTATGCCTAAGTGCACAACGTGAAAAATATGAGGACTGAATCAAGCTTAGACATTGCGTTATCTTTTCTGGACACATGGTTTCATCTTCAGTAGGTGCCTGCGATTGCTGCCTATTCATCGTGTCAAATGTTTCGGATCTTTCACTAGGCATCTGTGGTTGATGAAGCTTTAGTGGTCAGCTTTTTGACATTCTATGTTTCATCATGGCTTATCTACCTGTCGATCTGAGAACCCTTTGCTATCGGATACTGACTAGCTGTTGGTTTATTCTGCTTGTTTGCTTTGTAATAGTGTGCCAAAAACACAAGGTCTTCGCCAAATTGGTGTCAGATTAGAGATAATTTACATGATAACTCTGATGTGTAGAAACCTGGAAGGCTGCACTTCCCCATTTTGTCTGTTGCCTATGCGTCAAGCCATATGATTTTCACAAGTTAGAATTCAGGAACACTGAAACCTTTCGTATTTACACCCTTGTCTGAACCATTCCTTACCGATTTGATTGTGCTATGTACTCTGTTCATGCAGTCATTGTGGAAGTTTTCGTGCAGCTGCAGTTGCAGTGTATTCTGTTCAGTTTCACGGCCGGGAGTGTACCTAAATTGACTGAATAAACCATGGTGCTCTTGGCGTAGATATGACAGACTTGTTGATTTGTAGTTTCTGTTTTTACTAACAGCTTATTAGCCATAGAAAATGAATGATGAGAAGTTTCATGGTGGCTGGATTTAACGTACGTGGTGACTATCGTATACAGTAACTATTTTTCTGGAGCAAGTATGACTATAACAATATAATGGCCTTGATAACTGCTGTGTAACAAAGACTCCGGCCTTTTCCTCCATCGCGTTCACATCCAAAAGCACACTGAAACATGAGATCATCATTGATCACAATCAACCGTGAACCCACTCAATGTTGCACCGAGATAAGTTTACCGTCTTATATGTGGTGATTCTATCAACAATAGGCAGCCACTGCATGATGGGGCTGCAATTACAGGGTACCCTGTTTCAGTTCCACAGGAATTGCTTTTCTGGCTAGATGCCTGAAACTAGCTGCAGAAAGCATGGTCACGACGCTCAACCAAGAATTGATAGTCTGTCACCTAATTAGCTGAGTTATAATATTTTAGCGATGGTTGTTGGTCTCTTGCTATTTTCTACTTATGTCATCAATGGTTGTTCCTGTTATCTCCAAGTATGCTGTCACGTACTATTTCTACATCTGTCCTATGAGATATTTAACACTGAAATAGGAGTAGTAAAAAGAGTCACCAAATTGGGTTGATGTAATTGTGTGCCCAGAAGATTGCAGCTTGGAATGTTGGCTATGTGTTGAGCCACATAACTTTCGCAAGTTGGAATGGTGAACAATTGAATCCTTCCATATTTACCGCCTTGTTCAAAATAATCTTTCTATCGATTTGATTATGCTCGTGTACAAGATTATACTCGGTAATCTCATCCAACTTGGGCCATCTGCTGATCTGCATGTGTCGCTGGGGTACACATCTGTCTCTTATGAATTTCACATGACAATTGACAAAGCGTACCTTTCAGTAGTGGTTTCTTTCTCAGGCACAGTTTTGCAACCAAACAATCTTTTCAAATATATAAATCTTTTTTTTTCAACCAAACATATGCTAGTCTTGTACAGCATATGATCCCAAATATATAAATCTTTTTTTTTGCGAAACCAAATATATAAATCTATCTACTCGCAAATAAAAATATAAATCTATCTGGGATTAGTAATCAGTATTAGCTACAGTAATAGATATAGAAAAGGGAAAAAAAGAAACAGAATGGGGAAGAGTAGAAGACCTCTGGGAGTAGAAGACTAGCACTCCAGTCCATGCCGTCTCCTACTTTCCTCTCCCCTACCAAATCTCAATCCCGGATCATCTCATTTTTTCTCAATCCTGAAACGATTCCCCTCTCCACACTTGCCAAACCCTCGTCACTAGCTGCGGCGGCGGTGGCGGCGGCGGCGGCGAAGCAGCGATCCGGTAGCACTCGAGCGAGGAGGAGCAAGGAGGGAGAGAGAATGTCGTCCGCCTCCAACCGCCGCAAGCCGTCGCGGTCCGCCTCCACCTTGGTCGCCGAAGATGCGGGCCGATTCCACGATTTCAAGGTCGAGGGCTACTTCCGCATCAAGAGCCTCCCCACCGGAGTGCCCCTCAAGTCCAGCCCCTTCACCGTTGGCGGCTGGCGCCTCGTCTTCTATCCTGACGGCGCGAACGCCGAATATGCGGGCTTCGTAACGCTCGGCCTCTTCCTCGACCAGGACAACGTACCAGTTCGCTTTCTTGAAGGAGGTGTCAGCTCCGTTCTTCCGCAAGAGAATCAAGAAGGTGAATTCGGTAGAGGGATCAGTGAAAAGCTTCAGCAGCGGCAGTTGTTGGGGATTTCTGAAGTTCATCAAAAGGAGCGTCTTGGAGACGTCGGGTGCTATCAAGGACGATTCTCTCACGATCCGCTGCGATGTCTTCGTCGTCACCGAGCTCCTCACCGAGAGGACGGATGGAAAGGTCGCCGCTCCAACCACCTCCGTGCCGCCGTCTGACCTGCACCGGCACCTCGGCGAGCTCCTCCGAATGGAGAAGGGCGCCGACGTGGTGTTCCAGGTCGGCGGGGAGACATTCGCCGCGCACCGGTGCGTGCTCGCGGCCCGATCGCCGGTGTTCAGTGCGGAGTGGGGCAATGAAGGAAAGTGCCACCACATCTGGTGTTGTTGTTCGGGTGGACGACATGGAGGCACCCGTGTTCAGGGCGTTGCTCTGCTTCTTGTACACAGATTCGTTGCCTGAGACGAGGAAGGAAGACGAAGAGGCCCTGTACCAGCACCTGCTTGTCGCCGCAGACAGGTACAGGATAGAGAGGCTCATGCTCATCTGTGAAGATAAATTGTGCAAGTACATTGATGTGTGCAAGGTGGGGTACATTTTGACCCTCGCAGAGCAGCACCACAACCATGGTTTGAAGAAGGCATGCCTTGACTTCCTGAGTGCTCCTGCCAATCTCAGGGCTGTCATAGCTACTGACGGCTTTGAGCATCTGAGCGCAAGTTGCCCCTCCATTAAATGATTGCCATGCTCGCATCTTAGTGAGTCGTGTTCTCTGTTTCAGCGTTGGCACCTCATGGTTTGTTCACTTTTCAGTGGGTAGTTATCTGGTAAGAGCAATGGTGGTATATAATTGATTTATAGAATCCTATATCTTGAAGATCGCTATGTACATGAATACTTCTATATGACAATATTAGTCGAATGCTCATGTTATCTCCTGTGTTATGTACTATAGTTTCGCTTCTACGACTCTACGAATGGACCAGTAATGGTTTGTTATCTGGTAATACTATATATACGCTGATTGATGGCAACTACGTTTCTCCAGTTGTTGGTTTTAGTTGAGTGATGCTCAGAGTTCTAGTGTTGTTTTAATTCTCTTTCCTTAACTAATTTGATCAGATCGCTTAGATTACGCTCAAGACTTGAATTATAGTAATATAACTACTTATCCTAATTAAATGTAAACCAGCAAAATAGGTGACGCAGCAGCTTATTCTGACTAGCGATAACAAATATGTATTCGCTGTGATCAGGTAGCTTGGTTATTTTTAAATATCCGGTGATGCAGCAAACTTGTTTTTGAATAAGGGGATGCAAAATAAATCTGGGGTCTTTGTTTTTTTTTTTTTTGTTACAGCTACTTTATTTCTTCTCCACCTGTTGATGCATGAAATGCTCTGATAACTAGATGGCAGGTGGTGGTCAGGTGTGCATGTACACGATTTTGAGTTCTGGTTCTCACAATACTGCTGCTCTTATATGGACCATAGGGTAATACATTCATTAATCAACATTGCATATTGTGTTAAAGCCTTGATGTACAGCCTTGCTTTCATAATTCATCAAGGAATATCCATCTACGAACCTATCACACGAAGTTAACTGCACTTGCGACTCAAAAAATTTATAGGAATGACTCTTGTTGTCAGGTATCTACTCATTTATTCTCTACTAGGATTATCTGCTTTCTGATCTTTCCTTACGTACAACACCATGTTGCCATCTTAATTACATGAGTGGTGCTACAGCAATGGTGCCGTGGTTGTGACTTATGAGCTTGTTGATATTCTCTTTTAGTATGAACTGTCATGTTGTTTTGGCATTTTTTATCCTTTTGTCTACAAATATGCTTCCATGCACATACTTCATCTTAAGGATACATAAAAATGGGTCTGAAAATGGATAAGCACCAGCTTCTCCTCCATCAAGAATGACCTGATGCAAATAATTGCATCCTAGTCAGACATTTGCAGTTCATCAGTTGGCAGTTCATGGTTTGTGCACTTGTCATTTGGTAACTATCTTATTTGAACAGTGGTGGTAGTTTTCTCACAAGTAGTCTCATCTTATCTGTGTTACGATAGTTATTAATCGCACTTCTATGGCCTGATATGATGTAGGTTTATTGAATTTCTATGACTCTGCGGATTCGTCTGTACTGACTTTGTTATCAGCTAGCTATACTGAATTACTGATAGGATCTATTTGGAGGAAGAAGCTGACTGCAATTTGCAAGTCTGCTCCTTAATTAGTTGATATATATTTTAACAATGTCTTTTGGTTAATTGGTTTGTTGTTATTCTCTACTTGTGCCATCGTGTTTTTTCATCAATGGTTATTGGTTATCTACAATATGCTGCCACGTCTATGTTTACATTTGTCTTAAGATATATGTACTGAAATAGCAAAAAAGAGGTCCATTTAGTGCTTGTTTTGTGATTGATTGCGTCACTGCAAGTCCACTGATTGATCTAGTATCTTGTTGCCGTCAGCTAGCTTTGTATCTGCTAAGAAGACACAATATCTTGTTTTGTTATTTTGATTTTAGTAAGTTCTGGGTTTGCTTGTCAACCTGTTCATAATAAAAAAAATGCTTACTTTCAGATAGTTTGATTACCTCATACATTACTTGGCCTAACAATTCAACGCCTAATTGCTCAAGAAGCTTACTGCCAAGTTGCCTCCTAAGATTTGATGAATCATATTAGCCCAGGAATCATATTTTCATATCTTCCTTTTGGTGGCATGCCATGCCATGGATAGTCCAACCAACCTGCTAAGTGTCTGAGAAAGTGACGCTAGCCTCGAGAAGATCTAAGTGCCATGTAGTGCACTTAGTCTAAGTGGTGCACGTGAGGTGAAAATGAGATGCTAATCACTTAAATTTCGTTTTTTCCCCCTGGTACCTGTGCACTCGAGAGCATCGACATAGCTTAGCTCATGAAAAGAATTTTGGAAGCTACTCCTACCCTTTTACATGATGGTGCGTAAATCTAGGCTTTGTTCTTTAACTAAATCAGGAATAAAATTGTTTTTAGACAAGTCTCCCTAACCTTATTAATTCCAGAATATGCCTTTAGATAGAAATATAATTTAGAAGGAGTGACTAGCTTTTTGGATAAGTGATGAACCTCTTCCGTAACACTGTAAGAACTGGATTTCTTCTTCCTTGGAATCACATTTCGATCATAGGGCGTTTGATCAAACCAGGATGACTTTGTTGTGCACTAGCTTGGTATCTTTGGTAAGGGAGATGCTAAACTTATGTTTTGTCTCTGCATGCTTTGATGTCACCTAATTCATTGTTCTCCACCTGTTGATCCCGTGAACTCTTTGTTGTGAGTTACCGAATTGATGTTTGCCTTCCACTTGTGTACCAAAACACATGATGTGCATCAAGTTTGGGGTTGTCACATTAGAGATTAGTATTTGTCATCAGCACCAAGCACATGCTGTTTCTCCATATCGCTTATTCGTCAAGCCACATGACGTTTTTAGCAAGTTGGAGCAGAGAACCACTAAGCTACCCTTGCAGATTCACAAATACTGAATTTTCCCTTGTTGAAACTCATTCTTGTTGATTCGATTATGCTCATATACATTGATCAAGATCTGATTCTCGCATCTGTTGCTATATATATATATCTGGTCTTGTGCATTGTTGTCATTAAGAGATAGTGATGCGCTCATGTGTTTATGCTGCATTTAACCTTTGTTCTTTTTGCGACGGTACATTTACCATCATTCTGCCTGAGGGTCAATCTGTAATGTCAAGCTATTCATGGAGATAGAGGCGACGTGCAAGTTCATGTATTCGTTACATGCCTTCATTTTCCTTGTTTCGCTTATGTTATTGTGTGATCCAGCAAGCTGTATGGACGTATCACGTATTGCAGTTGCAGGGCACTCTGTTCAATCTGACAATTTCTGCTTGCTGGTGATTAGGGGTACATGGCCTGGCTGAAGCAACCATGCATGATGGCCTTGCTACATATGGCAACCGATTGATATGTAGTAGTTTCTTTTCACAAGAAGTTGACTGGAGAGGGATGATGAGAAATCTCAGTGCTTCCATTTACAAGTGATGAGAAGTTTCACAGGACTCGCGTCGCGTACAGCACAATAACTGCTAGCAACATCTTCAGGCTGCCGTAGCATTTGCCACTACCTGATGATCATCATCTCTTTCAAGTTCTAAAAGCGCAGAATTTTTAAGATAAGAATTAGAAGCCCGTCATCACTGAGCTGCCATATGAAGAAATCGATCAGAAGCTATACCGTAAGATCAGCGGAGCAGTGACTACGCAAGTAAATCCTTCAAACAGCATGGCAGCTACTGATCAACAGATCAAAACCATCAATTTCGTAGACACCTCCAGGGTGCCATTATCAGAGCTGGGGATTTCAGGTTGCTATGGGCGACAGAGCTGCCGAACCAAAACCAATGTTGCTGGTTGCCACTGATATAGCAGATATTACTCACCGAGCTGGTCATAAATTACATGTTGGACGGAGCAATTGAGTATATGTTGAACGGCCGTGCCTTCATCTATCCCATCACCCCAGTGAAGACAAGCGTATACAGAAGTAATGCCTTCATCTATCCCATCACCCCAGTGAAGACAAGCGTATACAGAAGTAACAAAATATCTCGCATAAAAAAAGAACAAAATAGTTTAACTACTATCTTAAATGTAGCCAGCAAAGAAGTTTCTCATCAATCCTATAAATATCAGCATTCACTATTCAACAACTACAATTACTACAACTGCATCGGTTACTTTTTCGGCTAATATTACCAGACTAATTCACCTATTTTAGTTCTCCTCTAAGCAAGTACAGAATTTTTGAAAGCTGAACAGAGTGTCCTGACTGCAACATTTCCAGAAACTAGTGCTTATCCAGCAGATATGCACCTCAAGACTCTGGAAAACCGAAGAATCAGGCACCATAACAGTCTTCTATTCATGGCAGTATAATGTGGAAAATGCAAGTTTCCAGGACTCCAACTTTCAACATATTAGGCAGGAAAGCAAGAGCTTGCAGATATAATAGCACAATAGGTAGCGAGCAAGACCAAGTTATATCTTATAATAAAGAATTTACTAGGTAGGAAGCATGTACTAGATACACTGATAAAGCAGGAACTAAACTAGATTCTGCATGTCCTTGGCAAAAAGAATATGAAAGCTCGCCTGTATTACCCACTGTATATTCAATTAACTGAAGCTGTGGATCCAGAAGTCATTCCTGAAGAATTGTTAAGAGTTGCTGCCTAATCTGGATGACCTATTTTCCCCCCTTACCTCTGCAGAATTTTCTGTGTAATAAACAGCTCTGACCTGCTCTATTGTCTTTTTGGCCCCTTTTTTAGTAGCCACTTCTGAGTATAAAGTTCAGGTGAGGCTTTTGCCTCATCTTTGCTTGCTCAAGAAAAAAAGAGAGTATGCAGCAACAGCAATGAGATGTACTGTAACTAGTTTTCCTGGTATTCAAAACATAATCTGACAACATAAGCTGAGAATGCCACAGCAACACAATGAGCATTGCTTGAACACTGAACATCGATCGATTAAAGTGCAATTCAGGCAATCAGCGAGCTGAGCAAACTAGTTCAATCATTCAACGCAAGGGAAGGAAAAAACTAGAGATGCTGCGACTGAAGATTTAATCAACATAGGTACCTGATAGCAAAGTCGATCATTACAGCATTACATGATAACAGACGCATGGAGACATTGCTACTGGAGCATCTTCTTAGGATTGATGCAGTCATCTACTACCTAGAGAGCTACCTAATTAGTGACAGGATTCTAGCAACCACCTTACTTAAAACGAGATAACTACGTGATGCGAAGTGCACAACCCAGTACCAGGGGGAGAATCACCTAACACCGTTGCCTAGGATGCAAGCATGGCATCCAGATCCTTCTTGATGGAGGGGCAGCTTGTGCTCAGATGCTTGAAGCCTTCAGTGGCCATGGCTGCCTTCAGATTTGCTGGAGTGCTAAGAAAATCAAGGCACAACATTTTCAGCACAATGCAGTGGTGCTGCTCGGCCAGCGTCAGGATGGTTGCCACCTTGGTCACATCAATGTTCTTGCACATCTTATCCTCACAGATCAGTTTCAGCCTCTCAATGCTGTACCTGTCGGCCGCGACGAGAAGGTGTTGGTACATGGCGTCTTCATCTTCCTTTCTGATCTCTGGCAGCGAGTCTGTGTACAGGAAGCAGAGCAATGCCTTGAACACCTGAACCTCAATGTCTTCGACCCGGAAGATAGCGCTGCAAGCGGGGCGGGATGCGGCCGCCCGCGCCGCGCGCCGCATCCGCCGCAACGCCTGAAGCGGGCTGATGCGGCGGCCCGCATGCCGCCGCTTGCTGTTGGCGGGCTGCCGCATCCCGCCGCCAGCCGCGCCGCAAAGCACCCGCGCGTCGTCCCGCATCAGGCGTTCGTTTCGTGATTTCGTCTGCTGTCGTTCAGTTCGCGACGAGGCGTGCTATCACTGCTTGCTTCCTGACCTCATCTTCATCTTGAGTGCAAAAACGAGTACACGTTTAGATGCAGTATTTGAATCGATCAAAGGTTTGCTCTGGAAGATGCAGTATTTGAAACCACTATCGAGACCTACATAACTGCCGTAGTTCTGATTTCTGAACATTCTAACAGAAAGAACATTGACACTTCTGAAGCTGGACATGCAGCCATTCAAAATTACAGTTCAGTTAGGACAGGCCAAGAAGCAAAATAAACCATGGAATTTATCATTCGAAGTTTCCTTATTAATGGACGGAGGCCGGCCGTGCAGTCCATCACCGCGTCGCCATGCATCCTTGTTGGTGACGAGGTCGGCCTTCTTCTTGTTCATCTTGGAGACGCGATCGAGCAGCTTCTTGGCGTCGAAGCGGCCAACGATGGTCATGGTAGCTGGTCGCCTCGTCGAGCATGGACACCGTGTCCATCCGGGCGCCGCCGGGCACGAGCCGCTGCAGCACGCGCAGGCGCTCGCTGACCCGCTCCCGCCGCAGCCGCGCTGCCACCGTCTGCGGGTCGCTTGAGATCCGCATGTTCTTGCGCCGCGGCTGCAGCTTGCTCATCCGAGACGGGCGCTCGACGCGGGCGAGCTCTTGCACCGGACGCATTGCCCTCCTCCGCCGGCTTCCGCCGCTGCCGCCGCCGCCTCCTCTCCCCGTCCCCCGCCGCGAGCTGCTTCCGCTAGTTGCGGGTTGCGGCGCCGCCAGTCCCGCGAGCCGCGCCGCTTCGGCCCGCATTGACGAAGCGGGTTTGCGGCGCGGGCCTAGCAGCGTTGCGGCGCGGGCCGGCCCAGCGGCGTTGCGGCGCGGCCCGCCCCGCTTGCAGCTCTACCGGAAGACACCGCCTGTGGTGGTTGTGCTCTCCTGCATTTTGCCAAAGAACTCTGCACTGAAGACTGGCGACCGGGCCGCGAGCAACCACCGGTGCACGGGGAACGCCTGGCCGCCGACCTGGAACAGCACATCGGCGCCCTTCCCGGTCTGGAGGAGATCGCCAAGGTGCAGGTGCAGGTTGGACGGTGGCACGAAGGTGGTCGGCGTGGCAGCGTCTGCCGTCGTCTCCTCCGGGCGGAGCTCGCTCAAGACGACGATTTCACATCGGACAGTGAGCGAATCGCCCTTGATAGCACCCGATTTCTCCAAGGATCTCTTTTGGATGCACGCGAGAGGCCCGCAACCTTGACGGAAGGTGCTTGCTCCCCCAAGCTCAGACTTGATCCTCTCGATTCTCTTGCGAACTCGCTTCACCTCCATGAATGCGAACTCGTACTGCGCCGTCACCCGCTCAGTGGATTTCTCGTCGAGGACAAGTTGGAGGGATGCGTAACGGACGCTGCACACCGCCTCCTCATCGTTCCAGTGGTCGTAGTCGCCGTTGGGGAAGAAGGCGATGCGCCAGCGATGGCCGCTCACGGTGAAGGGGCTGGACTTGAGGGATTCGCCGCTTGGGAGGCTTTTGATGCGGGAGTAGCCGTCGATCTTGAAGTCGTGGTACCCGCCCGAGGCTGAACGCGACGGCTTGCGGCAGCCAGAGACGGGGGCAGTCGACATGTCTCTTTCCTCCTACGTCCTCGCTCACAAACTGCTTGATCAATAGCCGCCTTTTGTCGCTGCTCTGGTCCCGGCGCGGCAAGGGTGCGATGCTAACAGTGGAGTGGGGAATTTTGGGGGGATTCTGGGGGAGGGGGAAGTTGAAGAGAGACGACACGCCCCCGCTTTACAAGGGACGGTTTCGACGGGGGCCTTCGACACCGCGCAGTGTTAAGGTAACGGCCCACAAAACCGGCCCACGACGCCACGCCCGCCGCAGCCAGCGGCGCCGCGCGCAGCCACCGCCTCTCCGCGCTCGCTTCCAACCGCGCCGACCTGCACCACGCGCCGCCGCAGTAAGAGTTAACACATGTCGGATGTCCTACGCGGCTAGGTGGGTCATACGTAGTGAGGTGAGTTTCACATGTCGGATGCCATGTTATTTTTTTTTCTTTTTTTTCTCTCTTTCCTCTCTTTTCTTTTTCTCTCTTCCTCTCTCCCAAGCGCCCGCGCCGCCGCCTGTGTGCCCACGCCGCCGCCCCTCCCATGCGCCCGCATCGTCGCCTGTGCCCGCCCGCCGCCGCTGCCCCCCCCCCACGCCCGCGCCGCCGTCCTAACAACTCGTTCCCCCTTCCGCAGCTAGGCGCGCAAGGAACACTGGTCGCCGTCGTCGCCGAGCCGTCATGGTAGTCGCTTCGTCGGCGCCGACCTAACTTCGGCGGCGCGGGCGCGTGGGAGGGGCAGTGGCGCGGGCAGGCACAGCGGCGGTGCGGGCGCGTGGGAGAGAGGAAGAGAGAAAAAAAAAGAAAAAGAAAATGGCGTGGTATCCGACATGTGAGACCCACCTCGCCACGTAGGACAAAACCGCTCTCAAAACCGCCTGAGAGGTAAATTGTACCGGGGTGATGAGTTTAGGGTATCAGATACTCGGTTTTATAGTTGGAGGTGAAAATTGCGCTACCCCTAATAGTTGAGAGATGCAAATTAGAGTTTTCTCTTTTGTAAATGACTTCAAATCTAATTGTTCCGGTTGCCAAGAGTGATGGATCAGCCGAGCCAACACCAATGTTGCTGGTTACCACTGATATAGCAGATATTACTCACCGAACTGGTCATAAATAATACATGTTGGATGGAGTTGCAATTGAGTATATGTTGAACGGCCGTGCCTTCATCTCTCCTATCACCAGTGAAGAACAAAAGCGTATACAGATTACAGAAGTAACAAAATATCTCGCAAAAAAAAAAAGAAGAAGTAACAAAATAGTTTAACTATTTGCAGGAAACTCACTATTGAAGAAGCAACAAAATAGCTCGTAAATGTAGCCAGCACAGAAATTTCTCATCAATACTATAAATATCAGCATTCAGTATCCAGCAACTACAATTACTACAACTGCATCGGTTACTTTTTCTGCTAACAATACCAAACTATTTCACCTATTTTAGGAACTCCTCTGAGCAAGTACACAAATTTTGAAAGCTGAACAGAGTGCCCTGACTGCAACTTTTCCAGAAACTAGTGCTTATCCAGCAGATATGCACCTCCTCAGGACTCTGGAAAACCAAGAATCAGGCACCATAACAGTCTTCTATTCATCAATACTATAAAGTGCCCAACCATAACAAAGTGGAAAATGCAAGTTTTCCACGACTCCAACTTCCAACATATTAGGCAGGAAAGCAAGAGCTTGCAGATATAACGGCACAATTGATAACAACTAAGCCTAGGTACTGATAAAGCAGGAACTAAACTAGATTTTTCATTTCCTTGGCAAAAAGAATAAGAAAGCTCACTTGTATTGCGCACTGGGGATTGAAATAACCGAAGCTGTGGATCGAGAAGTCATTCCTGAAGAATTGTTAAGAGTTGCTGCCTGATCTGGATGACCTATATTCCCCCTTACCTCTGCTGAATTCCTGTGTACTCAGCTCTGACCTGCACTATTGTCTTTTTGGCCCCTTGTTGAGTAGCCACTTCTGAGTATAAAGTTCAGATGGGGCTTTTGCCTCATCTTGGCTTGCTCAAAAAAAAAAAAAAAATGCAGCAACAGCAATGAGATGTACTGTAACTAGCTTTCCTGGTATTCAAAACACAATCTGACAGCATAAGCTGAGAATGCCACAGCAACACAATGGGCATTGCTCGAACACTGAACATCGATCGATTAAAGTGGAATTCGGCCAATCAGCAAGCTGAGCAAACTAGTTCAATCATTCAACGCAAGGGAAGGAAAACACTAGTGATGCTGAACGACTGAAGATTTAGTCAACATAGGTACTTGATAGCAAAGTCAATCATTACATGATAACAGAGGCATGGAGACACTGCTACTGGAGCATCTTCTTAGGATTGATGCAGTCATCTACCTAGAGAGCTACCACCTTAGCTAAAACGTTCTAGCAACGTTCTAGCAACCACCTTATCTAAAACGAGATAAGTACGCAATGCAAAGTGCACAACCCAGGACCAAAAGCCGCCATTGCTAAATCATCGAACACCACTGCCTAGGATGCAAGCATGGCATCCAGATCCTTCTTGATGGAGGGGCAGCTTGTGCTCAGATGCTTGAATCCTTCAGTGGCCATGACTGCCTTCAGATTTGCCGGAGCGCTAAGAAAGTCGAGGCACAACTTCTTGAGCACAATGCAGTGATGCTGCTCGGCCAGCGTCAGGATGGTCGCCACCCTGGGCACATCAATGTTCTTGCACAGCTTATCCTCACAGATCAGCTTCAGCCTCTCCACGCTGTACCTGTCCGCCGCCACGAGAAGGTGCTGGTACATGGCGACTTCATCTTCCTTTCTTGTTTTAGGCAACGAGTCTGTGTACAGGAAGCAGAGCAATGCCTTGAACACCTGCACCTCCATGTCTTGAACCCGGACCACGCCTGTGGTGGCGGTGCTCTCCTGCACTGTGCCAAAGAACTCTGCACTGAACACTGGCGACCGGGCTGCGAGCATGCACCGGTGAGCCAAGAACTTCTCGCCACCCACCTCGAACACCACATCGGCGCCCTTCCCAGTCTGCAGGAGATCCCCAAGGTTCTGGATCAGGTCAGACTGAGGCACAAAGGTTGTTGGAGTGGTAGCGGCCTCTGCCGTGGGGCGGAGCTCCTTGAAAACGACTACCTCGCAGCGGATTGTGAGAGAATTGTTCTTGGTAGCACCTGATTTCTTCTCCAAGACATTCCTTACCATGAAATCTCGAAAACCGAAAATGCTACCGCTGCCAAACCTTTTTACTCTCGCCCCTTCCGCGTAGCTCACCTTCACCATTCTCATGCGGAAGAAGGGAGCTCGCTGCGGCACAATGAAAGCGAACTCGTACTGGGCCAGCACCGGCTCAGTGACGTCCTCGTCCAGGACGACGTAGACGGATGCAATGGCTTTGCCCTGCTTTATCGCCTGCTGAACGGTGCTGGAGTCATTGGAGAAGTATCGGAGGCAGCCGTTTGCCACCATTGCCTCGGCGTCGCCGTTGGGGAAGAACGCAATGCGCCAGCGATGGCCGCCCACGATAAAAGGGCTGGACTTGAGGGATTCTCCCTTGGGGAGGCCACTGATGCGGGAGTAGCCGTCGATCTTGAAGTCGTGGTACCCGCTCGCATTGTCGGCGACGATTGTGGATCCAGAGCGCGACGGCTCGCGGCTGCCTGAGCCGGAGACGGGCGACATGGCTCTCTCCCTCCTAGATCCTCGCTCGACAGCTGCTTATCAATGGCCGCCTTGCCGCTGCTGCTGGTCGCGGTGAAGGTTTAACGAGGAGTGGAGTGGGGGATTGGGGATTTTGGGGAGGGGAAAGTTGGAGAGAGAGCACCGGATTTTTGCTATCGGAGAGAGGATCAGAACAACGACGATCGAGCGTCGTTTCAGTTGTACAGTGTGCTCGTGAGTCGTGACCCTATAGCAGGCTTTTTGTCCTCCATTCCTCTCTCTATTTTTTTATCCGTGTAAGTAATTAGGAGTATTTATTTTGTTTAATTGTTTACATAGCCTCAAGCAACAGGCGTGAAACCTATTTCAAATCTTGGAAAGGCTTTATGCTTTTTGAGTTCACATGCTCTCACTCTCACGTGCCTAAAATGTAATCATCAATCAAAATTTGAACAATGGCGACGAGCTTCCTTGAGCCTGAAGGGTTTAAGTTTGGATTTGTTGTCCCATCTGGGCTTAAGAAGGGGTTCAACAACGGCCAACCTGGCAAAGTTGGCAGAAGAGAAGATGGAGCGACGACAAAACTTGTACGATTAGAGAGAAACACGCTAGTTTATTTCGAAAGGCTTGAACTTGAAGTACGGAGGAGATGGCATTTCATTCATCGAGTTCAGATTGTGTGGTCCGGATAGGTCGCCAGCTGCCACACGAATATTCATATCCTATACTCCCTCCTTTTTTTTTTTTTGGAAATAAGGGATTTTTATTACCCCCTGCTTCTAAAGAAGCATGGTACCATGTCACAGGTTCAGAAAACGTAAAGCAACAAAGAAACGAACACAAAAGGAAAAAAAACACTTGGTCCCAGGCGATCTTCCAGATCCTGGGTGCTTTCTTCTTGCTCTCATCCGCCTCCTCACCTTTCTCCTTACGATATTTACCATGGTTCTCTTTTAACTCGCCTTCCAGCTTCATTTCCTCTAATCTGGCAACTTCTTGCAGCATTCCATTGCGTCTCCCCTTCTCTTTTACTTCTTCCTGTACCTGTAAAAGAAAGAGCTTTTTCTTTTTTTGGGCATCGTATCCAGCCTTGATGCTCCACTCATAACTGGATTCCCCTTTCTCAAGAAACCCATCTCCATCATTCATAAAAGAGATAAGCAGACACATCAAACCGTATTCATCAACACTAATCGATCAGCATTGTTTTAACCATACTTGCATCATATGGTCCACCCACCATGCTCCTGAAATTATTACATACCAGTTCTCATACTACTTGATCCTCACAAAGTCTACTCTTCCTAACCACCTTTCCCACTTACTATTAGGGTTTCTGCTATCCATTACTAGACGGTAAAAACAGAACATCATCTCTGTGCTCCCTCAAGTATCCCTTCATTCGCTCTCCATAATTCGCCACCACCTTTTTTTCGTCTGCATTCATCAAAATGCTCCATAAGTTCATGTAAGATACAGTGGAATATACAATCTGATTAATATCACACAAAAATCTGTTCTTAAAAGTTGTACTGTTCCTCCACTTCCACACAGCCCACATCAAAGCTACTCCTATCACCCTACTGACATGTCTCCCTTGGCAAATATCCTCATTCATCCACTCTTCCAGATTCATTGGTATTCTATCTATCACCCCATTCTCTCTCGAGATCACCCACCCATTCATGGCCACTGAACATTTGAAGAAAAGGTGATCTAATGACTCATCAGCATTACAAAAGCTACACTTTTCATCCCCAGTCCATCCCCTTTTTTTCAACTGTACTCTAATAAGTGTCTTCCTATGATACATGATCCATAAAAATATTTGAATCCTATAAGGAAGTTTGTATTTCCAGATTTCCATGTGCTGTCTAGAAATGGTCATTACCCCCTCCTTTACCCATTTATACCCTTCACTCGTGGAATATTTCCCTTGTTTGCCCTTCCATTGAAGAACATCCTTGTCATTAGACAGATTAAAACCCATCAGCAGTTCTATCAGGTTATCCCATTCCCCTTTCAGATCCCCCTGGATGTCTCTCCTTAGACTTATCCTAACTGGTTCACGACACAGAATTTCATGGACTGTGCTATTTTGATTTATTACTAACTCATATATATCAGGAAATTGAAATTTCAAAGGGCACTCGTTCACCCAACAGTCATTCCAAAATCTGATGCTTTTCCCATTTCCTAACACAAATCTCGAAAACCCATGCATTTCTTTTATCGCCCCAATTACCCCCCTCCAAAATTCTGAATCCCCTTGCCTTTTTGGCACATGGAAAATATTAGTGTCTTTTGCTTTTATATACTTTTCTTCAAAACTTCTGCCCACAGTTCATCATCCCCAGCATTTTGCAACCCAAAACCCCATTTCCCTAGTAGGGCTGTGTTGAAAGCCTCCATATCTTTCACACCTAGCCCTCCATATTCAATGGGTAACATAACTGTCTCCCAATTGACACATGGTACCTCTTATGTTCAGGTATATTATCCCACAAGAAACGAGCACATTTTCCCATTTCCTATACTCCCTCCTGGAGTAGTTTTTCGTTTGCAAAATTCTTCAGCTAGTATTTACCTATACATGACATCCTTAAAAACTATAACACCAACATAAAAATTGATGAAAACATCCCTTTTGGACAGGAATCACCAAGAAAGTTTTTTTTTTTGAACAAATCGTACAGCTTTTGAACTTTGTTTGAATTATGAGAGCATCAAAGCAATTCCTGAAATGTAGGTCCTCGCAAAAAAAAAAATCCTGAAATGTAGGAACTAGTACATCATTGCAAAATATTATTCGTCAGAAATAATATCCGTTACAATATACTAGCACACATCCTTTTGCTCAGTTTGCTAATAATCTTGTGTGATGACCTTGTACTTTCTGGGAAGTGTGTGTACGTTCCAGAACTTTTAAAGCGTCTCAATCCACTTTATGCATGACGTTTTAAGCATGTTTTTAAGACGAGTAAATGTTGTATATACCCAAATTTGAGTTTATATTTTTGAACATACGTATACAAGTTGCGCGCAAAGATATTAACTTAGTTATTTTGAATATTTTTTTTGTGTAATTTAACGAGCAAGAAAACAGTCCCCAAACTGAACTTTGATGCGAGTAGTGATATGTGGAATGAAAATAAAATTGTAACTGCATCTCTCCTAAATACTCTATTCGTTCCTTTTTACCACTAGAATTAAAATTGCAGTACATTGAAAAGAGTATATGACTAGCGGTACATGTGGCATTTGAACAAGTAAAATTGCAATATTTAAAATTACTGCACCTCTCCTAAATACTCTCTGTACGTTGAAAAGAGTCACACAAATTCAAATATTGAAAGAAGAGAGCGGGTGTGTGTAGAAGATAGAGCGATCGAGCGAGCGAGAGAGGGAGAGAAAGAATCAGATTCGTTGGCCAGGCCATATCGTCCTCCACGGCTGCCAGCGACACGGCGAGCGGTACCAGATTCTCAGGAACGATTGCTACAGCTCCCGCACCAAGGGTGGTCGCCACCGGAGGGCTGCTCAAGTCCCGCACTTTCACCGTCGGCGGCCACCCACATCTACCACCCCCAGCGGCCACCACCCGGACTCCGCCGACTACAGCTCCCACGAGACCACCCCCCGTCCTCCTCCAAGCAGGTGGTGGGTGGTGGCACAGCAGCAGTTCAGCTTCGCGGGCAACGTAGTTCCAATCCAAGGACATCGAGAAACGGCCGCTCCCTTCGTGTCCGTACCCCCGCTCGACCTGCAACGACACCTCGGCGACCTCCTCCGAGCCGGGACAGGCGTCGACGCGCTGTTCGTGGTCAAGGACGAGAAGATCCCCGCCCACCGGTGCGTGCTCGCGCCCAGGTCGCCGGTCTTCGCCGCCATGCATGAAGGAAGGCGACACCGCTGTCAATGTCATCCGCATTGACGAATGACGACATGCAGGTCCCGGTGTTCAACAAATCTCTGCTCGCATTCATGTGCACCGATTTGTTCCCGGAGACCAAGGAAGAAGAGGAAAAGGGGAAGATGTGATGTTAAGCACCTGGTTGTTGCTGCCGACAGGTACGACATACAGGGGCTGAAGATGATTGCGAACACAAGCTGTGCAAGTATATTGCCCCTGGTACGGTGGCTGCCATTCTGGCGCTTGCCGAGCAACACCATTGCCAGGGCCGGAAGAAGGCATGCCTCCAGCAAATCTGAAGGTACCCGTGGCCGGTGACGGCTTCGATTATGTGAGAAAAACCTGCCCCTCTGTTGTTGCACAGTTGATTGTCATGCTTGGCACCTTGCTCCAGTGATGCTTGCTGATTTATCTGTTCTTTCGTAGGCGCCAGCAGCTCATCACTTGTTGCCGAGCTGTTCTTCAGGAGCGCTCCATTCTGAATTCTGATGCTTAGAATGTTGTACTTCTTCAACTTGTAGCAGAGAAGCTGCCCAGCTTTTGGTACCCTATGTGGTAATACTCTGAGCATATTATGTAGAATCCTGTACCAAATGTAGCGATACATTGCCACAAAGTGCAGTATTTATCATGTTACTAGTCAGTAATAGCACTTCAATTTGGCTCCTTGTACAAAAATTTAGATAAGCTACGTTTTTGTTTCAACAAAAAAAACTCAGACCTGCGGGGGGTATGACGGCCCCCGGGCATTTTTTAAGGAGAACGATCGTCTCGCACAGATCGAGAAAACCCCCGAACCCTCCTCCGCACCATACACAGGGACTCAGCAGGCCGGTGAGAATCGGCGCGAGTACTTAACCTGTGCTTTGGTCCAACGGAGGAGCGAGAGGATTTTTTTTTTTGCACTGCAGCGATCAGAGCCATATTGCAGGAAATAATCGCTACAGTGCCGCGGTGCCGCGGTGCATCGAACCCGGGCCGACGGAGCCTGGTGGCTCTGGCCACTCGGGCGAGCACCCGCTGGCTACGTTTTTGTTTCAACATAACTAAATATGTGGAACGAAGTACTATCCAAGAATTACTTATTTTTCTTTCTTAAATCATTGGCACTCTTTTGTATTAATTGGCAGTACTCTTTCGTAAATGGCACCATTGGTAGTAATACATTGCTAATGAGCACCCTTTAGTGACAAAATTTCCCCGTCTCTAATACTATTAGCGACGAGTTCTCAAACGAAGTACTATCCAGGATCCTTGAGACTGTTACTTTCAAACCTGACACTGCATTGCTTTTAGAATTCATCAGTTAGTATAGACCCAAACGGCTAGCACCAACTTCATTTTTGCAAGTACACACCAACATCAATTTGAAGCCCAAATAGTAAATCAACATCTCATTTCTAATCTAAACCCCTAAAGAACCAGTTTGGAGAAAAATATGTTTAACCTGCCAGATTATACCCAAACATTTATGGATCGTTGATCGTAAATCTGTCCTTGATTAAAACCGTCGGATTTGGAGGAAGGTGAGCCATCCTGGCCGAGCGTTACACATTTTGTAACGCTGGTAGCCTCCGTTGTTCAATTCTTGTGACAATAGCTATCAGAATTTTACCAATAAAAATTCCTACCCTCCCGCATAACCCACGGCCCCGATCAATTGGATTTCCTTTCCTGCGTACGTTTTAAATTACTTTCCATTCATGTTTGCTTTTATTTTTTCGCCCGCAACACCCACGACCTTGTTTTCAGTAGCGAATCAATCCCCCTCCATCAATCGCGCGCTCGTTTCCTTCTGTCTAGAACCCATCGCAGCAGCGGGGGATGGGGATCCCCTCTTCCTTCTTCGGGGCTACCCTTCTCCCAGCGGCGGCGGCGGCTGCTCTTCTCCCGGCGGGCCCACGTGATGGGCGTCTACCTGCAGCGCTCCTGGACCATCCTCAACGCCATGGCCGTCCTCATGCTCCCGCTCTACCTCTTCGCCGCCCCGATCCTCCGCTTCTTCCACCAGGACGCCGACATCGCCGCGCTTGCCGGCCGCGTCTCGCTCTACATCATCCCGCAGCTGTTCGCGTACGCCGTCAACTTCCCCATCCAGAAGTTTTTGCAGGCGCAGAGCAAGGTGATGGTCATGGCGGCCGTGTCCGCGGCGGGGCTCGTGTTCCACGTCGCGCTGACGTGGCTCCTCTGGTGCTACACCGCACTTCCTCCGCTTCAAGTCTCCACTCAAATCTGCTCCAAATCTCGTCTGAATCCGCAGATCCTCACGCCTGGATTCACCCCAGAACCTACGCGACCGTCATCTCCACTCAAGGATGGAGATTCGGAGGTTCTGCGGTAGCTGATGGAGGCGGTGGTGGGTGTTTCGGATGTACGACTCGCAATTTATTTGTGGGTGACTCAGATGGGGGATGCGGTTCAAGAACTCTAAGACTACGGTGAGTGCATTTGATTCAGCAGCATAGGGTAGGATTCATTATTCAATTTGTTCACGATTGGGGATTGGGCATAGCTTGGATTACAGTTCATTCAGATTTGTGTTGAAACTGATACTTGTTGATGTTAGGAAAATTTCTATGATGAAAAATCCACTTGATAGAATGTGTAATCATTTTGAGTGAATCGAGCTGTTAGTGCTCAATTTATTTTGTCATAAATACTGTATGCTACGAGAATTCAGATTTTTGTTGACATTGATACACTAGAATTATTGTGTTCTTTGATGATGATGGAATTATGCAGGTGCCAGCTAGCATTTCTCTCTCCATATTTTTTTTATGAACGGATTGGCAGTCTCCTCCATATTTTTTTTATGAACGGATCGGCAGTCCCCTCCATATTTTAATCGAACAAGATTGCCTAACAATAGTTCTCTCTATGTTTTCTCCACTTTAGCAACCTAGGAATGCAGGTCTAGAGTTGCAACTACAGGGGCTGCTTCCCCAAGCCAATCTGCACATTTTACTGCTCCTGACACCTCCAATTTTCTTCCCATGGTATCTGGCTTGCTTCCCATGCAGATCCACGGTGCCCAGAAGAGACAAAGTATTGTTTCTCTTCAAGTTTACACAGCACATTAGTTGTGTCTCTGATGTTTGAACTTCTTTCAAATGGATTTTGATTGCAAAAATTGAATGACAGTTTAAAAGGAGTTCATGAATTATTTTGCCTTTTGTGAAATTGAGTTGGAAGCCGTACGAGGTAGTTATAACTGCTGCCATCTATTTTCTGTTGTTGAAAATTTGTCTATCTTAACAGGAAGATGATCTGAAGACTGAAATAACCATGGTGCCTCTCTTCAATCTGCAGGTTCATGGCCCTGCAATTGTTTTGTGTTTCCATGTTGCAGCTTTTCTGAGGACCAGTTAATCGACGAAAAGCTCCTGTGATGGCTGTCCCATGGTACAACCGTCTGGCGACCCACACATGCCCATGAGTCGTAGCTAAAGTACCATTACTGAGGGCACAGATGGAAGGAGAATGAACGTCGTCAAGAATGAAGGACTATTGGGAGGTGCTTAAGATCATAAAACACGCAAAGGAGCCCTCAAAACTATTATTTTTACTTTCAAATTCTGGTGAGTCAAAATATACCTTACTTGATTTAGTTTGTCAGTCACTCCAGAGTCTTTCAATTAAATATTCAGAAATTCTTGAATTTCATTTTTTATCTTTACTGTACGCATGTTGCCTATCATATGAAAGGGGGCAGGGGCAACTTTCGCATAGTGTGAATCATTATCTAAGTTACAAACACATGCAACAACAAGAACCACCTTTTTTATCCAGTTCTCATGAGCTTATGGCTGTAAGAGACCATGTAGTGTTTTGCATGTATGCTAGACATACGACCGTGTGCATGGGAAATCCAAGATTGTATGTGGGCTTGGCTTATGGCTTAAGGCAGTGTGCATGTAAAAGCCAAGCCATATGGCAGTATGCTAGACATACGACAGTGGGCTTATGGCTTATGAAAACAAGATTGTCTTTGGTCAGCGTCCATCTACGAGCCAAGATTTCTGCCATTTTGATTGTTTCCTTTTCTTTTTTGAGTGCTATAGTGTGTTTTTACAGCAGTCCGTTCATGTTCCCTAAGTTTGTAAAAGTATAATCAGTTCAGTAGTCACTTGTATATTTTATAGGAGATTAAGCAGTGTTTACTTGATAGTCTGCATTATGCAGGACTTCGTTCCATAGGAGGATATCTTGCATGCATCCTCTGATAAGCATTCTTTACTTTTTCGTCCGAAGAAGATGAACTATTATTCTTGTTTTGATGACCAAGAACTGTTATGTGTTTCAGGAGAAGAAAAGTGAGAATTGAAATGAATATTTTTCATTCTTGATTTGCTGAAAGTTTTGATATTGTGAGCATCATAGGGGATTCTAATGAGAAACGTCAAGCTGTGAGTATGAATGGATTGCTGTAAACAGTGCCTGGGATGGAAACTTGGATGGATGTCCACATATAGAGTGTAAATAGTTATGAATAAGTTTATTTGTCGTGCGGTCAGTCACAAAAAAAAAAAATGAAGACAACACTCTGTTTCCTGTGTTCTGAATTCTGTTATGTCATCTAGCAATACTAATGTGAAGCTACTGATTTTCAGGTGGAATGTATTAAAATGCTATCACAACAGTCATGGAACTGATGCAATCAGCACCCGCTTCATTTTGGTTAAGGACTCTTGCAGCTTCTGCATCTCTTCCCCACTTTTGAAAGATGGTAAGGTGCTCTTATCACTGAATATTTTGAGACACAATGCTCTGTATCGCTGCATTTTATATCAGGAAAAAACACAGGAAGGACTTCCATTAAAATACATAGCTAGAGAGAAATCTGCAGTACAGATTTTGATCATGGTTCTTGTCGAGGCCAGTACATGCAAATTTTAATGGAAGTCCTTCCCCAATTTTTCTACCTCGGGTGGGGATCTAATTTTCTTGGATTTAGATTCCTTCGGTTTTGCAGCATGTGGCTGTCGTCGACTATTAGGCTAATCCTAATCTTAAGGTCAGCTGGAATTGCATTTCTTATGTGTTCGATGCAGTAGAGATTTCTTTTATCCCAACATTGCATCAATTCTTGACTATCCATACAGTAGTCATCCTGAGTGAGCTTTCACTAGCTCTCATCCTTCTGCCATCCATAGTTGGGATAGAACGAGAGTAGAGGAGCTTCCAGGTGCCTCCCTTTTTAATTTCCTCACATGCTGCAAAATCTAGACAACAGCTACTGAATTCTGAAAGCAACTAAAAGTCATTGATTTTTGTTCCTTTTAAGGCGTTGGCCATTGGTGCTCATGCTCAGACTATTCAACTATGTGATTCCAAACATTTGCAGTTAGCTGATTTATGAAAATCTTATTGGTTGTATTTCATTTCGTTCTATAGTACATAATCAGTATATTTTCCTTACTCTGTTCAATGATTCTTTCAATCCAATGCTCGTAATGGCTTCAAGACAGGAATCTATTCCTTTCGCCTGCAATTTGTGCAGGTGCATCCTGATGGTTTTGCCTCATTGTGGCTTTGAGTGAGCGGTGTGCCTTAAAAGGATTAGCTAAGCGGTGTGCCTTAAAAGGATTAGCACTTTTGCCTCATTGTGGCTTTGAGATACCATATTTTTTATGTATCTCGGTGTATCAGGATACCAAGATCTGTTATTAGAAATATTAGCTAAGCGGTTTAGTTTGAAGTACCTAGGAGGGGTACTTTTTTTGCAAATCCACGAGGGGTTAGTAATTTTTTAAGACAATCTGTTTTCTTAAATAATGGTTACAACAGCTTCGTACATGTACGTGTTATACATGATTTATTGATTTAGAAAGATACCGAATCAAAAGACGTGTTACATGTACGAGGGAGTAGTTTTTTTTTTCTTGGAAAGATAAGAGTCAAAGAGTGAATGGGTAATATTTGTCTTGTGTTATATACTTTTAACAAATATATCATTGTGATATAAAATTTATTGGCTTAATTAAGTGTTTAGAATTCACTTGGAATATGTTATCAACTTTATTTTCAATATTGTTTTGAAACTTGTAGACACGTGCGTGGCGCACGTGCATTGTTACTAGTGTTAGAGACTACTCCACTTATATATACATCGATATATCTGTCTATCACCATATGAGTAGGGCTCCGTTGTTAAATAAACCCTTGGATGGGCAGCATTACCATCTGAGATTAAACCCTCCCTATGCAAATAATGTTACTGCAGTTTAGTAGTTCGGATAAATCAGAAATATTTCAGATTCAATTAGGTTCGTACATTGATAAATCCAATCATCCAGAATCACGAGCACTATGCTCCATAGAATTAGCTTTCTGAATACTTGAACCTAGGCCCCTTGAAACAACAATTATTTATCTTTCTTTAGTATGTCATTACACTACAAAATTTCTAACCTTTTCCAACCGTTTTCTTGTAATGGCAAACGCTGTATGATTATTTTGTTAGATATCTCCTAAAACTGTTGGAAATGATTTTGGTAAATTACTAAAACTGTTAGGAAAGATACAAATTATACTACGAAAATTGTCGGCGACACGAGAAAAATACTCTTGAGTGTTATAACTATTGGCCACTTCAAAGAAAATTGTCAGAAAATTTATATTGAAAAGTACTTCAGCTAGGAATGTTTTCCCTTTTTAAGATTTAATTTGAGGGTGCGTTTGGTACGGCTCCAGATTCTTCGAGAAACAGAAACGTTTCAGATTCCCTGTAGAAACGTTTCAGTCTGAAACAGAATCACTTGTGAAATCGTTGGCTGGCTATATGGATTCAGATCCCTGAACATACTAGGAGGGTTAAATTGTCCAATATACCCTTTGTTGATACAGTACAAAATACAAAGCATCAGGAAAATAACAAATATCAATTACGAAATCATTAAAGGAAAAAAGAAAGAGTACAACGTGAACTGGGCTGTCCATAATTGGGCCCATTCAGCCCATTAGCTACCGATTTTGCTCTTATCCGATCCTACGAATCGTTCTCTCTTCGTCATCCTCTGGCTAGTTCGCCATAACCAAGCCGACGACACCGCTCAAGCTCGGATTGGCCATGCGCCGATTGAGCACCCACGCTATAACCAAGCAAAGTCGAACACCGTTTGCCTCCTCCATCATTTCCCTCAAGCAAAACTTGAAACTGTTGGGGGCTGCGGCAGCAAACCGTAGCTGGGAGCAGCGTGGGGTGCTCTGGTGCTTCGCCTCGAGCTGCTACTGCAGGAACGAAATGATGGGGCTGTGGCAATTTGACGTAAATACTGTCGAAATCGGAGAGGGATGCGAAACCAGGAACCGTTTCACCACGCGGAACACCTCTCTCGCCGTTTCACGTGGCTAGGCAAAAAATCTGAATCGTTCCGCTTCGTTTCGGTGGAGAAACGTTTCGATTTTTATGTCTTGGTAGCGTTCCAGCCGTTTCGCCGCTGAATCGGAAACGATTCGACTTGCCAAACGGACCCTCAGTCTTGATGGCTTTGAATGTCGTCCCATACTCGAAAAGAAGGTAAAGTCCACCTTACAGGGTATAACCACTCTGGTTTCGCTGCGACTCGCTCCGGCGGCGGTGCAGGAAACGAACGTCATCCGTTAAGATTTGCGTCGCTGCCGATGTCGCTCACAAGAGTGACGCGGGGCCTTCTCGGTTGATGGACAAACGGATTTTACAAAAAAAAAAAAAAAAATGCACCACCATAATCTTGAAATGCTTTTTAACTAGCTGATGTCTTCATTAGGCATCGATCAGGCATGAACGACACGCCGCACATGCATGCATGCATCCTGTCGATGGGCAGGGCAGACGGTTCATCACCATACCAGTGGCGGCGGCGACACCGTTCGTCTTCTGTTTTACATATGTTTAGTCTCTGTGACTTTGCTTTCCAAGAACGAAAGAAAAAGAATGGAAGACCCTTCATTTAGCTGTAGGAATGTGACGTCGACGCGGTGACGGCCGATTTGAAGATCGAAATGCCGATGCACGACTTGCAAGCAGGTGACGCTAGCTACCGCGCTTAATAGTGTCAGAACAAAGAAAAGTAAGACAAAGTCCGCTCGGATGAAATTGGCAGGCAGGTTCTTCCTCTGGCTACTTCCACATGCATGCATATCCTGCAGGAAGCAAACACTTGACGGGATCTTCATCTTCCACATTATGGTGGTGGATAATAGTGTAAGATGAATCAAGCGACGACGACTCGGTTTCTGCCGCCGCCCGCATATTTACGTCGGCGGCCGCAACCGGCGCATGCATGCAGTTGCACACAGAGATGTTGAACCGTGGTGGCAGCAGGGTCAACTTCGTCACATGCATCAGCCGCGCGCCGTAATATAAGAGGGTTACGGACAATCGATCGTGAGTTGGTGACTGACGCGCAGTGGAAGGTATACCGAAGGACTGCATGCACGCACATCGATCTGGTGGACTAGCTGGGTGCTTTGATTTCGGGCGGTCGACATGCCAGCAATTTCTCCGCGTATTCTCATTTGCGTTACTATCTGCATCTCGACCGTACGGAGAAATGTTCACGAAACTTCAGTTCAAGTATTCTTTTTTCTTTTAAAGGAATCGGGGACGTACTGATACGTACACGTACCGACCACACTGCTAGCTAGTCAGATGCTGGTCAAGTCAACAGTGCGATGAGTGCGTCACCTGCAGCTAGCCTATCCGTATCCGAGACCGTCGTCATGCATAAATCTCGATGCGCTTGCACGACTTGAACGGGTTGACTAATTAAGTTGATCACGACACCAAATAATTAATGTAGTCACCCAAGTTAAGCGCGCAGCTAACCTGGTTTCCTAGGAAACAACAACCCACGCATGCTATACTTGCTCTTCAACACGCATGCCATGCGCATCTCGATCTGCCGGACTAGTCTTTTCGATGCACATGGTCATATTCAAAAATAAAAGATTCATTCGTAACTACGCAGCAGTTTCCACGCATTTCATGGAAATTAAAAGAATCGTCGATCGTCGTCGTCACATGCATGCGTACGTCATCAAAGTGCCGAGCTGCATGATCGATGATGCCCGCTTTTAGACTCGGATACAACTAACCGATGACCCAGGCTCAGGATTGTGCTGGTCTAGCTAGCTAGGCATATATTCAATGGATGTACACCTTGCACCGTTGCACGACACTGCGGGTACAACTGTAAACTTCACCCAATGCAAAGGCAGCAAGTCGAGAAACGGATCACCACCCACCGGACGTCAGCCTGCAGAAGGCCTAGCGGAAACCAGTCAACTACTAATAAATCCTTTAGATGCGGAATTTCAAGGAACATATTTCTGGAGCTTCAAAATGGACAGGAAACTAGAGCTGCAAAGTACTCCCTCCATACTCACAATTGTCGCCGTTCTACCAATCCGCCCACTTTCACAATTCTAGTTGTTCTACTCTTTTAGTATGTGTTCTGGACGAATTTGCCCCTCCGCACGTCGCACACTCCCACGGTGACTCATTTGCTTCCGCGTCTGCATTTAACAGCGCCGCCCCAGCTCCCAACGCATCGTCTTCAACATCACGCAACGCATGCAGCATCCTCAGAGCAGGGTTAGTGGTTTCGCCTGCTCACTACAGGAAACTCCTAATTTGCCTAGTGTTTTAGGGTTTGACGAGAGCATTATTTCGGGCACTCGGCAAACAGGGTCTTTGCCGAGTGCCGCCCTCGGCAAACCCTAGGCACTCGGCAAACTAGGGTTTGCCGAGTGCCACGTGGCAGGCACTCGGCAAAGGTCCCTTTTGCCGAGTGCTCCCTAAGGGACACTCGGCAAAGGTGGTGGCTAGCACTCGGCAAAAAAGTCCTCTCGGCAAAGTTTGACGTCCGTTAAAAATTTTGGGCAGCCGTTGGACGAGGTGGGGCCGGGTACTCGGCAAAAAAGGGCACTCGGCAAATTTTTTATTTTTTGCCGAGAGCCCCCACCACGACACTCGGCAAAGATGACTCTTTGCCAGTCATCTTTGCCGAGTGTTCCCACCGGCTCTCGGCAAAGAGGACCCTTTGCCGAGTGTTTTCCCAATTACACTCGGCAAAGAATATTTTAATGAATTTTTTGGACCTCTAAATTAATTCAAATAAAAAAGTTTTTAACTACGAAGTTGTATATTTTGTCAACATCTAAACTTCTTAGTATTTTTTCATTCGATAAAGCACTAGTAAATTTGTTCACAAATCCTATAGCTCCCGGATAGTTTCCCGAAACACGAAGAAGGATATTTGGAATATGTGGACAACATGTCTAGAATTATTTTGGAAAAAAAAGACCAAAATAAAAGTTGTAGATCTTCATAAGTTACAAAACTTTGCTGTTAAACACTTTTTAATTTGAATTCAAATTGTCACCGAAAAAAATATTTGAATTTCTCAAATTTGAAAAATTGAATTTTGGAAACAATTTCGGATGGAGACATACTAAAAATAGAAGTTGTAGATCTCGAGAACTTGTGAAACTTTCATGTTGCCAAATTTTTCATCTGAAATCAAAATGTCAACGTAAATTACGTTTGAATTATTCATATTTGAAAATTTGAATTTTTAAACAATCTCGGATGGCGAATTTGTGAAAATAAAAGTTGTAGATCTCGACAAGTTATGAAGCTTTTATTTTGACAACTTTTTTATTTGAAATCATATTGTTAACCAAAAAATTATCTAAAATTGAAAAACTATGTGTTGAAAAAAAAAGAAAAACAAATGTTTGCCGAGTGCCACGTGGAGGGCACTCGGCAAAGTTTGTTGTTTGCCGAGTGCCAGATCGCGGGCACTCGGCAAACTTTCCAAGCACTTAACCGCGCGACGCCTTCTTTCTTCCTCATTCTATCTTCCTCATTTCGCATCTCCCCCACAGCGCCGCCCCAGGTCACTGTCCCCAAGTGCACTGCCCCCGCCCTGTGCCTCCGCCTCCGCCCCCGCCCCTGCCCGGCGCCCGACGCCCCTGCCCTGGCCCCCAGCACCACCGTCGGCCTGCGCCGCTTCCGTCGACCTGCCCCGCCCGGAGACGCCACTGCCGTCGACCAAGAGCCCAGGGACGCCGCCACCGCCCACCGCGGCCCCGGCCTCGGCCCCTGCGTCCTGGGCGGGGCACCGTGGCCCCCGGCCACCGCGGCCCTCGGCCACCGCACCTCGGCCCCCAGGGTCGCCGCCCCAAACCCGCCGCTCCCAAGCACGCCCCCAAACCAGCCGCCCCAAGCACGCCGTCTCGCCCAAGGTTAGGAGGTCTCCATCCCATATTCAACATGGAAATTACTCCAATTTGATGTCCCAACACGAAAATGAACTAGGTACTAGCAAAATGTTAGGATCAGACTTGGATTGATAGGCCGCATTGGTGTGATTGTGTGAATTGGGTTGATGTGAGTGAAAAAGACTATTGTTAGTTGTTTCGAATAGTTGATAATCATCGTAATGGATGTGGTTGTTGGCCATCGTGCCGTTGTTTTGTTGGATGTGGTTATTGGCCATCGTGCCGTTAGTTTGTTGCAGGTTTTGGGAACCTCACCGTGTAGGGGAGATGCTGTCGAATTTTGCCAAGTGGTGAAGGAGGATGGCCAACCTGACACTTACCAGAGTCGACGTGTCTGGTTTCTACCAAGTGAGATTTATTTGGTCGATACTTACCACTCTGGTAGGTGTCACGTTTGCATGATGATAAGACTATTCCCGATCTGATGGCACCATTTGTTTTTCTATCTGTTGCCTTTGAAAATGAACTTGAATATAGCTATTGTATGCAAGTAATCATTTCTATGTTGAAATTTGAAATTGCCTCTTCTATGTTCCGTTCTTTGCAGGAGAGGCTTTTGCACACCGTCCTCCACCGGTCATTTTGCAGCACAGCAAGGTGAGGCATAACCAACCCTTTTTTCCATCCATATATGTATGTCACGCGTAACCTAGTTTGGCGTCTCCCGTTCGAAAGAGATGTTGGCAGTCCTAAGGCCCAACAGAAATGAATCCGCAAGCGCACGGATACCGATGTAGCTTTCACCCCAAGAGTATTCCTAAGGTATCGAATCCACAGGGAACGAACAGTGTACTAAACTCGAGATCTATGCAGAATATCCGTAAAAAGGGACACGCTAAGCAGGGGATTAATACAGTAAAAAGATAGTCCTCTGGCCAGGTAATCTAATGCAAGATATTAAATAACTGAGCAATGCGATAAGGGTTTTTTGATATCATCTACTTCGGGGCACGGCCGCCGTCAAGACACGCAACCCGAGAACTAGGTTCAACGTATCCGGTCAACGGACCGCGTCTAGGCCCTACACACTCAACCCGAACGTGGTGGACTACAGAGACTGGTGTAGCTGTCACCTACACTCGCGGCTACCACAACATCCCGTGGGATCGAGGGCAACTCAGGATAAATCAAAGTATAAACATCACGTTTACACCTATCATTAATACCAGCAACTAGCAATTTTCCTGGAGCTAGCACATGCAGTAAATAAGAAATACTTACTACACACCTGAATCCCATAGATAATAAAGAAGAAAACCTTACTTTATTGCTCAACAAATAATACCTTACATGTTACCCGGCCTGGAAGACTCGGACGACTACTCCCAGGCGGAGCACATACCCGAGGCGCCGAGGAAGAAGAGCTCCGACATCTCCGGAGCTTCCACCCTTCCTCCGACCCTCACTCACTCCCTACTTCTTTTATCTTTTATTCAGTCAAAGAATGGGTTACATTTTTCCAAGAATAAGTTTGTCTATGATAGAGCGTGACCCAACTTGGGATCTTCTCTTCTCAAGTGTGAAAGTGCAAGTTCTACCGTGGGAGCTACCCTCTATTTATAGGCCTAAGTGAGGTAAAGTGGCCGGCACGTGCTCAGGAAGTCGGTGGCTGGAATTGCGCGAAAGGGCAGGCCGGCCGGCCCCCTACTAGGCCGGCCGGCCATACATTGTCTTGGATGGCCACCGCCTTCGCCGTGGAAGTCCGGGATCGCTTCCCATGGTCGGCTCCGAAGTCGGTTTTCGAATGGGGCGGCCAGAAGTGCAGAAATCATCAAAATAAGGCCCAAAAGCCCATCTTCCGGATGTCGGTTTGTTCACCCACTATGGAGACCACTTGGGCTTGATGTTTTATGATGCGTATAACTCACTGGAGGAAGATCGGGTCCATTGGAGACAAAGGTAGGCCGGCCGGCCTAGGGGGTGGCCGGCCGGTCAGGAAATTTCTGCATTTCCTGTAATTTTCGTTGAGGCATAACTTCTGCTCCCGAACTCCGAATTGGGTGAACCAAAAGTCAATCTTGACTATCTTTTCAAGGGCTTTCACATGGAGAGATCAAATATTTTATTTGGATAATTTATCTCCATGGCAAAACCCTCTTTGTTTATAGTTTGTGGTGATTTTACTTCATAATTGTACCTGCAATCAAATTATCACCAAAACTTGTGGAAAGCCATTAGTCCATAAAGAATGTTCATTTTATTCTTGATTGATGGCTTTTATAAGCTGGTTTGGTGGTAAAAAGTAGTCGTTAAGGACCGCCAACAAGAGATACAGTTGAAGATATGCAGATCTCTGCATATCTAAGACCATATCTGTTTCGAATTGTCCACATTTTTTGGACAGCCCGAGGATGCATAGATGGGGTTAGTTTCCATGGTCTACTCCGGTTCGAGACAGAGTTTCGGCATCATCTCCCTGTTGTTCTCCGGATACACAATCTCCCTGACGGAACGTGTATTTCGATAATTACTTCAGGCTCACTATGTGGAAGTGGCTAAAGCTCACTGTCTTCAAGAGTTGAGAGATTGAATAGCAATAATCAAAGATTCTTTCAAACTCAAAATCCCTCGGGTTTCAAAAATCCCCCCTTCCTTGTATGTCACAAAATCCATAACACATGAGTCACTCAATGTGGTGAAAAAGCCTTTCTTCTCTCAAAAGATATCTTCCCTATCTCTAATAGACTTGTATTTGGAGCTTGGTAGGGAGAGCACAATCTTTTTGCAGAATTTTGTAAGGCTAAGAAAGAATTCTAAAGAGAATACTGCACATCCTCATTGTTCAGTCAAGATAAGAATTGATGCACGTGGTGGGGGAGAAAATGAACTCACACTATGGGAGAATTTTGATCTATGTCATGCCCAATTTTGAATTTTGAAGTCAGCCATAGTGCCCTTTTTTTTTTTTTGACATCGGGGAAACTCTCTTTTCTTTTTCTCTTTTTTTTTTTAAGAGTTCCCGCGATGTATGAGGTAACTTGTGTGGCTCCTTTTACTTCCTTTCATGATTTTGTGGGCTGAACATAGGGAGAAAAATTCTTTGAAGATGAAAGAATTCGCTTGAATTTTGAGTCAAGCAAGTTTTCTAGTGGAAGGATTCGAGAACACACGCGAAGGATAAAGACTGAACTTTGAGGAGTGCATTTTTCTCAAGAGAATTAAATCTTAACCGAACTCACAACAAAAAGATTGGCTTTTGAGGAGTTCATACCTATTTATCCTTTTGGCTCTAATAGGCTTTTTCAAAGGATTTTGTGACAACAAATCCGAAGGAAAAATTTGATTCCCAAGAAAATCAAGAGAAGAAAGAAATCAAGATTTATGCATATATCAAATCTCACAACAAAATAGACAGGAGCGTCCTTAAATTTATTTTTGTGAGCAAGAAGAAACAGTGAAATAATAATGCCATAAACCTGATGATTAGCAAGAGTTTTATTTGGTTCATCTTCAAGAAATTATTTTGTTTTGTTTTCCAGGTATGTGAAACAGAGCAAACGGGTCAAGATAAAGATTGAGGAAAAATTGGACCTGATTGGAGTTTGACCAAGGCCGGCCGGCCTGGGGTGTGGGCCGGCCGGTGTGGTCCCTCCCCTGTTCCTTCTCTGTTTTGTCGGGACGATGCGCCATCATGTGTTCACAATTTTGTTCCTGCGCACTCGGGAAAATGTGAGCGTACAAAGGTTGGTTTATGTGGTTGCCCCACATAAACCAACACTCAATTAAATAAACACTTCACATTGACATGTTAGATATTATTTATTTTTATTATTATTTATTTTTATTTTTTTTAAAGAAGAAAGGAAAAGGGTGCTTGGTTAAGGTCGAAGCCAGACCGTAGATGCAAGCATTTTTAGCTTTGGATAAATTCGAGGACATCTACTTCCTCGAGAGCAGGCATGGAGGGTTCTAGGAATACTTTTAAACCGCTGGCCATTTACCTTAAAAAGGCTTCCATCATCGCTCTGGAGAGTGACGGCCCCATGGTTGGAAGATTCCACGACGGTATAAGGGCCGTCCCATTTACTCCGGAGTTTACCAAGGCCAAATAATTTAGCGCGGGAATTAAAAAGTAGTACCTTATCTCCTGGCGCGAAGTGCTTCTCACGGATGCGCTTGTCGTGCCATCTTTTAGTTCTGTCCTTGTATAGCTTGGAGCTATGGTACGCCTTTTCCCTCCATTCTTCAAGCTCGGCGATTTGAATTTGCCGCTTGACTTGGGCTTGATCTAAATCCATGTTCCATTTCCGGATTGCCCAATATGCCTTGAACTCTAGTTCGACAGGTAGATGGCATGTCTTCCCATATACCATTTGGTATGGGGTCATGCCAATGGGTGTCTTATAAGCTGTCCTGTAAGCCCATAATGCTTCATGCAGTTTGCTTTTCCAGGACTTTCCCATCTTATCAACGGTCTTTTGGAGGATATTCTTGATCTGTTTATTTGAAGTCTCCGCTTGACCGCTGGTTTGTGGGTGATAGGGGGTCGCTACTCTATGTTCAATTCCATATTTGTGTAGCATTTCCTTGAAAGATTTATCAATGAAGTGTGAACCCCCATAGCTAATAATCACCCTTGGTGTGCCGAACCTTGGGAAGATGTGTTCCTGGAGCATTCTCTTTGAGTGGGTGGAATCTGCATTGCGGCATGGTATTGCTTCTACCCACTTTGAGACATAGTCCACTGCCACTAGGATGTACTCGTAGTTTTCTGACTTTGGAAAGGGTCCCATGAAGTCAATGCCCCATACATCGAAGATATCAATTTGAAGGTTATTTGTAAGGGGCATCGCATCTCGAGAGTTTATCCCTCCAATTCTTTGGCAACGAGGACATCTCCGTACATACTCTTTGGTATCTTCATACATAGTCGGCCAGTAGAATCCACTCTGCCAGACTTTAGCATTGGTACGGAATGCTCCATAGTGGCCCCCATACGGTGAAGAGTGACATCTGTCAATGATCTGCATTGCTTCACAGGTGGGCACACATCTTCTAAGTAAGCCATCAGAGCAGACTTTATATAGATAAGGATCATCCCATAGATAGTATCTGCTATCCCTGATGAGCTTCTTCTTGTCCTCCCCTGGTGGTATGTATCCCGAAACGATATAGTTAACAATATTTGCATACCACGGTCGGTGCTTGTTACCTTTAGTAACATATCATCTCTCAAGTAGTCATTGATAGGTAATGCATTGGGATCTTCAACTTGTAGACGAGAGAGATGATCTGCCACTGTGTTTTCTACTCCCTTGCGGTCTCTGATTTCTATGTCAAATTCTTGGAGGAGTAGAATCCATCGGATAAGTCGTGGCTTTGCATCCTTCTTAGTTAACAGGTACTTGAGGGCTGCGTGGTCAGAATAAACTATCACTTTCGCGCCCACCAAGTATGACCTGAACTTATCAATGGCATAGACTACTGCAAGCAATTCCTTCTCAGTGGTAGCATAATTGAGTTGTGGCCCTGTGAGAGTCTTGCTTGCATAAGCTATGGCATGATGCTTCTTATCCTTGGTCTGTCCCAACACTGCCCCAACGGCATAGTCGCTTGCATCGCACATGATCTCGAATGGGAGCTTCCAATCTGGAGGTTGGATAATGGGGGCTGAGATTAATGCTCGCTTGAGTTCATTAAATGCCTCCATGCACCTCTCATCAAAGACAAATGGTGCATCCTTAGCTAGCAGATTGGTGAGAGGTCTGGCTTTCTTGGAGAAATCTTTGATAAATCTCCTGTAGAACCCTGCATGCCCCAGGAAACTGCGGATCCCCTTAATATTCCTCGGGGGTGGGAGTGACTCAATGACTTCAACCTTAGCCTTGTCAACTTCTATCCCTCTGGCAGAGACCTTGTGTCCTAAGACAATTCCCTCCGTTACCATGAAATGGCATTTCTCCCAGTTCAGGACTAGGTCGGCTTCCTTGCATTTTTGTAGCACCTTCTCTAAGTTTCGTAGGCATCCATCTAATGTCTCTCCATAGACAAAGAAATCGTCCATGAATACCTCCATTACTTTCTCAACAAGATCTGAGAAGATAGCCATCATGCATCTTTGGAAGGAAGCAGGTGCATTGCATAATCCGAACGACATCCTGCGGTATGCAAAGGTGCCATAGGGACACGTGAAGGTTGTCTTGTCTTGGTCATCAGGATGGATAGGAATTTGGTGATATCCTGAATAACCATCTAGAAAGCAGAAGAACGAATGCTTTGCCAGCCGCTCGAGCATTTCATCGATGAAAGGAAGAGGATAATGGTCTTTTCTTGTTGCCTTATTCAACTTCCTGTAGTCGATGCACATCCGCCACCCTGTCACAGTGCGCTGAGGGATCAATTCATTCTTTTCATTCCGCACAACTGTCATCCCTCCTTTCTTTGGCACAACCTGAACGGGACTGACCCATTGACTGTCTTGTACTGGATATATAATCCCTGCCTTGAGTAGCTTCAATATCTCCTTTTTCACTACTTCTCTCATGGCATTGTTGAGACGTCGCTGGTGTTCACGAACAGGCTTGTGGTCAGGTTCCATTGGGATTCTGTGGGTGCAAAATTCTGGACTAATCCCCTTGAGGTCTGCAAGTGAGTAACCTATTACTGATCGATATTTCTCCAGTAAGGCTACTAGCTTCTTCTCTTCTTCTTGGGAAATCTTGTCACTGATGATAACTGGGGTGCTTTGATTCCCAAAGAGGAAGCTGTACTTGAGACCTGGCGGTAACGGTTTTAGCTCGACAGGCGTTGGAGCAGTTTCTTCTTCATGCTTGTCTAGTTCAACATATGGAGAAGCATCTTCATCTTCAGTAAAGAATTTAGTCTCTTCCTCCATATGGGGTGCTTCCAAGAATTCTCCAACTTTTCTTCAATAGAGGCTAATTCTTCCATAGTTTCAGGGTGCGTCTCTGCTTTGGTGTTGAGAGCACGCCTGATGTCAACGGGGAAGCTTTCTTTCCCAATACGAACATCCAACTTCTTCCTGTAAGTACTTTATTTGGGAGAATGTGTAGATTGGAGTTCCGATCAGTAAGAAGTCTTGCTTGGGTATATCGAATATGTGAAAGGCGAGAACCATGGGCTGTTCATTTATCTCTGTCTCCACTTCCCGCAAAACTCCTACCGCTGGGTAATATTTATTCTCGAAGACCAACCATTTCTTTGAAGGTGTTAGGTTGTCTTCGGACAGCCATCCACTACTTTCAGCCATATACTTTGACATGATATTGACTTTGGCTTTTAAGTCATATATGGCTTTCCTCCTAGCAGTGGATTGAATACTCACCATAACGCAGTCGGGTTTTGGATTTAACTTGATTGTCTCCCTCGTGCATTCGGCTTCTTGAAACCAATCTTCACCCAGAACAGCTGACAGTTGATGTATTCTTTCTGTCTGCTCTTTTATTTCCTCCCAATCCAATTCTTCGGCGTCATCATCATCAAGGTGACAATTTCTCTCTAGCGGATATGATCTAGTATCCCCGAATTTGGTGAAATCAAATTCCTCTTCGTAGGGCACGAGAGGAAGAATTGGTTCCACCACCTGAAGGCTTTCAGCTTCGGCAAGAGTTTGACCACCTTGGATAAATTTGGATTTGTTGGGCAGACATAAAATGGTTCAGGAGTTTCTTCCATGATCGGAGCTTCTTCTATGATTGGAGCTTGACGAACCTCGACTTGAAGCATGGGTTGAGCAACGGGTACTTCTTCTTTTGGTAGCTCAGGTGTAGGTGGCACATTGCTATCCAGATTGCTCAGAATTTTCCCAAGAAGTTCGAATCCTTCAGTTGGTGTGATTCTTGTGAAAGACCCTCCAGAAGCAGTATCCAGAAAAGTACGGCTCCCTGGAGTGAGCCCCCACATGAAGTGCTGAAGGAGTACAGCTGGTGAGAGTCCGAGATCTGGTCCTTTGACGGTGTATGACATGAAGCGCTCCCATGAGGCTCCCAATGTTTCTTCACTGCCCTGCTTGAAGGTAAGAAGCTCCATACGAAGAGCAATGACCTTTGCAACAGGGAAGTATTTGAAACAGAAGAGATCTCTGAGAGTTGTCCAATTTCCGTTGGCCCCTCCTACTGACATAGCATACCATTGTGTTGCCTTTCCACTGAGTGAGAACGGGAATAACTTCCATTTCAGAGTGTCCTGTGGAAATCCCTGGGTCGAAACAGTGGAACAGAGCAGCTCGAAGTATCTCAAGTGTTCATACGGGTTCTCATGTTCATCTCCGCAGAAGATGTTCCCCTGAAACAGCGCTATGAGTTCTGGACGAATCTCATAGCTCTGGGCTGTGATTGGTGCAGATGCTGGAGGAGGCTCCAGCAATTCTCCTTTCGGAGCATTGGCATATACGATGGAGGATGTGTCCATGGTAATGATAAAGAAAAAGAAAAAGAAAAACAAAACAAAATAAACCTATTCACGGATGATCCTAGATTCGAGTTAGCACAGCTACCGTTCCCCGGCAACGGCGCCAGAAAGCTTGTTGGCAGTCCTAAGGCCTAACAGAAATGAATCCGCAAGCGCACGGATACCGATGTAGCTTTCACCCCAAGAGTATTCCTAAGGTATCGAATCCACAGGGAACGAACAGTGTACTAAACTCGAGATCTATGCAGAATATCCGTAAAAAGGGACACGCTAAGCAGGGGATTAATACAGTAAAAAGATAGTCCTCTGGCCAGGTAATCTAATGCAAGATATTAAATAACTGAGCAATGCGATAAGGGTTTTTTGATATCATCTACTTCGGGGCACGGCCGCCGCCAAGACACGCAACCCGAGAACTAGGTTCAACGTATCCGGTCAACGGACCGCGTCTAGGCCCTACACACTCAACCCGAACGTGGTGGACTACAGAGACCGGTGTAGCTGTCACCTACACTCGCGGCTACCACAACATCCCGTGGGGTCGAGGGCAACTCATGATAAATCAAAGTATAAACACCACGTTTACACCTATCATTAATACCAGCAACTAGCAATTTTCCTAGAGCTAGCACATGCAGTAAATAAGAAATACTTACTACACACCTGAATCCCATAGATAATAAAGAAGAAAACCTTACTTTATTGCTCAACAAATAATACCTTACATGTTACCCGGCCTGGAAGACTCGGACGACTACTCCCAGGCGGAGCACATACCCGAGGCGCCGAGGAGAAGAGCTCCGACATCTCCGGAGCTTCCACCCTTCCTCCGACCCTCACTCACTCCCTACTTCTAAATGAACTTGATAGAGCGTGACCCAACTTGGGATCTTCTCTTCTCAAGTGTGAAGGTGCAAGTTCTACCGTGGGAGCTACCCTCTATTTATAGGCCTAAGTGAGGTAGAGTGGCCGGCACGTTGCTCAGGAAGTCGGTGGCTGGAATTGCGCGAAAGGGCAGGCCGGCCGGCCCCCCTACTAGGCCGGCCGGCCATACATTGTCTTGGATGGCCACCGCCTTCGCCGTGGACGTCTGGGATCGCTTCCCAAGGTCGGCTCCGAAGTCGGTTTTCGAATGGGGCGGCAGAAGTGCAGAAATCATCAAAATAAGGCCCAAAAGCCCATCTTCCGGATGTCGGTTGTTCACCCACCATGGAGACCACTTGGGCTTGATGTTTTATGATGCGTATAACTCACTGGAGGAAGATCGGGTCCATTGGAGAGAAAGGTAGGCCGGCCGGCCTAGGGGGGTGGCCGGCCGGTCAGGAAATTTCTGCATTTCCTGTAATTTTCGTTGAGGCATAACTTCTGCTTCCGAACTCCGATTGGGTGAACCAAAGTCAATCTTGACTATCTTTTCAAGGGCTTTCACATGGAGAGATCAAATATTTTATTTGGATAATTTATCTCCATGGCAAAACCCCTCTTTGTTTATAGTTTGTGGTGA
This sequence comes from Eragrostis nindensis, assembly GCA_012490785.1. NCBI lineage: Eukaryota > Viridiplantae > Streptophyta > Magnoliopsida > Poales > Poaceae > Eragrostis > Eragrostis nindensis. The sequence goes on along the minus strand of JAAXCT010000673.1, from coordinate 29,567 downwards.
TTTTACTTCATAATTGTACCTGCAATCAAAATATCACCAAAACTTGTGGAAAGCCATTAGTCCATAAAGAATGTTCATTTTATTCTTGATTGATGGCTTTTATAAGCTGGTGTTGGTGGTAAAAAGTAGTCGTTAAGGACCGCCAACAAGAGATACAGTTGAAGATATGCAGATCTCTGCATATCTAAGACCGTATCTGTTTCGAATTGTCCACATTTTTTGGACAGCCCGAGGATGCGTAGATGGGGTTAGTTTCCATGGTCTACTCCGGTTCGAGACAGAGTTTCGGCATCATCTCCCTGTTGTTATCCGGATACACAATCTCCCTGACGGAACGTGTATTTGGAGAACAGCGGGGAGTTGCATCACTTCTCCTACCGGCACTCCTTCTGCAGGCACTCCGGTGAGTCACTTCAAATCTTTTGTACTTTAATTTCTTACCTTCAAGTATGATATAGTGAAGTAATTGAAGGGTTTAGCTATGCTAGCTTGTAACTTACATTTTGTCTTACAAGTTTTATTACTATGAACCTCTATTACTACAACTTAAATATTAGCTTATATGTTTCTAACCTACACATTTTAGCTTATATGCTTCTAACCTACAATTTAAATACTTCTATTACATTCCTCGTGCAGAATCAATCGGCGGGATCCAATAATCCGATCTCCCCGCCGAATGCTTGGTCGCCGTGGCCACCTCGTCAATAAACTTGTAATTGTATTTCAACTTCTATAACTATGTGTCGTGATCGTGTGCGAGTTTGTGATGATGGTTGGTGGACTATGTGTTTGTGATGATGGTGGACCTCTATGTGATGTGTTTGTGATGATGGTGGACCTCTATGTGATGTGTTTGTGATGATGGTGGAGCTTTTTATGTGATATGTTGAGTTTGTGATGATGGTGGAGCATATTTATATGATATGTTGAATTTGTGATGATGTGGGCTCAAATATGTGATATGTGATGATGTTGTGGCTCATATATGTGATACATGATGATTTTTTGTGTTGTGGTCTAGGTTGTAGTCGATTTTAAAATTTTTATTGCAATCTGGAACAAAAGTTTGCCGAGTGTATTTAGTGTTTGCCGAGTGCCATGGTAAACACACTCGGCAAAGAGGCAACTCTTTGCCGAGTGTTCTTGTTGGCACTCGGCAAAGTGGCCAGAGTTTGCCGAGTGCCAGGGGCTAGAGCACTCGGCAAACATTTAATCTTTGTCGAGTGCCCGGGCCCACAGCACTCGGCAAAGGTTAGAGTTGACAGCTGCCAGCCGTCAACTACTTTTTTTTGCCAAGTACCACATGGAGCACTCGGCAAACCTTTTGCCGAGTGTCCGAGAAATGGCACTCGGCAAACCCTACTTTGCTGGCACCTGTTTGCCGAGTGCCCTTAAGGGTTTGCCGAGTGTTTTTGTTCCTGGGCTGCAAGGAGCATCACTTCGCCCAAGCCGAGGCAACTGTGATGGCGGGGCCGCTAACATTTGGAGGTGTTTGGTTCGCGGTTTTGTAACGCAATTAGATTGCGGAAGGAAACAGAAACCGATACATGTGTTTGATTGACGATGTCCTGTAATGCGTTGCCGTGTAATCGGATTACAGCCTACTCAAAATTGAATCCCTCCATCCCCCACCGTAATCACATCCCGCGTCCGTCTCCTCCAGCCGTGCGCACGGGCGGTCGCATCGTCTTCCTCCTGCGGCCGGGCAAGCAGCTCCGTCCATCATCCGGCCCTTCCTCGACGCGCGAGAGGTTCACTCCCTCCAGCTTCCATGCCCCATGCCCACGGAGCTCCGCAGGTTACCGATACACTGCCTCCTCGCCGGCGAGACCCCATCGCTGCGCCCTCTCTCCTTGTAGCAGATGCGTTCTTCTACAAAGCTGAGATTGCAACTGTGATGGAAAGATCTGACGACGACGACGCCAATTGTTGACGCCGCAAAGATCCCGCATCCATGCCGCTCATGCAGGCCGATGGCCGCAGCCTCTCGCACCGTATCTCCTACTTTCTGATTTCTGAAACAAGCCGCTCAAGCACTGCAGCTTTTCATGGCTGATACCGTTACATCACGGAACCAAACAAAAGCTGCAATCACCCATTCCGCCACTGATTACCCTGTATTATGATTCCCTTTGCGTTTGCGTTACCAGTGCTCATACCAAACACCACCTTAATGTCTTTTTCTCTCCAGCACCAGCGTAGAACCAATGAGAGGTGTGAGAGCAGTGGTGGTGGACCCAGAAACGTGCATCCGCCCGCTTGCTGCCGCCGTTTCACAACTCGCTCGCTTCTCTCTCTCTCTCTCTCCTCCTTTCTCTCTTTTTCCCATTGGATTTCGCCAGCTGAAGTAGCCCCACTATTCTTGCTCTCACACTTGAACCAAGCACGCAACACAGCCCTAGCTCGAGCGCCCAAGCGCAGCACGCAGCGCTGGCATGGCTTGCGCGCCGCTCTCCATCGCTCCCCCTTGCTCGCTAGCGCTCGTCGCTCCGCCATGTCTCCTCTCTGGCGCCGCTCCACGCTCGCAACTCATCGCGCCGCCCTCGTGAGTTCATCGGCGCGGCTCTACCGTCTCTCGATCGCGCCAACCACACGGTCTGCCTTCGCTCGCAGCGAAACGGGGCAAGCGAAAACTTCGTCGCAGCGAAACGGGGCAAGCGAAAATTTTGGAGCAGCGAATGGCGCGAGCGAAAATTCCCAACGTGACACAACGACGTGAGGTGAAAACTAAACAGCACGAGCGTAAAAAATGCAGGTGAAACACAACTCAAACGGCGCGACCGAAATATTCCGACGCGCAACAGCGGCATGCGACTTTCTCCCGAGCGCCATGCAAAATCGTGAAAAAAAAAGAGCCATGCAACAACAACCCATGCATGCTATACTTGCTGTTCAACACGCATGCACATTCCTGGACGGGTCGCGCTAACGCGCGTCCGTACGCGCGTTAGGAGAGCGCGCGTACAATGCCAGAGCCCGCCACGTGTCCGACTGCCTGTCCCCTTCGTCTCCGTCGCCGGCCGCCGCCCCCGCCGCCTACCCCGCCCACCGCCCGCCTGTCGCCCCGGCTCCGGCGGCGCCCGCGCCGCCTCGCCGCACCGCCGCGCCGCCCCCCCACCGCCGGGTCGCGGCCGACCCCGGAACCTCTCCTTCTATGGTCCGCAGCACAAATGGAGTCGCCATAGCCCGCCGCCACCCTAGCAACCCGAACACCCTAACCGCCGGCGATAACCACCTCCGGGCGCGGCCGCGTCGCACCGCCCGCACACACCTGTGCTCCGCCACCGCCACCCCAGCAACCCGGAACCCTAACCCCGCCTGCACTAATCCACCACCGCCCTCGCCGCCGCGTCGCAACGCCCGCCCCGCCGCCGCGCTCCGCCATCCTCCTCGCCGCCGCTTCGCACCGCCCCGCCCCCCCGCCGCGCTCCGCCATCCTCCTCGCGTCGCGCTTCTCTTCCGCCTTCTCCGGAAGCTGTCGGACCGGGACAGAGCGGACGCGCACTCGCGCTATGGCGCGACGGGTCGCGCGGTAGACTTTTCGTTCCTGGACTAGTCTTCTACAGTTTTTTACCTCAAGCTAAGTACCTTCTATTGTCCTGCTCCAAATCCAATGCTCCATGATCATTTTTGTTCAACCTAGCTATAGTAGCTAGCAGCAGGGGCCCTTTAGCAAAGTTTCTGGCTCCCATGCATCCATTTCTTTCTTTTCCCTTCAGAAATAGAGACAAAGTACTCGTTCGATGCGTATGGTCATGCTAAGAAAATAAAGATTCATTCATAGTCCTCACAAAAAAAAGGAAACAAAGATCCATTCGTAACCACGCAGCAGTTTCTTCTCGCATTTCATGAAAATTAAAAGAATCGTCGTCATCACATGTATGCGTCATCGAGTGCCGCGCGAGGTGCATGCTATGATTACAGCTTATAGACTCGGGTACAACTAACCGATGACCCAGTCTCAGGCTTCTGCTGGTCTAGGCATATGTTCAATGCATGTACACCTTGCACGACACTGCGTGGACCCGGAAGTCGTGCCATCCGGCACAACTGTAACTCACACACACCGAAAGCAGCAAGTCGAGAAACGGATCACCCACCAGATATCAACAGAAAAGGCCTAGTGGAAACTACTAATTAATCCTTTAGATGCGGAATTGCAAGTAACATATCGATCGTATGCACCATTTCTGAGCTTCAAAACAGACCAGAGGCTAGAGCTGCAAAGTAATGAGCATTGCGTTATGTTGCTATTAATTGATACTATTTCTTGAGCAATGAACTGACCAATTCCTGTTATTCATTGGTTTGTTCACTAAAGTAAAAGTCCATTATTTATGCTTCAGATAAATCACCCTAAAATAAAATTGAGTAGTCTATAATTTCCCTTTTTTTTGTGAAACACAGTACATACTTAGACACAAGCATGCACGAGTACTCACCCTTATGAATGTCTCATTTCACTGAAAGAATAAATAACCGTAAATGTGCAACACATGTGCCAAAGAATAAATAACCTAACCAGATGAGCTATGCTCGCTCTGCAATCTACAATTTCCTTTGCACAACCAAAAATAATAATACAAGAGTTGATGCTTTGCATCATCTTTTAATCATGTTTTCTGTTGTTCCAAGCAATAGAACTTTTAATTTTGAGGAAATCTCTCGTTTTAGGTGATTTTTAGGAAATCCTAAGTAATGTTTTCTTTAGAGCCACAGAGAACGACTTGACTGTGAACTTTCCATTTCATCAAGACATAATTAACAGACAAATCATCAGCTAAACTATAAAAATGCACCGCTAGAGGAAGCCTTTTTTTTTGTGTGGGTGCGTGAAATGCGTTCCTTGCACTCTTATTCCTACTTTTCCAACCCTAACTAGATATAAAATCTAGTGCTACCACCTACAATCAAAACCTTTACCCAAAAAAAAAAATCTTCTTGTAAAAAAGTTCTAATTTAACCTTATAAAAGGCTTTTTTTTTTAAATCTATCTTGAAACGGAGGCCCTCTTGCTACATTTTCAAACATCTTGCAACGTTTCATTGTCATCTGATAGTATTAGTTACACAAAGTACTGTAATAAATCAGTGACGAGCCAAAATGGCCTGCAGTGGCGGACGAATGCATGGTTTGTCACCGCATCTCCGCGACTGCCACTGTACAGTTATGTGGATTATACTTTAAACATTTGTAATCAATATGCTTCTGAAGCTACTTAAAAAAAAATGCTTGTGAAGTCGAATTCTTTGGATAATTTTCTGTTTTGTTGGGGCCAGTATCTTGTGGGTTAATTGGACTACTATGTGTTGTTCTCAGGAGGAGTAGGCTGTGATTGAAACATCATGTTCTCCTGTCTCCAATAAAGTCGGTTGCGACTAGGCCCCCAGAGCGCGAACCGGCCCCGTCTCTCGCTGCCATCCCCCTATCGGTGCAGTTCCTTTACTTCGTAGCTAATTCATGCAAACGTTGCTTAACTCGGTCACACCGCAGCTGATAGAGATAGGGGTGTGGCGGTGTGCAAACACTCTCGCCGCCACCCGGCTTCGCCGGGTATCATACGCTCGCGACGTCGAACCACACGCGCGTGGCCGGAGGTGCATACTAGTAGTAGCAGCTTGTCGACATCATAATGCACGTGTTCCTAGTACGGCCGAACGCGGGAGCTTGCATTGCAATCAGTTGCAGGCAGCTGTGTTATTATATCGTTATAGGATAAAAGCTCGAATGGGATCTGGATCAAGAGCGTGCATATACATCAACTCCGTTCTCAATACTAAATATATTCGCTTGGCTTAAAATAGTAAAGCAGCTAGATATGTTCACATGGGAGTTGATTAAAGTACGTGAAAATTGTACCGGCCGGATTTCTTCCTGCATGCACTGTCTCGACGCGGAATTTTGTTTTTTATTAAAAAAAAGCTTTCCTCGTGGACGAACGATATAGCAGAAAAGCTTACAACGCGCTTGTCCTTTTGCACGTCATTTTCTTGAGGAGGACCACGTACGGCTTCTGCTTGCCGCGTAAGTACATGCAAACTGGACCACGGATCCACCGCTACAATCTATTACATTATATATATAATTGACCAAGAAATGAAGCGTCCATGTTCACTCTCAAGGCTTAGAAATTCTCACGTTAATCCGAGAAAATAAGAAGAGAAAACATACCCATATGTCATTATGAACAAATTAGTCACAAAACCCCCCCTATAGATATTTTATGAAAATATGTAAATTCGGAATAACAAGAAATAGCCAAAATACTCCTTGCACCTATATATAAATTACCCCCGCCATGCCATTAATCCGGAATAATAAAAAATGGCCAAAAATACCTCTCACACCTATTTCTAAATTACCCACCATGCCATTATGGTTAAAAAATAGCTAAATATGAGTAAAAATAGCTAAATTTGGAATAATAAGAATAAATAAAATACCCTTCACACCTATTTCTAAATTACCCATCATGCCGTTATAAGTCCAAAAAATAACTAAATTTGGATTATAAAAATAGCTAAAAATATCCTGATTCTTATTTTAATTTACCCACTATTCCATTATGACTCCAAAATAGCAAAATTTTAGAACAATAAAAATATCCAAAATACACTTAATTTCTATTTCTAAATACACCGCCATGCCATTATATGAGTCAAAAAATAGCAAATTCGAAATAATAAAAAATAACCAAAAATACCCTTCACACCTATTTCTAAATTACCTATCATGCTATTATAAGTCCAATTGTATTATAAAATAACTAAAATATCTCTAATTCTCATTTTTAATTTACCCACTATTCCATTATGATTCTAAAATAGCTAAATTTTGGAACAATAAAAATATCCAAAATACACTTAATCTATTTTAAATATAATGTTATGAAAATACACCGCCATATGTTTAGCTAGCTTGGCACATTCTCTTATTTTAGCATGATACGTTTTCTTTAAAAGATTTATTTGTAGCATGATACGTTCTTTTTTTCTACCATGATATATGTTAGTTGTTTAGCAAGACAAGTTTGAACCGACCTCACTTCTAAAACAAAATCAAATACATCGGTTAGCTAAGATACAATCCAAGATAAACGATGACTCATCTCACATTCATATTAAGGGATGGTGAGAATTCTTCAATCTATTTCTACTATTTATAATATAGATTATAAAATAAAATATAATAATAATAATAAACTATATTTTGTTTAAGGACAAAATGAGTATTAGAATGTGTAGAGAGTTTGTTTAATTTTCTACAATGATATAAAAATATTTTAAATAGTATAGTAAGTCTAGCCGCGCAAATGCGCGGGCAACCATACTAGTTATACATGGTGCAATTAACATGTGATGAGTTGTGACGTGGAAGCATCTATCTTTGTCTTCAATATATATATTTCTTCATGGAACATACGTCTTGATGATATCAAATAAAAAAACCATGTGACTCCCTTCATTTTTAAATTGTTGATGCCAAGTTACGTTTGACTGTTTGTCTTATTTAAAATATTAATTTAAATGTATAAAATTATAAGGCATGCTTCAATTTTCTTTAGTAATAAATCAATTCATAACAAGATATATGGTAATTTAAAAAATTTTGAATAAACCGAACGGTCAAACTTAATTCAAAAAATCAATGTCGTCAATAATTTAAAAACAGAGGGAGTAAAAAGCACCTGATTTTTACCAACCCTAACTAGAAAAAAGATCTAGTCACACACCACCAAATACTAAAACCATGACCCTGCAAATCTTGTAATAAAATAGTTTTCTATATAAGCTGAATTAATAGGCATCTTTAAAATCTATCTTGAAATAGAGGCCATCTTGCTTCCTTTTCAAACTTCATACAAAGTTTATCTCATTGTCATCTGAACTAGCTAGTATACAGTTCCGTGGATTATATATATACTTTATTAAACATTTTGTGGGTATGAAGAAATTGGATTCTTAGGATCATTATTTTCCTTTTCTTAATTGGAATTGCCGGAAATACCTAAGCCTACTAACGGCACGAAAATAGAGAGGGTAAGTTTGCTGTTGCTCGCAGGTATAGGTTGTGGTTGCCACATCACATCTCTCACTTTTTTTTTTTTTTTTTTTTTGCGAATTACATCACATCTCTCACAAAGTCGGTTGCGGCCAGGCCAACGTCGAAGGAGCAACGTACCAGCAGAGCATGTGCGTAGTACGGGTCATAGGCACGCGGCACACCCGTTGCCGCCTTTCCTACGCGTGCGGTGCATTGCATTTCCTTATTAGCAAACCGTGTTGCTTAGCTCGGTCAGGTTCAACGTCGGCATGCAGCCGATCGGATCGGAGTTCAAATTAACACGCCGCAATTAACCTCCTTCGCCGCCGTCGCTCATACGCTGGCGACATCGAACCAGACGAGCATGACTGACGGATCGAGGTGCATAGCTTGGGATATAGCTTGTCGTAATATTTGGGCACCCTAAGACTGTCTCCAACGGTTTAGGAGACCCAAACGCAAAATAGATGCTGCTCAGCTTGAAAAGAGGAGACGCAGAAACATCAATCTCCAACGGAGTACCCTTTCTCCCCACCCTTTCTCCCCTTCGTGCTCGCCCGGCCACCGCCGCTGCCTCGCGCCGCGTAGCCGCCGCCGCCACCCCACGTCGCCGCAGCTTCTTCAGGCCGCCGCGGCGGCCCGCCATCCCTCTTCCTCCTTCCTCCCACCCCCGCGCCGCCGCACACCCGGACGCCCGCGCCGCCGCCGTCCCGGCCCGCCCGCCCCCCTTCCCGCCTCGCCGCGCCGCCGCCGCCGACGCCCTCTCTCCCGCCCTCCTGCCCGCGACGCCACCATCGCGGGACTCCCACGCCCTCCCACCCTCCGCCGCCTCCACCTCGACCGCGAGATCGACGCCCAGCGCAGTGCCGAGCTCGGGGAGGAGGAGGAGGAGCCGCGCGTCGTGGGGGAGGGGAGGCGTCGGGGGCGTCGTGGAGGGGAGTAGGAGGAGGAGCTGCGCGTCGAATCAAGGCGACCGGCGTCGGGGGCGGAGGGATCGGCGCCCTCGCCTTCCTCCTCGGCGACGAGTTCGCCCCTGGCCCGGCCCGCCACCGCGACCAGCTCTCCCCGATCCGCCGCCGCCAGGGCCCCTCCCCGCCGAGGCCCCGCTCCGCCGCCGCCAAGGCCCCTCCCCGCAGTGGCCCGTGACGACGCAACAGCAGCTGGTCCTCGCCGGCGCAGTAGCAGCTGGTCCTCGTGCCTCCACCTGCCGTCGTGACGGGCGAGTTCCTCGTCGGTGGGCCGCCGCGCCCGGGCCCGCCCACTCCGCCTCCACCTCGACCTCGTCAAGTCAATCGGCCAGGCGCGCTCCAAGGCCGAGCTCGCCGTCGACCCTTCCTCTTCCTCTCGGTCGCACTCCCGTCCCTTCCCCCTCTTCCTCCTCCTCTGCCATGACCGTGAAGACGAACAGAAAAAACGATTCGATGCCGGGGAGGGATGGGGTGCGGGGGTTCGGTGATGGATATGTGCGTCGCCAGGCTTCCGGCTCCGAAAATGGGTCGATACATTGGGTAGTCCGTTGGAGACAGATTTTCTCAATTTTGTGACCTATTTTCTATGTAATGCCCAAAATGGGACATCCGTTGGAGACAGTCTAATAACACGGCCGGACGTACGCGGGAACTGTTGCGTTGCAGACAACGCAGCAGAATGTGATCATGGGATGGGGATAGGGCGATGCCGGAATGGGGTACGTGTACAGAATGACGTTCCCAATAATGTTATATACTTACTCTTATTAAAAAAGTAAAGCAGCTTAGATACGGTCTGACCGCAGTTGAGACTACGTGGAACCTTGGCCGTTACTTCAGAACAAGACGATGCTCGCTCATACTTTTGCACGACATTTTCTTAAGGACGGCGTACGTACGGCTTCTTGTTTCCGCGTAAGTACATGCAATGCAAAGTGGAGCACGGAACCTCCGATTTCGAACATATGGACTTGTATTGTTGGTCCAGTTCAGAATGAACGTACGACGAATATAATTAAAAGCCCGGATGGACTCCATCCGATGGAGTGTGTTTATCGAATCCATACTGTTATACTAATGACGAAATAACTCCGCACGGTGCCGTTGATGAAGTTCCAAGTTTGTCGGGGGGAAATGGTAATGCAATGGATGACGATGACCTGGACCTGATCTTATCCATTTCGAATGTAGGCTTGACGTTGACCTGGACCTTGCTCGATCAGACCGTACGTACTTACGATCGTTAGGTCAATGAGTCGTGTACCCGCTTTAATTTTCCCAGTTCTTATTGATGATTTTGGAATGTAAGTTCTATCCAACTTTTCTGCAACTTCGATCAGTTTGGTAGGCCACACGGCTGCATGATCGATGCTTTGCTTATGGAGCCACGTGATCGATCAGGCACTCACGTCGACCTGCATATATTACCGGTCAAAACGCAAGTATGTACTATGCTGCTATTACTGGCCAAAAAAGGTCCTTAGTAGTTGCGTCCTTTTTGAGTCATTTGCGTGTTGTTAGGAGATGTATGACGCCTCGTCGACTCGATCCCCGGCGGAGGTCATTAGTAATTTTGCGGCAGTTTGGTCGACGCAAATTAGCCATCTAAAGAGCAGTTTCTTCAATTCAGACTGAAATTTCATAAGAAGTTTGAGCAGCACGTATCGAGCAGGTGCATGTGCTAGTGTGCTGCTGGTTGATCTGGAGAGAGATCATGGGAAAAGTGCAGATAAGTCACCACCTTTTTCCGTTGGTACCCTGATATTACCGATTAAAACATAGGCAGTGCTATGGACTTGTCTTTTCGGTCCAAAAAATGACCGAGAAAGCAGGGCAATTGTGTTTTTTTTCCCCCTCACTTTGAACTTTAATTGTGATGTTACCTTTAATTTGTTTATAAAATTTGTGATTTTACTTTTAGTTTTTCAATCTGAAGGCAGAGTTATCCTCAGTAGGGGGTAAGACAATAAAATTATTGCGATTTTACCCCACTAAGGGTAAACTCGGCTTCATGTTGTAAAACAAGAGGTAAAATCACAAAGTTAAAAAAACGAGAGTAAAATCACAAATAGTAGAGTTTAGAATGAGGATAAAAAAATTGTCTCAACATGAATATGGATTGGAATTTGGTTCCGAACCATGTCAAAGAAAAAAAAAGAATTTTCTTCTTGCAGGTCAAATGTTTAGTGGGGTGCTGATATTTTGGAATTATATCAGATAACCGAATTGATTCTGTTGGGCACAGGTAGTTTTCATCACGTCACTGTCCCAAAAAGGGGTGTTTAGCTTCCGCTCTACGGATGGGCCGACAGGAAAAACCGCGTTGTGACGCGGCAGCCTGTCATGCCGCCAGCGCATCCTTCCCCCCAGTTTGCTTCGTGGATAGTTTTTCTTAGCGGGGAGGCACCGCCAGTAGGGTGGTGCACCGCCTTCTCAACATTGGCAGCCTGAGACACGCCTTCTCAACGACGGCTGTGCCAGGCATCTTCATTATACGATCGCAACGACGAAACAAACACGGCGGGGCGTAGTCTTCGGCTCGTTGACCACTAGAAAACGTAGACCTACAGGTGGGCCATATATATCTGAAGTGAGGCCATGCAGCCTATATTCCACGCGCGCGCGTGTGTACATTCGGTATCCAAAATTAGCCGTATATTTTTTTTTTCCTGGCTGGAACTAGTACTAGCTTCTATCTATACCCAGTCACTTTTGTTGCCTCGTACTTGTGGAACAAGAGGTCGTCTTAACATGGCAAGCATATCCGCTTGTTATTTGCAAGTTACTACATTACATATATACAAAGACAAGTTGTTATGGAAATTTTCAGCCAGACGACAATTGTAATTATTAAATATCATTAATTTCGTCAAACTACCGAACTACCGTGGAATATTGTCAACAACATTTTCAATTGTTTTGAAACAAGCTGCATTGTCCGGCCGAAGCATTTCAGCTGTGAACAGACGGCACGACGAATTATGCGCAGCGAAGTAGTAGTATTCCATCATGTATAGGCTATACGTCCGTCGCTGTCAAAAAAAAAAAAAAAAACAGCTGACGGCCGGCCGGGAACGTGACAACCACACACATGTCCGCAGCTCCGTACGCCGAGTGTCGTGTACGGCACTAGGCTCGTCGCGAAGACCATGTCTCATCGCCACGCACGCGCCTGTCATCAACCAGACGGCCGCCGGTTGAGGTAGGAACTATATTGCGACAGACAACGCCACAGCTCTGAAAATTCTCACCGTTGAAACCAACGCGGTGAGCGCTGCATGCAACTAGCACTCGCGTTGCCCGGTAATTCGCGCAAAACAGCAGCCTCTTCGCTGGGCTGGGGGCGCTGGCTAATGATGCAATCACGCTAACGAATTACTACTACCCAACACATTTCCCACATAGGACTAATTAACAAATCACCCGCGCGGTTATTTAGCTACGCAGTAACCGTCACGACGCGCTGTAATTAGTGCGCTGCACCTTCCGCGCAGCTTCGTCCAGCCTATGGGCAAGGCGGCGGCCGACGTAAACCGCCATAAACTTCGGCGAGGTTCAGGCGTGATCTCGGCACGGTGCCACAACTGCCTGCATGAAGGTTCCCTCCTCGTTTCTTCCTGCTTCACATCTCCTCCGAACGTAAGTAACTGTAGGTTCGCCGATTTAACAGGCGTGCATGAAAAAAATCTGAACGGTTTTTTGTTAGCAACTTCCTGGAAGCTCAGTTTTGGCTCCATATATAAGATGCCCTACAGCTGCAATCCCTCCAACCCAGACAACTTTGTCAGCCATTGTGGGAAACTTGGAGCCCAATTAGTCGCCGCCGCCGCCGCAGTTGAGTCAGGTACAAGCGGAGAGGAGAAGCACATATTCCGGCCGACGCTGAACCGAACGACTTGAATACACACCCAAGCATCGCATTGCTCCTATCCTGAAACCTGAAATTCTTCTGTTGACCGTCGCCTCGATCAGTTCGGCGCATTGTCAGTTGATCAACTGGTTCGCTCCGCATTTGCTTGGGCATCTAATCGTCGCTTGATCAGAGTACGTTCTTGCCAACGGCGCCTTTCGTTTTCCCTCTCTTTGATATCATTTTGTTCTTCTGTCATCTGCTTGCGTGTGCTTTTTTTTCCTTCTTGTGTTGATCCCAATGCTCTGCTCGTTGAAATTTGGTCCCAGCAGGCAGCTACATCTTCGATGGAGATCACCGCCTTCCGGTCGCCGCAGACCGGTCAACGGCGTCTGGGCCGTCGACGTCGCGACCGGCGAAGCGGTGGCGCATGGCCACGAACGTCATCCTGACCTGCCACAGGCTGGCACGCCTCGCCCTGAGCTCGGCGGGCATGCTGCGCCGGACAGGGTCCTACGTCACCATAAAGATCCACGCCGATGACTCCGACGACGCCGCCGGCACGTCCAAGCCGGCCGTCCAGTTCTCCGTCGCGGCTGACGACGCGGACTTCAAGAACCTGGTCAAGGAGAAGCGCCTCGACTGCTTCCGCCGCCTGGGCGGCGGCGCCGGCCTCGCCGCGGCGCTGGCGTCCGGCGCGGAGACCGGCATCCGCGGCGGCGACGACGACGTGCGGCGCCGCCGCGAGGCGTTCGGCGCCAACACGTACCCGAAGCGCAAGCCCAAGAGCTTCCTCAGCCACGTGGTGGACGCGCTCAGCGACGTCTTCCTCATCGTGCTCCTGGTCTGCGCCGCCGTCTCCCTGGGGTTCGGCATCAAGGAGCACGGCCTGAAGGACGGTTGGTACGACGGCGTGAGCATCTTCCTCGCCGTGTTCCTGGTGGCGGCCGTCTCCGCGGTCAGCAACCACGGCCAGGCTAAGCGGTTCGACCGGCTCTCCCGCGAGTCCGACGACATCTCCGTCGCCGTCGTGCGCGGCGCGCGGCGACTTGAGGTGTCCATCTTCGACCTGGTGGTGGGCGACGTGGTGGTGCTCAAGATCGGCGACGCCGTCCCCGCCGACGGCGTGTTCCTGGAGGGCCACGCGCTGCAGGTGGACGAGTCCAGCATGACCGGCGAGCCGCACCCGGTGGACGTCGACTCCGTCAAGTCCCCCTTCCTCGCCTCCGGCGTCAAGGTGATCGACGGCTACGGCGCGATGCTGGTCACGGCCGTGGGCGTGGACACCGCGTGGGGCGAGATGATGGGGACCATCACGCGGGAGAGCACCGACCCGACGCCGCTGCAGGAGCGCCTCGAGGGCCTCACGTCCAGCATCGGCAAGGTCGGCGTCGCCGTCGCGGTGCTCGTGTTCGTCGTGCTCACCGCGCGGCACTTCACGGGCAGCACCAAGGACGAGCAGGGAGCTCCCCTGTTCGACAAGGACCGCGTCACGTTCAACGCCTGTTCAGCGCGCTCGTGGCCATCTTCCAGCAGGCCGTGACCATCATCGTCGTCGCCATACCCGAGGGGCTGCCGCTCGCGGTGACGCTCACGCTCGCCTTCTCCATGAAGCGGATGGTGAGGGAGAACGCGCTGGTGCGTAGGCTGTCGGCGTGCGAGACCATGGGGTCCGTCACCGCCATCTGCACCGACAAGACCGGCACGCTCACGCTCAACGAGATGAAGGTGACAGAGTTCTGGGTCGGCCACGATCGGCCGGCGAATGCGACAGGTTGTCGCAGCCGGCGTCGTGAGCTTGCTGCGCCGGGAGCCGGGCTCAACACCACCGGGAGCGTGTACAAGCCGGACAACGTCTCCCCGCCGGAGATATCGGGCAGCCCGACGGAGAAGGCGCTGCTGTCGTGGGCCGTGGCGGACCTCGGCATGGACGCCGACGCGTTGAAAAGAAGCTGCAAGGTGCTCCACGTCGAGGCGTTCAACTCCGACAAGAAGCGCAGCGGCGTGCTGGTCAGGGACAACGTTGCTGGAACGGTGGTCGCGCACTGGAAGGGCGCCGCGGAGATGATCCTGGCGAGCTGCTCACTGTACGTTACTCCCAGACGGCGCGGCGCGGCAGCTCGGCGCCGAGGAGAGGAAGAAGCTCGACAAGGTGATCAGCGACATGGCGGCGGGGAGCCTCCGGTGCATCGCGTTCGCGTACAAGCAGCAGGCCGACGGCGGCGAGCACGCGAAGATCGACGACGAGGGCCTCACCCTGCTGAGCTTCGTCGGGCTCAAGGACCCGTGCCGGCCCGAGGTGAAGGCTTCCATCGAGGCCTGCAAGAAGGCCGGCGTGGCCGTGAAGATGGTCACGGGCGACAACGTCCTCACGGCGCGCGCCATCGCCGTGGAATGCGGCATCATCACCAAGAACGACGCCGACGGCATCGTCATCGAGGGTCACGAGTTCCGCGCCATGTCGCCCGAGCGGCAGCTGGAGGTCGTGGACCGCATCCGCGTGATGGCGCGGTCGCTGCCCATGGACAAGCTCGTCCTCGTGCAGCGGCTGAAGCAGCGGGGCCACGTGGTCGCCGTCACCGGCGACGGCACCAACGACGCGCCGGCGCTCAAGGAAGCCGACGTGGGCCTGTCCATGGGCGTGCAGGGGACGGAGGTGGCCAAGGAGAGCTCCGACATCATCATCCTCAACGACAACTTCGACACGGTGGTGACGGCCACCCGCTGGGGCCGCTGCGTCTTCAACAACATCCAGAAGTTCATCCAGTTCCAGCTCACTGTCAACGTCGCCGCGCTCGTCATCAACTTCGTCTCGGCGGTGACGACGGGGAAGATGCCGCTCACCACCGTGCAGCTGCTGTGGGTGAACCTCATCATGGACACCATGGGCGCGCTGGCGCTGGCCACCGACACGCCCACCAAGCGCCTCATGCGCGCCCCGCCCATCGGCCGCACGGCCCCGCTCATCAGCAACGCCATGTGGCGCAACCTGCTCGCTCAGGCGGCGTACCAGGTCGCCGTGCTCCTGGCGCTGCAGTACCGCGGCCGCGACGCGTTCGGCGTCGGCGACAAGGCCAACGGCACCATGATCTTCAACGCCTTCGTGCTCTGCCAGGTGTTCAACGAGTTCAACGCGCGGGAGATCGAGCGGAGGAACGTCTTCGCCGGGGTGCTCAGGAACAGGATGTTCCTCGGCATCATCGCCGTCACCATCGCCATGCAGGTGGTCATGGTCGAGCTGCTCACCAGGTTCGCCGGCACCGAGAGGCTCAGCTTGGCGCAGTGGGGAGTCTGCGTCGCCATCGCCGCCGTGTCGTGGCCGATCGGGTGGGCCGTCAAGTTCATTCCGTGCCGGAGCGGCCGCTCCATCAAGTTTCGCGACAAGAAATTCTTCTAGGCGTCTGAAGGCTCGATTTGCATTTGCGCATGAGACACTAACTGCTCCCTTCATTCAGATTCTGTATAGTTGATCGATTATTTCATTTGTTATACTTCACTGTTTAGTTTTTCAAACATTGGTTTTTATCAGTATACTGTAGTAGTTCTTCCCCTATTTATATTCAGCCATGTTACTCATTAACATATATAGCACAACTGTGGTGCCTAATATATATCGTCTTATGATACGAAGATCCCTTCTTTCCTCCCCTTTTGAAGGTATATTGCTATAGTTATAGGATTAAGCAGAAATATATGATACAATATACTACGCTAACTATGTTAGGCATGTGCATAAAAAGGAATATTGAATGTCCTAGGAAAGTTCAACTGTAGACATGACCAACCTGTTACAGAACTATTCAGATAATATTCCTTCGTACCTAATGGAAGGAATGAAAGCGCGTTCTCATGCGATGGAACTTTTGAAAATGTTGGGGGCAAATAGTCCACTATTCTGCATATGAAATGCAGCTTGCGGTAGGCTTGAAATATAGCCTAAAAGTGAATTGACCAAGGGAACGTGGCCAGTTGTTCGATCAAGCTGTATGAGAACTGAGTTTCAGCCTCACGCGTAATGCTTGTTCGTGCTCTGAAGCTGTCTGCCTGTCAGTCATAAGATAACGTTTTCTTCTTGAGGTGTTCGGTTTGGGCAGAAGGGTAGGAGCTTTTAATATTTGAATGCTGAAGAGACTTTAGACGGAGTTTTATACATTTCAGTATTATTTACTTTCTGATGTTAGCACTAAATGGAACATCATGTAAGTTTCGTTGCTACCAAGTAATGAAATATCGGGGGAACCCTGATTTGGGAGACAAAAAGTGAGTATGTCCATACATAGTACTTCCCAAATTCATAGATACAAAACTGTCGGCAACATGTTGCAATGTTCTTCAGACAATGTCCTTCTCTGTGGTCAAATTAAAAGAGCATGTTCTCATGTAATTAAACATATATCAAGGAAAATATCTTCCTTGGAAATAATTATAATGTTTGATGAAAGTGAATATTTGCCTACAAATATCATGGCCAACTTGTCTGATCAACGCAACTTTAGGTGTTGGGAACTAATTTTCATATGATCTCAATGCTCATTCCCGCATAAGTATTTGTATATCTATTATATATATATTTGACGCCGAAAAGGAGCCACCACGTTCGCTCTAAAATGCTAGAAATTCTTACGTTAATCCGAGAAAATAAGAAGAAAAAATTACCCACCACTGCCATTATGAAAAAATTAGTCACAAAACCCCTAAAAATATTCATAAAATAGCTAAAGTCGGAATAATAAAAAATAGCCAAAATACCCCTCCCACCTATTTCTAAATTTCCCACCATGCCATTATAAGTCAGGAAATAGCTAAATTCGAAATAATAAAAAATGACCAAAAATACCGTTTCTAAATTACCCTCCATGCCATTATAAGTAAAAAACCTAAATTTAGATTATAAAAAATAGCTAAAAACATTCTTAATTCTTAATTTTTAACTTACCCCCCATACATTATGAGCCCAAAATAGGATAATAAAAATATCTAATATACACTTGATTCTGATTACTAAATACACTGTGATATGTCCAGCGAGCATGGCATAATTTGTTTTTTTAGTATGACACACATTTTCTTCAAAGGATTTTTTTTTATAGCACGACCCATTCTTTTTTTCTATCATGACATATGTTAGTTTTTTAGCATGGCACGTTTGAACCGACCTTACTTCTAAAACAAAATCAAATACTTTGTTAGATAAGACACGATCCAGAAAATAAATGACTCATCTCACACTCAAATTGAGAGATGGTGTGAAATTCTCCAATCTATTTTCTACTTTTTTATAAATATAAAGTATAAAATAAATTATATTAAACTTCTATAATAAATAAAAATATTTTAAATAGTTAGTAAGCTAGCCGTGCAAATGCGCGGTCAGCAATCATGAGTTAAAAATAGCTAAATTCGAAATAGTAAAAAATAAAAAATACATTCACACCTATTTGGTAAATTACCCGCCATGCCATATAAGTCCCAAAAACAACTAAATTCAGATTAAAAATAGCTAAAAGTAATCTTAATTCTTATTTCTAATTACCCACAATACCATTATGAGTACAAAATACCTAAATTTGAATAATAAAAATATCCAAAACACACTTAGTTCCTATTTCTAAATACGCCGTTAAAAAAGACACCGCCATATGTCTAGCTAGCTGCACATTCTCTTATTTTTAGTATGCAAGTTTTCTTCATAATTTGTTTGTAGCACGACATGTTCTTCTCTATTTCGATCATGTATCTTTGTCAGCCTGTTGCCACAATGATGATCTTTACATGCTACTTATAAAAACTAAATATAGCATTTAGGTAATGATGACTCATCACATACTCAAATTGGCAGACTCGGTGAGAACTTTCTCCAATCATTTTTTGCTATGTTAGAAATATATTACTATAAATAATAATAATAATAATAATAATAATAATATGTGTTTAAACTCCTATAATAATATAAAAATAATTTAAATAGTTTAATAAGCCTAGCCGCGTAAATGCGCGGGCAGCCATACTAGTTTAGTTATCAATATCGAAAGCGAGAAACCGCGATTAATGCAGTTTTGCTTTCAGTCACAGTATTTCAATTCGAATGACTGATTAAACTGTGACTAATGCGGTTTGGCTTCTTTTCAAACTCAACATTTTACTGGACATTGTTTCAGCCAAAAGCGAACGTAAACTTTAAAATTCGTTTCTAACGTACTTTCTGATTCATTACCTAGCCGTTAGTTACAGTAGTTGTTCATCCACTCCAGATGCTTGGCACAAGGATCTGGGCATTTTGAGGTTTAAAAGTCTGAAAAGAAGTTCACAAAATGTTCCTGAAAGGCTGAATCTTTACACCATAAAGCTGCTTTAGAATCTGACAGGGTTGGGTTCCTTGTACTACTCTTCGAACTCGTAGACCCACAGTTTTAAGGTTAGCATTGCTTGTACTACATTTCTTCGAGACCATAATTTAAAACTTGATTATTCTTGATTCAAGAATACTACTTTTGACAATTTGCAGAGCATCAGTTCTTCCATACCTGCTATAATGTGCAAGTCTACATCTCTTCATTTTAAATAGACCAATCTAGCTTTATTTCTTGCCGTCCACTCTCTTCAATAACTTAACCTAAACATCCTTGTCTATCTGAATGAGTCTGACGGTATCCTGCTTTTGAGGTTTTAGGGAACAAAACGTATCATCTTTTTGAAACCTATGACAGAGGAATGTGGAGGTTGAGTAGCACTAGAACGATTAATCCAGAAGCAGAAAAAAAATAAACATTATGATACAGACTTTTTGGGTTTATTTGAAAGGTACGATAGAGGCTTTGTACTAATGTCACAGGCAATACTGAATGCACCGTTTGTTGATCCACCTCATGGACAGGAGAGAGGCCGAGACATTTATAGCGCATGGGAAATGGAAAGCAACCGAAAGATTTACATAGTCTAATACTAGCAATTAATGATAAGTACATACAAACGATATTAGAAAATATGCTATAAATATTTAACTTGTTGAATGAGCTATCATCACTTAAATTTTGAGCTTTAAATTCAACATGTACATCGAGAAACAAAAAAAAAAAAAGACAAATCGCAATAGGAGATGCACTACACCAACCTAAATTGTTCGAGGGAGTAAATTGAGCCAAATATTTTGTCGTGGATAGGATACCCCGTTTGTCTGCTTTGCCCTTAGCCGTGCTCTTCTCGGAACATGCCAATCACAAACATGCCTTGCCAATACAGCCAATGAATAGATTTCACCTTTGACATCCGCGATGAGCTGTTGGAAGGAATCCGTTCCGTTAAACCCCAATTTGCATGCTTCAATGGATAGGTTCAATCAACGCTAAATACCAATTGGCATGGTTGGATGGTTACCGTAACCCCTAACCCACACAGAAGGTCAAATCGACAAAGTGAATTGTTTGGAGCAGTAAAACCGGGAGCCCCACTTATTGAAATTATGTTTATACAGTTGCTCCGGCAAGTGACACTGCATACATCATGCAAAATGCACCAATCAATCAGATTTAGCATAATAAAGACAGAAACTGTACTTAATCAAACAATTACCTTAGACCCTGCGTTTTCTATAATGGAATTGGATGCGTTAGAATATTTGGCAATATTATATCTGATAGATTAGGATTGTAAAGAGATGATTGTCATCCTATGATATCGATAAAATTTCCCCTCCAAACTACACGAAGTATATATATTATAAACAACCTTTGATGTTCAAGCAACGTATGCGCCCACTTCGTACTTACTCTCACATTCTCATGGTATTAGATTAGGTTTCAGTGTCATAGAGCCAAAACCACCACCTCGCCCTGGAGAGGTCGAGACGAAAGCTACCTTACATTTACAAAGAAAAAAAAATCAGACAAGATCTTCCCATTAAATCCCGATATTGCTGCAATCCAGGAGTGAGACGCCCGTACGACTGTCACCTTGGGCCGGACAGTTCCACGGAACGAATTTTGGTATAAGGAACAAACTGTTCATCAGGATGGTTACTTGTGGAACCAACAAACTGTTCATCAGGATGGTTACTTGTGGAACCAACAAACTGCTGGTCCATCCCCGCCATCAGCCACTCCTCCCATCTCTCTACCAAGCCATCACCTTCAAGCAACTTCAGCACCTCCGACATCGGTGGACGAGCCGATGGGGAGGCCTCTGTACAAAGCAGAGCTACCTGGACCAACGACTCCACCTCAGTCTTGCTGTAGTTAAGGCGCAGGTTTGGGTCCGCCAACATCTCAAATTTATCATCCACCTTTTTCTCCCGTAACAATCTTGTCACCTACAAGATGTCAATTGAAATGAGTCATTTTTTACCAGCTATGTCTTTTGCATTCAGCATTCTATTCATCTATTGTGAGATTGGTCAACATCTTTCAGTAATACATGAGGCGTGTGATAGAGCATTTGATTGCGCATTACCACAGTTGTTTTTGTGTGTGTGTGTGCGTTGGGGCGGGGGAATCTCCCATGGTTAGGTTGAATTGGAACCTCCAGACTCCCAAACCCTACTCTCAGCCCTTACCAATGGTGGCTATGGGACTTCATGTGACGAGAAACAGGCAAGAAGGAAGAAGGCTGACTGGGATCAGTGCCAGTGGCTGAAAGGGAAAAGGTATGAGTGCGGAGTGAATCACGATTGTCTTGTGGGTGAACTATCAGCTTTACAATCACCTATGCAAGCACTTTAAGAAGGGAATGGGCTAAGTCCACTTCATGTTTATGAGGCTACCTATGAGCCTTTAACACCAATCATAAACAAAATGAACTACTCCATCTGTCTCAGAATATAGCTAGTTTAGTATTGTCCTAAGTCAATATAATCTGGGACGGACTATAAAGTATAGCCAACGTAGAACGGACAGAAAAGGAGTATAACCAAAAAAAGGCTGAACTGTGGTGCGGTAATATTGTATGCTAAGTGCTAACTTAAGAGTGGAAAGATATTTACCCAGTCATGCAACATAACATAATTGGCAGAACGAGCAGGATCATATGCTTTCTTCCTGTAATAAGCTCCAGAAGCATGGTCCCATAGGAAAAAACATCAGCCTTCTCAGAGCAACCCCGGTAGAACGGTACTCGGGAGCAATGTGTCCAGTTGTGCCGCAAACGGTTGTTTCATGGGCATCATTGCAGCCCATAAGTTTGGCGCACCCAAAATCACTAACAATTGCCTCGAAGTCTTCATCCAAAAGAATATTCGCGGCTTTGACATCACGATGGATGATCTTGGGATCGCAATGGTCGTGCAAGCAAGAGAGTCCTCTTGCAGATCCCACTGCAATCCGTCTTCTTGTATCCCAGTCCAGAGGTGGTTCCCATGGCTCGCGATCTATGAAAATGTGTACATTTAATGAGAATAGGAAGCAGAAAGTTGATTTTATGATAATTAGGCTGTGGCAGAAAATATTTTGAATAACTCAATAACAGGATAGAGCAAGTTAAAGTACCATATAACCATGATGCCACACTCCCGTTAACCATGTATGGATAGACTAGCAATCGTTCAGTAGGTGTCATGCACAAACCATAAAGTCGGAGTAGGTTCCTGTGCATTTCCATGCTGATCATCGTAACCTCTGTTTGAAATTGAAGGTCACCAGCAGGTGTACGCTCTTTTGGTCTTTTCACTGCTACCAACGAGCCATCAACGAGTTTACCCTTGTACACGCTTCCAAATGCACCTCTTCCTAAAATGTTGTTCTTGTTGAAATTATCAGTTGCAGCGTGAAGCTCCCACCATGAAAACTTTTTAAGCTGAGCACGATGAACTGCTGGATAAGTGCAGGCGGAGCTTCAGAGCACATCGAAAGGGAAAAAACACTAAATACGCCTGATTACTTACTGCTGTTTACCTAAAGAAATTTCTAAACTTAGTGAGGGGCATGGCCTACTCAGTCTTGCTTGCACCAAGCTTCGCCTCTGTGAATAAGGAAACAATAAAGAAAAGGGACAGCAGATAAACAAACAGGCAATGTGAATAACAGTTAACAAATTAGCGCACATGATACATGTAATATCACATTTAAATCTCCCATAGTTTAATCAAACTTGCCAGCTATCCCAAAATGCAATCATACCTCATGTAAGTGCAGGAAGAAAATGAGTTAATGACGTAAACGCAGCACGACAATATTTTTTCCATGGTTTTTGTTAGGTGGCACTCATACCTAGCCCAGGTTGAAGTCCTCACAATGATCAAGTCCCTGGGAAGAAAACTCCCTAGTACCTACCCATGCCAGCCGAGAGCCAACTACCACCGAGGCACATCATCCACTTGGCGCTATAGGATGACACTGGCTTGTTAGTACACTCTAGCACTGGCTGTTCTTCCCTGTCACAAAGCCTACACTTGCTCCACAACCTCTTTAGAGAGTCTCACAAAATAATACCACTGCCAAGCCATCTAGGTGCCAGCAACTATCAAGAGTAAATACTGTAGATCACTCGATCGTACTCTAGGCTAAGTACCTAGACAAATGCAGATTGCCCTAAAAAAAAAGACAAATGCAGATTAGGCCTGAAGTGTTCTTTTTTTTTTTTTTGATAAAACAAGAGGAGCAGGCCCCTACTGGTCATATAGTAATTTTGAGGAAAGAAACAGAGTTTGACAAATATTCAAGGGGAAAAGGCCGATAGAAAAACAAATCAGGAAATTGAGTCTGTAGCTCCCTTTGTTTCAGCTTATGATTCTTGCAATCCAACTTTTGGATTATGGATTGTGGAATCTGAGATCGTAGAATCTGAGGGACAAAATCTGGAGGGTGTTTGTTTGACTGGATTCCACAATCTAGATTTTAGTCACTTACAGTGGGGCCACAATGGTAAATGGGTAAATATTTGTGTCAGAATCCAGCAAAAGCTAGTCCGAGCAGATTTTTGTATTCTGCATATTTTGCTTCAGATTGTAGAATCCAACAATAGCTGCTTTTAGACTCCAGAATCCACAATCACAAGCTGAAACAATGGGGGCATATATGTATGCTTGAATCTGTGGTAAATCAGGAAATAGGGCTTAAATTCGAATGAATCAAGTTTCTTAATCTCGTGCAAAATGCATTGATGTTCAATATTAACAATAGTGGCAAGACCTCTCAATTATATATATGCATATAGTGGACTACATATAGCGCAACTCCAAAAACTATCTGTTGGGCAGAAGTTAAAAAACTCCAATCACTGTAACATAACAGAGACCTCACCATGCCATATAATAACCTGTTTCAACAAAAAAAAACGTTTTGATTGATGGAGTCTTCTCTGTAGTCCTCTTAACATATGGTGAACCACGTTTCATAATCACACAGTGCCTTATGGTGACTCTAAGCCTAGACTTCTATATCCATATCCTATTTCTGCATGATGGTACGACTCACAATTCCACACCACCATATCATGGTACTTCAATGTTCAGAACTTGATCCAAAGTACTCTGTCTTGCAGAACGATGCAATATCTGTAAGCCTTAGAAAAGAACACGACTAAAACTATACTAGTGTCTGATTAACTACTTTGCCAATTTTTCTATTTTCTTGGAGAGTGAAGTACATGGCCGGTCCTCGAACTTGTTTGGGGGTGCCATCTAGGTTCCCGAACTCTTAATTTGCTCATTCAGTCGCTGAACTTGTTAAGTGGTTCACTAGAGGTCCAAATCTCTCCTGTTAGTGTTAATCCACCATCTCTGCGTCTTTGAGAAATTCATCTCACCAAATTTGTCAACAAAAAATGTAATTTGGTATTACTATCCGACCCACATCAAAATAAAAAGGGGAATAATCAAACACCTCCTTATGCTTCCTAAATGAGATTAACATTTTTATTTTGACAATTTTTTAGTTTTCATCACGTTAATAGCATCACAAATTCGGAGTTAATACTCATATAGCTGCCGTAAAGACACTAACAAGACAATCAACGCTAATTATGGAGATTTGGACCTCGAGCGAACCAATTAGCAAGTTCAGGGATGTGCAAAATAAAAGTTCGAGGACCTAGATGGCACCCCCCGAACAAGTTCGAGGACCGGACATGCACTTTACGCTTTCTGGAAATTTTTTTTCTATTGGAACTGAACTTCTCTAATGACAACAGGTTGCATGAACTTACTAAAGAGTTATTGGAGTCCCTATTACTAGGGCAAGGTTTGGTTTACTTTTGGACTACTTGAAGTCGAACTCAGCCTATTATGGTAATGAGATAACAACAATGTAAACCAAAGCCACCCGTAGGCCTGGTCCATGACACTGTTTTGTGAACTGTAGACCATTTCCTTCAGAAAGAATGTATAAATAAAAAGAGCGGGACCCATCCGCCAGTCACTATTTGGGACAAATTTGCTAACGAGTGAATACAAGTTTTTGTTTAGCTTTTACAATATCAGTAGAATTATATAATAAAAATTGTAATAATAGATGTACATTAGTGAACTCAACACAACTTTTCCACATGTTTCTAATATAAAATATTTAATAAATGCAATGGAAAAAGGAAACCCTACTGGCCCATTCTCATTGGCTTTTTCTTTACAAACTTCAGTTGCACGCTTTGGCTTCGCAACCCAAGGTTGGTGGGATTGGTGAACCTAGGCTTATATATTGGCCTTCCTCTCACTAGACTAGCAAGGTGGGACTAAACCCCCACCCTTCATGCACACATATATACATGGGCCACTATGGGGCTTCTCAGTGGGCTAGATGTCACTATAGTACAAGACAGAAGTGGAGAAGAACATGACGCGGGGGTATTTCTAACTTTTTGTTATTTATCTCAACTTGCTAGCCATTTTCTCAAGTTTCCGAATTCAGAAACACAAAATGAGTTGAGTTTTCAGTGACACTGACGCCAACTTACTTTTTTAGTGGCTACGGTGAATTAAGGATTCAAACCAATGGCATCCGTGCAACTTTTCCTATCCTAACCTTTCCTCATCTGTCCCAATAATGCATTAAGCCGCCCTCCCTCTCCCTGCCTCCCTAGGCAACCCAGCACCGCCAGCTAGAAAACTATTGCCACCAACAAACATGTGGTGCCAGGCACTAATCACTGGCCATGAACTTTGTTTCGCTATAATGTCTCAACCTCTCAATGGAGAATGCGACCCAGTTTGGCTACTAAGGTGTTCCACGGTATGTCCCCGCAGGAACGAGGTGTTGCCTCAACCTGACTCCCGATTTGGGATGGTGTCATGGGATCGTGGAACTCTGGACTTGCTATCGACCCGTCTTGTGTGACTATGGGTCCAGGCAATCATACGACACACATGCTACTGTTAGTAGCACAGTACCTACTACTAAGTGTGCCATTCATGGTTCTGAACTTCAGCTTCAGGCATCAATATACAACTAACTGACTAAGAGAACACAAATGCACAAAAAACTAGGAAGCAAAGTCACTTACTTGCCCGGAGTTGCTGCTGAGTTCCTTTCCGTGAAATGGGGAAACAGAAAGAAAGAAAGTAGCGATAACCTGCAACATAAATAACAAGTAAGTAAGTAGATGTACAGTACAAATAGAAATGTAAATCAAGTTAAAGTGGTAAAAGAAGATAAATAGCGTAGGAAAATGTGAAGAAAGACAACAAATAAATATGCCACTTATAATGTTTCCGCCATTTTAATGGAGTAAGCAAGCATATAGCAGCCAAGCCACGCAAGCAAGCACTAAACATGAGACATAAATAGGTAACAAAGTTATCAAATTGAAAGGAGTCTTGGAGTTGCAAAAATATTGAGACATCAAAAGCTGAAAGCCCAATACATCCATCTCACATCAGCATTCAGCCATCCACAGTATCATCCAGTTGGAAGCCCCCTCTCACTTCAGTCCTCCATAGCATCTTCGTCCTCCATTTCTTCATCTTCAACATGTGGCGGAAGAAAAGTGGGACCATCTCCCCCATCATGTGCACATATTCCATTTCTTCATCTTCAAGGATATCTTCATCCGGCTTCCTTGCATAAGTGATTTTATATGCCTCTAAGAGGCCACCAATAGCATCACCATGAGTCTTCATAGGATGACTGATTGAATAGGTGCTCCAGCCAAGTCACTGCAAGCATGGAATATGTGTTCTGTGTTGTCTGTGTGTAGCTAGGATGGGAAGGTGAAGGTTGTATTCTGTATTTCATTCCTTCTTAATGTAATGATACTGTAAGTCTCTTGCATGTTTCAGAAAACCGAAAAAAAAAGGACAGAAAATTAATTAGGATGCAACATGCATCGATTCTTGCCTTGGTAGTTAGGTGCAATTGCCATGGTCACCTCCTCGGGTTCATCCTCATTGCTCTCTGGTACGTCTTCCTCTAAAATAACAAGATTATATACATAAATAGAAAAATGTCCTGAAAAATAGTATGCTCCAAAATTCATGAAAATTGCTCGAGATAGCCTACCGAGTTGTAAATAAAACAACAAAATTATTATTAACTTTGGAGTTCATATGCTCAAGATACAGACGTTTTAGTGAACATTCACATATGCTTGCCTTGGTGCTCAAGTGCTACTTCCTCGATCACATCTTCGGGTTCATAATCTTTATCAAAAAGAACAAGATTCTACAAATAATTAGATGAATGCCACAACAATGACTACGCTCCAAATGCCTGAAGCTGCTTGAGATAGCCTATCGACTTGTGCTTAAAACAGCAAAAATATAATTGACTTGCAGTTCATAAGCCAAGATATAGATGTCTCAGTCAACATTCACAGATGCTTGCCTTGGTGCTCAAGTGCTACTTCCTCAATCACATCTTCAGGTTCATCATCGTTATTCTCCTGAATGTCTTGCTCTAATTAAAAGAAGAAGATGATACAGTAAAAATGCCATGAAAATCAGAATACTCCAAAATGCATGAAAACTAAATGAGATAGCCTTCTGAATTTGGTAAAAAGAAATAGCACAATATTATTGAATTTGGAGTTCATATAGATAAAACATGTATTTAATTTCATATATGCTTACCTGGATGTTCAGATGCTACTTCTTTGATTGCCCCCTTGGGTTCCTCATCATTGCTTCGCAGAACGTCTTTCTCTAAAAGAAAAGATGGTATACAAAGCCATGAAGAACATCCTCCAAAGTGCATGAAAATTGTTGTGAGATATAGCCTACTGCGATGTGCATACAATGACAAAAGAATTGTCGATTTGGAGTTCATATGCTCATGGTATAAAGTTTCCTCAAAGTGCTTCTTTTCTAATTAACTCGATCAATTCCATTTAAATCCACATAAATCCAAACGCATGCCAAATTCATAAATGATGCATGAATCCTGGAAGGTCAATACACACCAGGCACATTAATGAAGTCATGCTCTTCAGGTTTACGGTGGCGCCACATTGCAAATGCCACTGCGTGAGCAGCGAACAGTAATGCCGCTACAGCAGCCAACACCTCCAGGGATTGCTGCAGCGCCAAAGCACCTAATAGAGGAGTAGATGTAAATCCAGGACGGGCATACCACATTTCAGGTTGGTTAATAAACAACCAGCTTGCTTAGTTTGAGGCGATGGAGGAAAATAGAGTTGCCGTAGTGTCAGGGGCACAAACAAAGAACTGAAGAAGTGGAAAGAATGTAACACCCAAGTAGTATTCATCGTCCACGCTGATGTTAGGCGAAGCATCATGAAATTGTCCATGCACTTGAGCTTATATAGGGTGAAGAGTGAATAGGAGCCAGCCCCCCATTATCATAATAGTTATTGAACTTCTATTCATCCAACATTAAACCAAAATATCAATACAGTACTTAGAGTGGTGACATTGGCCAAGGATGCAAGACAGCAGGAGAGCTCTCTCCTGACAGCTATCTTTCGAAATAGATACAAAAGCAAATAAATGCATGAGCTACTTGTTTGAGAAATTGTTCCACCAATCAGGAGCTACAATCAGAACTTTTTTTTTCCTTTTTTTTTTTCCACCGGAAGGTCACAGAGGGACCTCCCTACTGCCAGCGCCAGGGATCAAACCTGGGTCACCGACAGCACAAGGGAATTGGCGCTAGGGACTCACTGGTCCGGGCCACCCTTCCCTGCAGGTGCCGCGACTCGATCCCGGGCCGGCTCAGTGCAACCGTGTGCCACTGACCGTTTGCCCGGGCGAGGTGGCAAACTACAATCAGAACTTGTATGAAAAACCGGTATATGAAGTCAAAAACATTTACGGTCAACACAAGCTGCAGAGATACAGAGCACAAGCCATATAGAGATTACTGCTTACAACAACATTAGCATCTAATCAACTAAAATGAACGAAAGAAAAACTCAAATGCTCCACCGCCTGTACTACAGAGTACAGATCTCAAACTCGGAAGTAAAACAAACTAATGAACAAAGCGAATCAAGCAGTACGAATCTGATAAGGACCAACTCACCGTCGGTGTTGCGCTGATAGCAAGGGCCGACTCCACCGGTGCCCCTGAGCTCGCGGCGCCAGTCGATCTGATGCGCCGCCGCCGCAGGCCTACGCCACCTCCCCTCCAGTGGAAGCGAGAGAGAGGGAAGCTGCGGCTCGAAACCAAAGCGCGTGTATGTGTGACGTTTCGTCGTCAATTTTGGACTCTGCAACGGCACCATCGCCGTTGCTCACTGCAAGGGAAAACACTGCGGCCATTAACAAGCGGGGCCCGTCTGGAGCGGGGGCTCACGAGCCAGCGAATGAGTCCACTCTCGCATTGGTG